>JANAVB010038671.1:0-125969 GCA_029216955.1 Iris pallida | reverse complement strand
CTGTCCTCCGACCCTCATCCCTCGGCAATGATGATACGACAACCTATCACTATATCTTATAATAGTAGATGATATTTTAGTATTACATTATGTGAGTTCATCTTGATTCTGTTACATTCTTCAGATACTAGATACTAGATTCAATAAGAATGTATACTACACATATGTACAGAACATAGATGATTCACACTAATGTAGCTAGAATGATTTTGGGTTGTAATCTGAGCCATCCGTTCTCGCACTTAAAACACATGAATTAGAACTGTGTGTCAATCTTTGTTTTTGTATTTTCGGCGAACCAAGGGATTAGATTCTGTATTTTGTTTTTTTGACTTTATACGTATTTGGGGATATTCAGTTTTTTTGTTGATGATACTGAGTTTGTACGTATTTGCGATATTGATTTGGTTTGTTGAAGATATTATATATTGACATTGTTCGTTGTAGATAGTATTTTTTTATATTTTTTGTACATTCTGGATTGTATTGTGCGTGCCTTTGTTGAGTGTTCCATCGAGGGGGTCGACAAACCCGGGATTAGATTCTGTATTTTGTATTTCGTATTCTGTATTTTGGCTCAGGCTCCATCTCCAGCACCATTTGCATTCTGGAACCTATTTTTTTTATATTTTTTTAACTTAGCGACATTTTTAGGGACGTTAACATTAGTTGCTAAATATTAGCAACGTTAATAAATGTCGCTAAATGCGTCGCTAAATGCTGACGTGGCAACACGTGGCACCATAATCTGTTGTCAGCTCGTCGTGCCAAAACGTCGTAACAGTGTCGCCAAACGGCGACAACATTATAACGTCCGTTTACGTCTAATTAGCGTCAACCAATAAACTTCGCAAATAATGTCGCTAATTAGCGACGTTAATAACGTCGCTAATTAGCGACGTTAATAACGTCGCCAAATAACGTCGCCCTAGCGACGTTTTGTGACGTTTTCTCGTTTAGCGACACATTTTTTCCGTCGTTCCCAAAACGTCGCCCTAAACGTCGCTACATTGATTTAGCGACTTTTCACCGAGGTTAGCGACGTTTTTAACCGTCGCTTATCTGACAAATTTTGTGGGACCGAAGCACTGCTTGCGCACTGTGGAGTTGAAGGCAAGTATACCTTGTCTTGTATTACTTTTCTACATATACATCATTATACTCATGTTAGCGTAGACTTGGTTAGTATAGTCCAAGAATTGCCTCGGGCGTAGTCGATGATGGCATCGACACTTAGGACTACCTACTTGACATAGCTCTAGGCGACGTACCCTTAGTAGCGGAGTTGTTGTTACAACTCTCTTGACCATGACACGTGTTATGACACAGCACTGAGTGAGATCAAATCATGGCACGCGCTGTCGCTCTCGACTGGCCATCAGTACGAGTAGCTCATGTGACGGCACATATAGAGTAGTGATGGTCTTAGATAGCTGACTCTTCATAGAGAGTAGATGTTCAGGTCGTGGATGCGACTTGTACATCACTGGGTGTACTGGATACCAGTTATGGGCATGGATACCCGGTTATGGGCCATACATTCACTATAGGATATATCCGGCAGAGGCCACTAGCTGCACGCTAGGTACGATCGGGAGGTATACTAGTAGTTGTATGTTTACATCAGTTCATGATCCGACGACGGCTCGTGCTCCGATGCCATTCCCTTATCTACACACCCATACGTTCCAAAGTTGTCTTCATATGAATTCAATTGGACTGGTTAGCACACCCCTATATGTTATATTAGTATTTACTTCTTGGCATGTTCCTATTTGTATCTTGCTATGTCCCTATTGGACCTGGTTCATTTCCAGATCCCGACGAGCATCTGAACTCGACGATTTACGATTCCGGAGCTGAGGCGGGATACGTTGCAGAGGACTTCGAGGTGCTCCCTGAGGGGTTCTCTTGATTCACGGTATGCTGCAACTTTGGCTGAGAGTTTCATTACCAAGTTAGTTGTTTCTCTTAGCTAGTTATCTTCCATTTTCTGTATTTCTATTTCGATGTACTGTAGTATTGTTTCCACCAGACTTGTATTTCCATTCAGTTCTATTTGGATATTCAGACTATTCTGCTTTTATTTCAGTACTTTCCTTTGTCATTTTTGTGTATGAGATTTAGATGCTTGCCTATGTTGGTTAGTTACTTTTATCGCGAACACCTAAGTGAGCCCATTAAATTGGGCAGCTCACTCTAGGTTGTATCAACTGTCCAGGTTATGCCCAAATCCCATATATTTGGGAGTGGAGCATGATATGGTTTTAGTGGTGGCCCATATAGGTCTCGTTTATCGTTTCGGTTACATTACTGTACCATTCGAGCCTGTGATTAGGATTAGCAATGTTAGGATCTCATCCACTTGTTGATTATCGCCCTTGAATCCTCTCGTACTTTATTGTTAATTTCCTTCTATTCTGCTTCCTCCTGTCCCTTTTGTAATAGAATTCTGTCTATTTCAGAGAAATGTATTTGCGTAGTGGACGCACGACTTTTGGCGTTGCCCCAAAATCTGACACCGACCCCAGCGACGATAGGACTCCAGCTCCTACAGAGATTCAGACTCCCGGACGAGTTCAGACCGTTCCAACGACTCCATCCATTCTTGTGTGCTTGCACCACAGCCGATACCGATGCACCAGGAGGGCCAGACACCATAGACACCGATGCGACAGGAGGAGAACCCTTGCCTCCACCACTTCCTTCCCTTCCTAAATGCCGCAAGGAATGTACCAACACAGGTATCGTATGCACCCAATCCTTCCCAGATGCCGCTGGGAACTAACCCGCAGAAGGTGTCGTATACCCCCAACCCTCCCCCGATGCAGCAGCATACCCACGGCAGATGCCGCATGCACCCATTCTGCCTCAGATGCCACAGCCGGAGGGACAGCCCCAAATGTTCCAGTTCTTCCAGATGATGATGCAGCAACAGTGGCAATAGACGTAGGTCATGAGGCAGACTCTGATGGCTGCCTTGGAGAGGATGACAGCCCAGCAACTGCTCCACCACCAGCTCTAGTACCAGTTCAGCAGGTGGGCAGCGTTTGGAGGTACCGCAAGATGGACCCGAAACCATTTAAGGGAAATGAGAGCCCGAAGGAGATATCAGACTAGATAGCCAGCACATAAAAGATCTTGGATGCTTTGCAGCTATCTGCTGACTTGTGGATGACTGCCATAAGGACTAGCTGGAGGGGAATGCCCATCATTGGTGGAAATTGAAGGAGCACAAAGTCGGCAAGGACAAGACGTGGAAGCAATTTCTTGAGTACTTTGAGGTGAAGCACTTCCCAGCTACCATCCATGACGTTCTCTACGATCAGTTCCTCCACCTAAAGTAGGAGAACATGACCATGGACGATTACAACACAGAGTTCAGTCGTTTCAGCTGGTTCGGTACACTACTAATACCAGATGAGGGAGAAGCCCGGAGGTTCCATCACGGCCTGACAAAGGAGCTTTAGAGGGATACGAGCGCACAGTCGAGGACTACCTACGAGGAGGTATTAGCCGAGGCCAGAGTCTAGGAAGCCATCAACCAGGATCTATTGAGCGCGAGGCGCCCTACTCAGACAGGAGGCCAGACCAGACGTCCGAGACCATCAACAGCAATAGAGAGCCGCCCTGTACCAGCAAAGGGAACTTTCGACTTGTCACTACTGTGGCAAGAAGGGACACATTCAGAGGGAGTGCAGAAAAAGGCTAACCAATGCTTGAGGTGCGAATCGGGACAGCATCAGGCCATGGACTGCCCACAGTGCAAAAACAGAGCTCAGCAATTGGCCCCTAGGCCAGTTCCACCAGGACCCAGGCCACCAACGTAGGCGATTGCAGCCGAGAGAGCACCAGCATCTGGAGGATATTAGAGGGGTATGTATGTAGGTATACATGCATGCAGTATTGTTCATTTATTTCTATCTTGTTGTTACATTAGATGTCAAATTTTAAGGACAAAATTCTCTAAGATAGATAGGTTGTAAGCCCTCCGAAATTTTAATTAGATTTATCTAGATTAATTAGGAATTTAATATGATTATATTTGAATTTCTAAGTTATTAATGATTTGTACTTTTATTTTTGATTATCATATACACATTACCGTGACTTTCAAATTACAAGCACAAGACTAGTCATTTTCTTCAAACCAACTTGTCATGCATGATCTACTTAAGACACTCTTCACCCATGACCTTCGTGTCCCACTCAAACACACCATCTTGTGCTTTATTTTTATCGTACAACTTTTCTGACATAAGACCCAATCATGATTCACCCCATGAAGTCATATTTATTTCTGACTCGAATTGGGGACACCATTTCTATCCAAACCTATCAACCCAATATGGATACGACCAATATTGAGCCTACTACACACATGCCACTTGTATTCCATTCAATTGAGTCCCCACATGCTATTTATTTGTCCTTGATTATAAATGACTAATTTAAGTCATTTAATTGACTAAGACCAATTGCGACCCGATCCGACTCAATTAGACTCGACCCAAGCACCATGCCATCCCACTCATCCATACCTACACACACAATACCAATTTATCCATACAAAACATCAAACACCTAATACCATTTCACCCTAATCCCAAATGACCGACTCCTAATCCTAGCTTAGGAGGGACCCTCTAATTTAACGAATTCAAATCCCTTCATACCAAATTAACCTCTTTTGACCATACAGAAATAATCTAGGGGAAAGTTCCTATGACACTTACCTATGGGCCAATCACAACTCAACACACCCTCTCCTTTTCCCAACAACTATGACACACTCACCAACTCTCCCTCTCTCTCTCCTCATAGGAAACACTACAGCCATAACCATTGACCCCCCCTCTTTTTAGTCTGACACACATCCTCTCTCTCTTTACTCACTCGGTCGAACCCTCTTTCATCCTCCTCACCATCATCTCCTTCATCTTCCTCTTTCTCCTTCACACCATCTCCCATTTCCCTAATTTCATCATCATCCTCACCAACACCACCTCCATCATCATATTCCTCATCTCCAAACCAACACCAACTCCACCCTCACCATCACAGCCCTCGCATAGCTAGCCAACCGACAACCACCTCTCTCATCATCTTCATCTTCTCCTCCTCCTCTCGAGTGTGCAGCTGCTGCTACTACAATCAGCATCGCCGTGTGCCACACGGCTGGTCGGCTGCCGCCTCTCCTTGCTCCAACGACCAGAGGGCGGCCCCCCGCTGTCGAAGGCCCCACAGCAGCGCCACTGGCTGCTGTTGCAGCGGCTGCTGCGCAAGCTGCTGCCGCGCGCTTCCTGTGCCACTGTGAAGCCCAGTCTGCCACGGTTATGACCCGTGTGCTTTGCGATCGTAGCACGAATACAACGAAGGTAACCTCCCTCTCTCCCTCTCTCCCCTCTCTTGTGTTCCTATTTACATGCATGCTTGTGTGGCATAGGTTTGGATTGAGCTTGGTTGGGGTCTTGAGCAAACATATTTATATACCCATGCATGTTCATATCCTTGCTCTCATGTGGCAGTAGGATTTTTCCCTATATATCTTGTTCATGTACCAATAGGCTAATTCCATATGTATTCTTATAAATCCCTACATAATTTTATTAGACGATGGTCTTATATATATTATTTATATATGTTTTCTTACATATTGCTCCTATGTATAATCTCATATATATGTTTCATATATATAAACTTATAAATATATTCCCTTATATATGTATACGACCGATATAAAATATATATATATATATCTATATATATATATATATATATATAATATATTTAATATAATATATCTATATATATATATATAATATATATATATTATATATATATATTTATATATATATATATCTATATATATATATAATATTTTATATATTTTATATATATTTTATATATTATATATTATATAATATATATATTTATAAAAAATATATATATAATATTTTATTATTATTATTATAAATAATAAATAATAATTATTTTTATATATTATATATTATATATAATTTTTTTTTTTATATATAATTATAAAAATATTTCCATATATATATGTTTATATATATTATATATATATAATATATATTTATATATTATATATATATTTATATAATATATATATATAGAATATATATATTTTTATTATATATATATATATAAAAAATAATAATATATATATATATATATATATATATACAAAATATTATATATATATATATAATTATTATATATATATATATATATTATATTATATATATATATATATATGATCGAAAGGAGCTTTATTGATGTATCAGACGCAAAATGCAATTAAGTGCGCCAGGCGCGAAGTGACAACAAAAGAAAACGAGGCCATTGGCCGAAAATCGGGAGTACGCCCGCACCCAATGTTAGGGCAGCGCCTTCCAAAAGCGATCTGGAATGTGTGAGCAGCCTCCTGATTTTGAGAATTTGTCGGAGGACTTCCCTATTCAGCTGAGAGGTGTCGTATTGGCGACCTTCGTACCTAAATTTGTTCCGATTCTTCAGAGCACCTAAATATCGGCGGCTTCGACGATCTGGTGGCCGTGACAGTCACCCCAGCTGGCGAGGAGATCGTTAAAGCCCTCGGCTGATGCACCTGTTCGCATCTTCGAGAGAGGTTTGCCATAGCTGAGAGGGAGGTCGCCGGAGAGTATGATGGTCAGTGGTTTCTGGGTGGTACGAAGTGCAGCAATGGCAACTTGACGCAAGGCTGAAACTGATGGAGGTAAAGGAATCGTCGGTGGGTATCTTTCTGCGGTGAGCTCTCCAGATTAGAAAAGACCATTTGTTGGGGATGTATGAGTGCCTAAAGGGGACGATCATCGGAGACGGGACGTTGGTGCCTCTACCACGATCCTGGCAGAGCCATCGTGAAAGAGCTGCCGGAGGTAAGGGTCCATCTCAGGGTGTCCGGGGAATCGTTAAGCTGCATATCAGCGGAGGCAAGGTCAGCAGACGCCACCGGTCCTAGCCAATCTCTGATTCGGTCCTAATTCTAGCCCAAGTCGATGTCCCAGTGTCACGCCCCAGAACCAGAATACTGGAGAGCGGGGGCAGACATAGCCAGCTACGTATAATGAAATGGAATCAACGTCACTATACGGTCACGGTCTAGATATATGAGGGTTTAACTACAATCCATCAGTCTCCTATGGTCAAGAACAAACCTATTGTCTCAATCACAAGCAAGTAGTAACAGTCACAAGATATTAGAGCATCAATATACAATAGTAAGGCGTCCCATACATTACATATTGGATGATCATGAAGCTAGTCGTACAAAATGTCAGGACTAGCAAGAGTTTTAGTCCTACATGATCAACCCTAGGATTTGTCAATCATGTTACAGCCCGTAGGCAGACAGTAAATAAAGGTGCAATACGAGCTAACACGTGCTCGCCGGCTAAACGCCTCAAAAGAATAATTTTACAAATAGAGTGGAAGGATGAAAGAAACCCACTCGTTGCCCTGGTTACGCCTGGTGGTCACCATCGGGCTAGAAGACAGGTGGATCCTCTGGTGCTGCTCCGATATCTGGCCACACAAAACCAGCTGGGTCAGACCCCAGAAAGAGCAAGTGCCACAAAGGAGGCTTCACTTAGGAACTAAAACCAGCATATCACAATAGAATATTAAAGATATCTTATAAGAGAAATTGATAATAATAGGAATAACAATAATGAATTGAGTACGAGGAAACCATTCAAGTAGCCAGACTGCAACCCTTAAACCAAACAAGGACCGAAGTTGCAGCCTTTTACCTGAATAGAAACCCGTCTCAAATACTATTGGTACAGTGAAGACAATAAATGAAGAAGGACACAGAACTGCTCCGGAGCCAGGTTACAACCCTTAAACCAAATAAGGACCGGGGTTCTAACCCTTCGCCTAAACAGAACTGGACCCCTGATCTTTATTGTTAAGGCCAGTATAAATAATCATGGTATTAAGGTAAGGTAAACATGACGAACATGGCATGGGGTTCATTAAGACAATAAATGAAGAGAGAACACAAACTGCTCCGGGAGCCAGGTTACAACCCTTAAACCAAACAAGGACGGGGTTGTAACCCTTCGCCTGAATAGAACTGGTCCCCTGATCGTTATTGTTAAGACAAGCATCAATAATCATGTCATGTCACAATCTTGCACAGAATCAGGATAAGACTAAGCTGGAATAAACTCCATCCAATCAATCACGGCAAATCAAGAGTACGGCTTGATACTTTTAACTAACTAGGGTTATCATAAGCCTAGTTACTAGCAAGATGCAATGAGATTATCCCAACAGCCACAAGCCCTGCAGACCATCCGGTATCCAGGTCGAATGTCCGTTTAGTAAGAACAACACATGACTGTGTGCTGGAAATGTGCCCTACTCGTCGGTAGGCTACAAGTCCACTGAATGCGCCCAGATAACGGGATTGCCTGTAGCTGGGAATCTCTTCATGACTACTGAATCATTCTAGTTAATTAGCCTTAGTCAATTTCAGTAGGTACCCCTGACCGTGGTACTCAGGGGTCCCCATCCTAGACATGATGCAAGAATACTAGTTTATTTGTACAAACACAATCGCCCACGGTGTCCAAGTCCTTCATACTTGTCAGTCAGGCTAGCTATCGTAACAGCATGTCGAGATATATCATGTCAGTTTACTTGTCAAGAGTGCGCCACAGCGGGCCACTATCGTGTTCTATTCTTACAATATTACGAATGAAGAAACTTGCATAAAATAACTAGTAATATATTCTTGATGCCAAGGAAAAGATCTACAACTTCTACGTTGGGAGTTGGGAGAAATTCGAGCCACAATTCGGTCAATTAGGACATATAACAGTTAGAAATAGTCAAAATATGCATTATGCGGCCTATTCTGCGACACCATATGTGGCCAACTGCGACATGCGGCCTATACGGCTCAACTGCGACATCTTATGCGGCCAACTGCGACATGCGGCTTATGCGGCTCAACAGCGACATCATATGCGGCCAACTGCGACATGCGGCTCATGAGGCTCAACAGCGACATCATATGCGGCCAACTGCGACATGCGGCTCAACAGCGACATCATATACGGCCAATTGCGACATGCGGCTCAACAGCGACATCATATGCGGCCAACTGCAACATGCGGCTCATGCGGTTCAACAGCGACATCATATGCGGCCAACTGCGACATGCGGCCTATGCCGTTCAACTGCGACATCTTATGCGGCCAACTGCGACATGCGCTCATGCGGCTCGACAGCGACATCATATGCGGCCAACTGCGACATGCGGCTCATGCGGCTCAACAGCGACATCATATGCGGCCAACTGCGACATGCGGCTCATGCGGCTCAACAGCGACATCATATGCGGCCAACTGCGACATGCGACTCATGCGGTTCAACAGCGACATCATATGCGACCAACTGCGACATGCGGCTCATGCGGTTCAACAGCGACATCATATGCGGCCAACTGCAATATGTGCCTCATGCTGCAGATGAACATAGAAGTTTGACCAAAATTTTGGCCATAACTTCCTCATCCGAATCGAAATCAAGCGAAAAAAAGCTAAAACTGCATGAAATTGAATTCTCTACAACATAAAACCATTAGTTTTCGAAAATAACCAAGTTTTAGAGATCAAAACCAAGAAAACCAAAAGTTATAAACTTAGATCTACAAAAATTATCCATCAAAATGAAAAAGGCCAAGTTCTAAAGAGTCTTAAAATCAAGTAAGGAAAGAATGGAACAATAAAACTTGAGATCCATCATGAAGCAAGTTTTTGCCTAGCTCTCTTTCCTGGTAGGTGGAAGAGTAAATGGTGGAGAAGAAGAAGTGAAGGAGAAGAATAAATGAGAGAGAGAGAGTGTTAGGTGGAAATATAAATGAGGGTGGTGGTAGTAGGTGGGGGTTTTCTTTTGGTTCATGATGAACCACAAGCAAACCAAACCAAGCTAAGCCGAACCAAGCTAAGCCACATCCAATGACCTGCCAAAAAACCATGCAGGAAAATACGCAATACGAGTCAAGAATACGTACACATATCCAAGATACTAATACAAAACTATAGGCATTACAACTCTACACCTTAAAAGAATCTCCCTTAATCAAATTCTCGGAATTTAATCAAGAGGCTAGAATTGTAAGGACAAGCTATCTAATCGTAAGCTATAACAAGCAGTCTATCATGCAGTCATTTATTCAAGCATGAAATTGAAAGCATAAGGCATAAGGAAGCATTATACCTTACGAGTCAAACAGGTCGGGATATCGCGATCGGATATCATCCTCACGCTCCCACGTCGACTCACCCAAAGAGTGATGACCCCAAGCAACTCGGACTAACTTGATAGTCTTGTTCTTGAGTGTCTTCTCTCTTCGGTCCAATATAGACACGGGCCTCTCCTCATACGAAAGGTTGGTACCAACAACCAATTCCGAATGATCAGGATGTGGCTCGGGTCCGGGATATACCTCGCAGTTGGGATACATGGAATACGTCATGCACCTCACGTAGCGACGGTGGAAGAGCGAGACGATAGGATACATCTCCTACCGCTCCAGAATGTCGAATGGCCCTATATACCTAGGACTAAGCTTTTCCCGTATGCCGAAACGAATGACGCCACGGTTAGGCAAAATCCTCAGGAATACATGGTCGCCGACAGAAAACTCAAGAGGGCGCCGATGAGAATCGGCCCAATGACGCTGGCGATCTTGGGCAACTCGAAGATGATCTCTGACTCTCCTGACCACCTCAACGGTCTGAGCAATCATTTCGGACCAAGCATCTGCCTCTCTCAACATCATCCCAGGCTAGAGGGGATCGACACTTCCTACCATACAGTGCCTCGAACGGTGCCATCTGGATACTGGCCTGGAAACTGTTGTTGTACGAGAACTCCACCAGGTGCACATGATTCCCACGAACCACGAAGTTGAGTTTATATGATCGCAACATATCTTCAAAGTCTGGATCGTACGTTTCGACTGGCCATCTGTCTGCGGGTGATAAGCTGTATTGAACTGGAGGTGAGTTCCCAAACTTTCTTGCAAGCTACGCCAAAAGTACGACATAAATCTTGAATCTCTATCCGAAGTGATACTGACTGGTACGCCGTGCAATCTGACAATCTGTCGGAGATACATCTCCGCTAGCTGAGCCGTCGACCAACTCAACCTGAACGGAAGAAAGTGAGCCACCTTCGTGAGCCTGTCTATGACAACCCAAATAGCGTCTCTGCCTGTCGGGGATCTAGGCAATCCAGTCACAAAGTCCATGGTTATATGCTCCCATTTCCACTCGAGAATCGCAATGGTTGAAGTAGTCCAACTGGTCTCTGATGTTCAGCCTTAACTTGCTGGCATACTAAACAACGAGAGACAAACCGGGCTATCTCCTCTTCATGCCATTCCACCAAAAGTGCTGACGAATATCACGGTACATCTTCGTGCCACCGGGATGAATGGAATACTGCGAACTGTGGGCCTCTGCCATGATCTCCTGTCTGATATCTCACTGGGTACACAAAGACGCTTACCATGTGAAGTGTACCGTCTTCATGGATGCATAACTTGGTCTTCGTCCTGCCTCACACTCTGCTCTGAGTCGCTGAAGCTTGGAATCTGCTGACTGCGCCATCCGGATCCTCTCGACTATAGTAGACTGAACTTGCATGCTGGCCATCAATGCCACTGGAAGGGAGGACAACTTCTATACCCATCTTCTGAAGATCGGCTAACAGTTCTGGTTGCGCTGTTAGGAAATAAACTCCGGCTCTCTGCTCAATGCATCTGCAACAACGTTGGCCTTCCTGGGTGATACTGCAGGTTGACATCATAATCCACAAGAAGCTCTAGCCATCTCCTCTGACGTATGTTGAGATCCTTCTGGGTGAAAACATACTTCAGGCTTTTGTGGTCGGTGAAAATTTACCCTATCTCCGTACAAGTAGTGCCTCCACAACTTAAGTGCAAACACTACTGCTGCCAGCTCCAAGTCATGGGTTGGGTAATTTCTCTCATGATCACGAAGTTGTGTGACGCATGAGCTATTACCTTTCCATGCTGCATCAGAACACATCCTAAACCCCTGCCCGAAGCATCACAATACACTGAGAATCCTCCAGTTCCATCTGGAAGCGTGAGAATAGGAGCCGTCATCAAGCCTCGCTTCAACCTTCAAAGAATCCTGACACTCTGCTGTCCAAGCAAACTGCACATCCTTGCGGGTCAACTGGGTCAATGGCGCAGAAATTCGAGCAAAGTCTGAAACAATTACGCGGTAGTAGCCGGCCAAGCCAAGAAAACTGCAAATTTCTGCCACTGTGCTAGGTACCGGCCACGTTTCAATGGCCACGATCTTCTGGGGATCCACTTCAACTCCTCCTCGGGTGATGATATGACCCAAGTATGAAATGCGATCGAGCCAGAACTCGCATTTACTAAACTTGGCATATAACTGGTGCTCTTGAGAATCTAGAAGACAATTCTGTGATGCTGCTCATGCTCCGCCTCACTCTGCTGTAGACCAGGATGTCGTCTAGGAACACAATCACGAACTGATCCAAATAAGGCATAAAGATGCGATTCATGAGGTCCATGAATACTGCCGGCGCATTGGTTGCTCCAAATGGCATCACAAGGAACTCCCAATGCCCATACCTAGATCTGAAAGCAGTCTTCGGATGTCCTGCTCTCTGACTCTGATTTGGTGGTATCCTGTCGCAAGTCAATCTTCGAAAATACTGACGCCCCTTTGAGTTGATCAAATAAGTCATCTATCCTCGAAAGAGGGTATCTGTTCTTGATTGTCACTGAGTTCAAGGAGGTACGATAATCAACACACAATCTGGACGTACCATCCTTCTTTTTCACAAGAAGCATCGGGGCTCCCCAAGGCGATCCACTAGCACGAATGAATCCCTTGGTTCTGAGTTCTTCAATCATCTTGTACAATATCTCTAGCTCTGACGGTGCCATCCTGTAGACTCTCTCTGACACTGGGGCTGTCCCGGGAATCAAGTCGATGGTAAACTCGATCTCTCGCTCGGGCGGCATCCCTGGGAGCTCTTCTGGAAAACATCTGGAAACTCTTCGACTATCCGAGGTAACTGCACTGCTGCTACTGCCATCCGTAATAATGGAGGAGAAGGTTCAACTTCGCCTCGGGAGAAGGAAAACTCCGGCTCGCCTGGAATGCTAAAAATAACCCTGCCAATGTGGCAGTCTATCCTAGCATACTGGTCCCTCAACCAATCCATCCCTAAGACCACATCATAATCGGCCATCGAACTCTATCATCTAGCGGAATTCTCTACCGCTAACTACGACCCGACACGAGGAAAACTCTCTACTCCCACAAGTCCGTTACCAGTAAGTATATTGAGCCTTACTGATAATGACTCGGGCTCCAGTCCTACTCGTGTCGTAAATCGTGCAGACATAAATGAATGCGAGGCACCAGAATCAAATAATACTGAAGCTGGAAGGTGTTGACGAGAATAGTACCTGCCACCACCTCACCTGGTGCTATTCCTTCTTCTCCATGGTCAAAGCCACACTTGACCATGTCCTCTGGGTGTGGGTCCCCTCTGCTAAAATTCCTATACCTGCTCTGGATCAGGGCTTGGGCTTGGGCATACTGCTGCGGTCTGCTGCTAGAATGCCTGGGCCTGCGTCGGCAATGGCCTCGGGAACGGGTACTACAGCTGCTGCTGCTGCTGGACTGGTGCTGGTCCTCTAACTAAAGGACTAGAGAAGGCTGATGAACTCCCCTGTTCGGACAGTTCCCAACCCTGTGGTCCGGGCACCACAAACCAAGCACAAACCCTGTGCTCTACGACACTCGGATACCACATACCCTGGCTTCCGCAGTGTGAACATCCTACTGCGGAAGACTGCTTCTGCTTCTGCTGCTGAGGATGCGTCGGGGTAGAATGTTGAACCGACGTCACTGAGGCCGCCCGCCTCGGAGCTCCAATGGTCAAAGCCCTGGCTGCCGGGGCTGGTGCTGATGACTGATTCATCTGACCGTGAGATCGCTTCCGACCTCCGGTCCTATCCACGATCCTCTGGGAGGTGTACTCATGCCTCCGGGCTGCTCTCAATACTGCATCAAAAGTTTGATGCTCAAACTGCTCACCGCCAATAAAATCTCTAGGTGGAGCCCCTGCTGGAACCTCTGGGCTCTATCGAACTCGGTCGCCACCAAGGTGGAGCAAACCAACTAAGCCTGGAGAACTCGGTCGCATATCCATCGACCGTCCTGCCCATCTGCTTCAGATTGGTGAATCTCGTCTGTAGATCATACCGAGCTACAGCATCAAAATACTTGGTCTGGAATCTCTCCTGAATACTGTCCATGAAATAGGGGCCACTAATCCATCGGCCTGCGCTGCCCACCAGCTGCGGGCAAGATCTAGTAACTGCAGGCACACTACGGCCACCTTCTCGTTCTCTGGAGTCCTGGCTGCTTCTAGAATCACCTCTGTATCCTGAAGCCATGCATCTGCAGCGATCGCATCTTCACTGCCATCGAAGAAGGGAGGGTTCAAGCGCTTGAAGCTGTTGGCCGCGCTATTACCCTGATGACCTCCTCTAGTCAAAGCATCTACCCGCCTGGTGCAAGACATCCACGACGATCCTGGGAAGCTAATAGGGACCTGTGAGACCCACCAAAGTGCCATCATCAGGCTCTATAGGCTGGACGGGCTGAACTGGTGGATCTCCTTCGGTAGGCATGACTCTGGAGGCTACTCCTGAATGCTGGGCTTGATCTCCAGGTTGCTGCTGGTCCGCGGGAGGTGCCCCGCCTTGCTGATCGGCAGGTAGGAATAATGCTGAAGAAGACGACATAGGAAACAATAAGAAAGGACCAGGACAGATCAACGATACAAGCATGTGATCAGGTCAAGATTCTCAGGGATTTGAAAGATACGAGCAGAGATCAAGGGCGAGTACTGATTGAGACATCTATTCGGTAAATCCAAATATTTGAATTACAAGACCTGCATGGGCCACCACTAAAACCATGTCACCCCAGAACCAGAATACTAGAGAGCGGAAGCAGACATAGCCAGCTACGTATAATGAAATGGAATCCAGTCACTATACGGTCACGGCTGTCTAGATATATGAGGGTTTAACTATAATCCATCAGTCTCCTATGGTCAAGAACAAACCTATTGTCTCAATCACAAGCAAGTAGTAACAGTCACAAGATATTAGAGCATCAATATACAATAGTAAGGCATCCCATACATTACATATTAGATGATCATGAAGTAGTCGTACAAAATGTCAGGACTAGCAAGAGTTTTAGTCAATACATGATCAACCCTAGGATTTGTCAATCATGTTACAGCCCGTAGGCAGACAGTAAATAAAGGTGCAATACGAGCTAACACGTGCTCGCCGGCTAAACGCCTCAAAAGAATAATTTTACAAATAGAGTGGAAGGATAAAAGAAACCCACTCGTTGCCCTGGTTACGCCTGGTGGTCACCATCGGGCTGGAAGACAGGTGGATCCTCTGGTACTGCTCCGATATCTGGCCACACAAAACCAGCTGGGTCAGACCCCAGAAAGAGCAAGTGCCACAAAGGAGGCTTCACTTAGGAACTAAAACCAGCATATCACAATAGAATATTAAAGATATCTTATAAGAAATTGATAATAATAGGAATAACAATAATGAATTGAGTACGAGGAAATCATTCAAGTAGCCAGACTGCAACCCTTAAACCAAACAAGAACCGAGGTTGCAGCCCTTCACCTGAATAGAAACCCATCTCAAATACTATGGGTACAGTGAAGACAATAAATGAAGAGAGGACACAAAACTGCTCCGGGAGCCAGGTTACAACCCTTAAACCAAACAAGTACCGGGGTTGTAACCCTTCGCCTGAACAGAACTGGACCCCTGATCTTTATTGTTAAGGCCAGTATAAATAATATGGTATTAAAGTAAGGTAAAACATTACGAACATGGCATGGGGTTGCATTAAGACAATAAATGAAGAAGAGAACACAGAACTGCTCCGGGAGCCAGGTTTAACCCTTAAACCAAACAAGGACCGGGGTTGTAACCCTTCGCCTGAACAGAACTGGTCCCCTGATCGTTATTGTTAAGACAAGCATCAATAATCATATCATGTCACAATCTTGCACAAATAGGATAAGACTAAGCTGGAATAAACTCCATCCAATCAATCACGGCAAATCAGAGTACGGATTGATACTTTTAACTAACTAGGGTTATCATAAGCCTAGTTACTAGCAAGATGCAATAAGATTATCCCAACAGCCACAAGCCCTGCAGACCATCGGTTATCTAGGTCGAATGTCCGTTTAGAAGAATGCAACACATGACTGTGTGCTGGAAATGTGCCCTACTCGTCGGTAGGCTACAAGTCCACTGAATGCGCCCAGATAACGGGATTGCCTGTAGCTGGGAATCTCTTCATGACTACTGAATCATTCTAGTTAATTAGCCTTAGTCAATTTCAGTAGGTACCCCTGACCGTGGTACTCAGGGGTCCCCATCCTAGACATGATGCAAGACAGTACTAGTTTATTTGTACAAACACAATCGCCCACGGTGTCCAAGTCCTTCATACTTGTCATGTCAGGCAGCTGTCGTAACAGCATGTCGAGATATATCATGTCAGTTTACTTGTCACGAGTGCGCCACAGCGGGCCACTATCGTGTTCTATTCTTACAATATTATGAATGAGAGAAACTTGCATAAAATAACTAGTGATTATTTTGATGCCAAGGAAAAGATCTACAAACTACGTTGGGAGTTGGAAGAAATTTGAGCCACAATTCGGTCAATTAGGACATATAACAGTTAGAAATAGTCAAAATATGTATTATGCGGCCTATTCTGCGACACCATATGCGGCCAACTGCGACATGCGGCCTATGCGGCTCAACTGCGACATCTTATGTGGCGAACTGTGACATGCGGCTCATGCGGCTCAATAGCGACATCATATAGGCCAACTGCGACATGCGGCTCATGCGGTTCAATAGCGACATCATATGCGACCAACTACGACATGCGGCTCATGCGGCTCAACAGCGACATCATATACGGCCAACTGTGACATGCGGCTCATGCGGCTCAACAGCGACATCATATGCGACCAACTGTGACATGCGGCTCATGCGGTTCAACAACGACATCATATGCGACCAACTGCGATATGCGGCCTATGCGGCTCAACTGCGACATCTTATGCGGCCAACTGCGACATGCGGCTCATGCGGCTCAACAGCGACATCATATGCGGCCAACTGCGACATACGGCTCATGCGGCTCAACAGCGACATCATATGCGGCCAACTGCGACATGCTGCTCATAGCGGCTCAACAGCGACATCATATGCGGCCAACTGCGACATGCGGCTCATGCGGTTCAACAGCGACATCATATACGGCCAACTGCGACATGCGGCTCATGCGGTTCAATAACGACATCATATGCGGCCAACTGCGACATGTGCCTCATGCTATAGATGAACATAAAAGTTTGACCAAAATTGTTTTGGCCATAACTTCCTCATCCGAAGTCGAAATCAAGCGAAACAAAAGCCAAAACTGCATGAAATTGAATTCTCTACAACATAGAACCATTAGTTTTCGAACATAACCAAGTTTTAGAGATCAAAACCAAGAAAACCGAAAAGTTATAAACTTAGATCTACAAGAAATTATCCATCAAAATGAAAAAAGGCCAAGTTCTAAAGAGTCTTAAAATCAAGTAAGGAAAAGAATAGAACAATAAAACTTGAGATCCATCATGAAGCAAGTTTGTACTTGCCTAGCTTTCTTTTCTGGTAGGTGGAAGAGTAAATGGTAGAGAAGAAGAAGTGAAGGAGAAGAATAAATGAAGAGAGAGAGAGTTAGGTGGAAATATAAATGAGGGTGGTGGCGGTAGGTAGGGGTTTTCTTTTGGTTCATGATGAACCCACAAGCAAACCAAACCAAGCTAAGCCGAACCAAGCGAAGCCATATCCAATGACCTGCCAAAATAACCATACAGGAAAATATGCAATACGAGTCAAGAATACGTACACGTATACCAAGATACGTAATACAAACTATAGGCATTATACCCAGATATCACGGATCGTGCTATTCGAGGGGGGGCAGACGAGGTTAGACGGAGGACCTCATTGCCGAGCCAACGTTCGTGATGTAGCGACGATCTGTCGCTGTTGGGCTGTAGGCGGGTTAAGGGTTCGGCGAGGGTGACGGTCGTGGAGGATATGACGCCAAAATGCGGAGGATCGATTGTTGGCATTGGCCGTCACGGGGTAGGAGTTTTGGATGTATCTTGCCTTCATGAACCTAGTCCAAATAGAATTATCCGAATGAAGCTTCCACCATAACTTTATTGAGGAGGCGTCAATGATGTGTGCCAATTTGCTGAAGCCAAGTTTGCCATCTGCAGTTAGTTTAGCCATCGTATCCCAACTGGCCCAGTGGTGCTTTTTTTTGCCATCGAGGTGACCCAAAAAGAAGTTGGCAAGGAGGGACTCGATCGAGGATAAGACTTTCTTAGGGGGAGAGCAAACGGCCAGGGTATAGATAGGGATGGAGGATAGGACATGATTGATAAGGATCATCTTGCCGCCCGAAGAGAGGGTCGCATTGTACCATCCCTCAATTTTTTTATGATTTTGTTCACTTATCCATCGAAGATGCCTGAATTAGATTTACGATAAACCAGCGGGCACCCCAGGTAAGAGAACGGCGGGTATGCAATATAGAAGGAGGTCAGGTTGGCGAGGGTTGCTGAGTGGCTCCTGTCTGCTTTGTGATGGGTTTAGATCACACTTTTTGGTGTTGACTCGTTGGCCAGAGCATCTAATGTATTTTTCAAGTGTTCAGCTGACCACCTCCATCGACCCGATGTCTCCGGAGGAGAAGATGAGGGTGTCATCGGCGTAGGAGAGATGAGTGATTAAAGGGCAGCCTGTAGTGGTATGGAAGTGGTGGAATCTGGGGGTATTTGCCACATTGTTTAGGTTTCTGCTAAGCGCTTCGGCGATAATGATGAAGATGATAGAGGAGAGAGGGTCTCCCTGTCGAACCCCGCGACTAGCTTTGAAGAAGCCGTCGGCTAGCCCGTTGATGACGGTAGAGAACCAAGAGTTGCTTACGGATCTGAAGATGACGTCGATCCAAATATCAGAAAACCCGAAGGCCTTGAACACCCAGATCATGAATTGTCAGTCCAGACGATCATAAGCTTTTTCTATGTCAAGTTTGATGGCGACGTTTCCCTCAAGAAGGGAATTTCATGCAAGTAATTATTTCTTAGATGAGCAGGATGTTGTCGGTGATGTTCCGGCCAGGGACAAAACTGCTTTGCTCCTCGGAGATAATCTTGGGAGGAGAGTGGACATGCGGTTTGTGATGATCTTGGAGATGATTTTATTGGCAAAGGTGCATAATCTGATCGATCTGAAGTCTTTGAAGGTCTCCGGGTTGTCTTTTTGGAATAAGAATGAGGTTAGCACGAGAGATTGATTTGGGGTAGTCCGCGCCCTGGAAGAAAGCAACCGCGGCCTCATGGAGGTCTGGTTCAATGAGGTCCCAACCGCGCCCTAGAAGAAATCAACTGCCGTGTGGATGCTTCGCTGGTCTTTGAGTAAGGTGCCGTTCTCGTCGGAAATTTGGTGCAGATTAAGCTGATGTCTGCGACCTTTGACGCAGGTGTAGAAGAAACTAGAATTTCGGTCCCCCTAGAGATCCCAGGTTAATCTGGCTTTCTTTCTCCAGAATTTCATCTCGACCCTCAACCGAGACTTGAGGAGGGCTTTGGAGAGGTTGAGATCGACGCGAGCCCCCGCGGATCTATCCGAGGCGAACCGAATTTCCGTACGAGTAATGTCATCCTCCGCCGTCTTTATCTCTTGGAAAATGTTTCCAAATGTGAGTTTGCTCCAAGAAGATAGAGCCTTCCTGGTTGCCTTGAGCTTGTCGGCCACACGGACAAGTGGGTCGGGGTTATTCATCGAGCTCCTGGCGGATGCTACGATGTTCCTGAATTCAGGGTGGAATCTCCAAAAGTCTAGGAATCGGAAGGGTTTTTGATAAGGTTGGAGTTGCTGCTGATCTCTATTAGGAGCGGGGAGTGGTCCGATTCGGTGGTGTAAAGGTGAGAGAGGTTGGAGATGAGATCCATGTCGGACCAGTGGTTGTTGACTAATGTGCAATCCAGACGGGAGTATTGTCTTCGAACGCCTTCATGCATGTTACACCAGGTGAAGGCGTTACCGGAGAAAGGGATGGGGGACATGTGAGCATTGAAGATGAAGGTACTGAAGTCAGTCATGGCCGGCTGGGGAAAGGTGGCCCCCTGATTTCTCCTCTCTGTGCGAGATCATATTGAAGTCACCGAGACAGAGCCACGAAAGGTTGTTGAGGGAGAGATATGAATCTAGTAGGGACACCTAGAGCAGCTTGCACTCGATGAAGTTGCAGCTGCCATGGGCGACGGAGAGGAGGGATCGAGATTTGATGGTGGGGTGCTCTACCCAGCAAGAGAGCGCCTATGTGGAGTCCTTAACGATACCGAATTTGTAATAGGTGGTGAAGAGGATCCAGATGTCATGGCATCCGGCGACAGCGGACTGGAAGCCGAGTTGGAGCGGGATGGATTTGAGTTTTCTCTGAGAGATTTTAGGTCGATGATCACTAGGATGTTGACTCGGTAGATTTTCTTGAGGCTAACTATTCTCCTCAAAGTAGGTTTATTGGCTAGCCCTCTAACATTCCACGAGAGGATGTTAAGCATTGGGGGGTTGCGGGTGGGGTGGGTGTTGAACTTAGTGGCAGACCTTGTAGTTATGGCCGTTTGCTCTTGGGGGTGTTTGTTCTTCTTTCTGTGGAGGATTTTGGGGCTCTCGCAGTCGCTGCGGTGGTGTCTTCCTTCACCTCGGGAGGACTGTAGGCGGAGTTACCTGGGTCCTACAATGGGGGGAGGGGTCGACCACAATCTCAATCTTTGCCAGTACGCAGAGGGGGTTGTTGGGGTCTAGGAAGTCTGCTTCCTTGGCTTGATGGAGCCTGTCTTCGGGAATGAGGCTGAAGGAGGTCTTGGCTTTACTTCCGGGGAAAGAGTGAGGGGAGGTAACCTCGACTATAATCAAAGTCACTGATTCTCCCCATCTCTGGATGGTAAGACACCGCTGATCTGATGCTCTTCGTTGGTCTGCAGACCATTAGCGGAGGGGGCTTGTTAGGAGGGGGACTCGTCTTGACGACTTCTGGAGGGGAAGAGTTGAAGATACCGAATCTGTTGTTGAGGATGATGGGTTCGACGGAAACGATTGCTTTAGCCGGGGGAGGGGGCGGGGACTTGGAGAGCCGTTGCTGTCCGCAAAGTTGGAGTGTAAGTTGGGGAGGGGGAGAATCAAGGCTGAGGGAGTGTGACGGGACACCTTGGACGATAGAGACTTCTGGGGGGCTTTTTTTCTGAGCTCGGGGTGGGCTTTGAAGCAATGCGTTATGAGGTGGCTTCTGATCTGACAGTGCTTGTAAAAAATAATGCTGTTGTCATTGACTAGCATCTGGACGTGTGCCTGTCCCCCGAGATCAATCTGGATACGAGAGGGCGGGTCGGATGACAAGTCGAGTTCCATGCAAATCTTAGCGTAGTTACCTTTAGAGAGGTTGCGGGTCTCTTCGGCAATGGTGACATGGGTTCCGAAGGAGCCGTCAATTCTCTTAAGAGCTGCAGGGGCAAAGCAGACTAGGAGAGGTTTGGGAGGGTGATCCATGCCGAGATAACCGTCGAATCGACACTAGGGTTGAATTCGGTGGACCATTTGGCAATCTTTACGCTCGGGGAGCCAATGTTGGTGGTACCTTTATCCCATACTAAGGAGTAGTCAGAGTCGGAGGAAAGGTGGAGGAGTAAGTGTTTGGGGTCTAGCGGGGCGACCTTGTATGTGGCTGCGAGACCCCAGCCTGCTATGGCTTCTTGAGTTTTGGAGATCTTTGGGCAGCCTGAAGGGAATTTCAGCACGAACGTCTTCGCGAAGTTGGCAGATAGGGAGAGGATCTCGGCTTCAGTAAACGGAACGCATATGGTTTGGCCATCGGTGGGGCTCTGACGCTCAAGGTCCGGCAGTACAGTATCCTCGGACAGGAGAGGAAGCTGCGTCAAGCGATCCGGTCGCAGATATATATATATATATATATATAAAAAAAAATATATATATATATATATATATATATTTTTTTATATATATATATATATATATATATATATATATATATATATATATATCTTTGGTGGTATACTTGTACAGTTCAGACTTGTATACGCGTCAGGCTTCGGCATTTTGAGCCTTGATTAATAAAGGGAGGGGTTTTCTTAAATATATATATATATATATATATATATATATAGATATATATATATATATATATATATATATATATATACACGTTTTTATATATATGATCCCTTTTGCAAAGTAATGCCTACATATATATATATATATATATATATATATATATATATATATATATATATAATATATATATATATATATATAATATATATATATATATATATATATATATATATATATAATATATATATATATATATATATATATATATATATATATATATTTCTACATTTTTTTATATATATATATATAAAATATATATATATATATATATATATATATATATATATATATATATATATATTCGATAAAATTGTGGTGGAATCTCCGCACGCGCAACAACTTATGGACCAGGTTTTGAAAGCTAGATATTTCAAACATATCCACCCCTCGATGGCCATATCCAAATGCAGATCCTCCGCGGCTTGGCGTCGCATCTTTATTGGCCGCGACCTAGCCGAACCCGCAATGAGACTCCACCTGGGAGCGGGCGACTCGCACCCATTCCTTGAGCGATGGGTTGGAGACAGCATGATCCCAAATATCACGGAGACACCGAGAGATTGTAAGATCAGGGACTTGTGGAACCCCACTACCGACGACTGGAACTGGGACCGGATCCGTGAGTGGTCCGGTCCCGAAGTAGCAGATAGCATCCGAGCGACAGGGATACGCATCGGTAGCGAGGCGGATGCGTTGTGTTGGTCCCTCGAGGCTTCGGAAGTATTTTCGGTGAGGTCGACGAGATCCGCTATCCAAGGCACCGGTCGTCCGTACCTTCCCATGCCCCACTATTGGCATTCTTGCATCCTAAAGAAGTGGTCCTTCCTCTTCTGGAGAGTCTTCAGAAAGAAACTACAGACTAACGACATCCTTAACACCATCGGGATTAGTTTAGCATCAGGTTGCTCCTGCTGCTCTGAGTGGGAGACGAAGACTATTGATCACATCTTCCGTCAAGGGTCGCTGCCAGACAGGACTTGGACCACCCTTAACCAGCTATTCAACATTGAGCAGGGAAACGGACGCTTCCACGATCTACTGGCTTCCTGGGATTCTGCCTCCCATGGCCACCAGATCGTCGTAGCGGCCGCTATATGGGTCACGTGGAAGAATCGCAACAAAGCGAGATACGAAGGTCACCCACACTCGGTAGACAAGCTCTTTCGAAAAATATCCCGACAATGCCGTAAGCGTAGCACCCGGTGTTCCCACAGTTCGAGAGACTTCTGGTCGGTGCTACCCCCGTAGCCCCTGGAGACAGTTTTGCCTGTTTTGCTTTCCTCCTACCTTCCTTTTGTGGTATACCTGTATAGGCTTCGGCGTTTTGCGCCTTGTATACGGTTTTGTGCGGTCTTTGAGCCGTCATTAATAAATTGGGGGGTTTTCCTAAATATATATATATATATATATATATATATATATATATATATATAAATATGTATATTGAGAAAAACCCCTCAATTTATTAATGGCGGCTAAAAACAGCAGTCAAAAACCGTATACAAGGCGCAAAATGTCGAAGCCTATACAGGTATACCGCAAAAAAGGAGGGTGGACAAAGAAACAAAACAAAAGCCCTAGGGTAGGGGGGATTACCGACCAGAACGCTCTCAAATTGTGGGAGCACAGGGTACTCCGCTTACGGCATTGGCGGGTAACTTCCCGCAGAAGCTGGTATATATATATACATATATGTATATATATATATATTTATATATATATATATATATATATATATATATATATATATATATATATATATATAAAATATAGATATATATTTAAATATATATATATATATATAAATAAAACTTGTGTATATATATACTCTTAAGAATACTCTTGTATATATATACATTTTCAAATAAATACAACTCTAGACAACTGAAAATAAATAAGAAAAACTCTAGCCATCTACTCCAACCTCTACTGTGTCTCCTCTAGGCTAGCAGGTAACCTCCAAGCTATCTGTAAAATTTATCAATATGTCCAGTCAGGATGGAAGCGAGCACAGTATTTCTCACGCAGTTCATAATATGACAGGATATATAAATATACAATAGTGTAAGATACATGAAACGCTGAGAATATACATGAGTAAAAGAGAAGGTTGTAATGAAATATCTACTATAAGTAAAGAGCTACAGTGAACTAGTGATTTAGAGTAAAAGCTAGACGTATGAATGGCTTGATTATAAACATGAGAGGTTGTACATGGCTACACTACTTTGGAAATGGTCCACATGACTATTTATACTCCCCTGTACCCCAATCAATACACAAGGATCCAGACAGGTTATGTTATTGCACATGATATCACATGGTGTCCCATAAATGGGTGCACATGAATGTAAACATGACGGCTCCGTGAACATGACAGTACATGAATCACGAGAGTGCACATGAATGGTAAAAGCACAGGAATACATGATAAAAGTGAAACGCATATGACATGATGTAACTGATGCTCCCGAGGGGAATAACATCTCATGAAGGGATCCATATAGTACCAATCCGTGTTAACAACGTGACAGCATCAAGTAAAGTAATCTAGAGCGTAAATATAAATCCTATCAAGTATGAAACGGTCAGAGAATGTACTCGCTTCGAATTCGTTGGAGTCGACGTGAGCGACACGAGGTAGGTACAATGCTATGCTCCATAAGTGGGTTCCAATGATGACACGGACAGTCCCAATGAGTCCAGAATAGTCCAAATAGCCTAGTTTGATATATAAAAGTCTAAAATCAGGGTTTGGTACGATAATCAAATCAAAAAATATGAAACGACGTTAATAGTCCCGATTAATGATTTCAGAGGAAAAAAATATAATTAAAATAAATATAAATATTTTTTTTTTGGAAATCCTTTATAATGTTAAAAACTATATCTGTATTAATCAAAGCATTTTAGATAATATTTTAAAACCCAGAAAATCATTTCTGTACTAATATTCCTATTTTATCAAATATGAATTTAAGTCAAAACTTAATAAATATATTTTAGAAATATTATCATATATTTCTATATATTTTTAAATAAGCAATATTACTAATAACGATAAAACTAATAATAAAAGTACAATGCATATACATTATATACATGTATACACCATACTCATATACACATATTATGGCCCAAAACCTATTAATGGTAATCATTAATCTTAAAAACCTAATTATTAACGAAAATAATACCAACAAGAATTTGTAAGTAGTAATTAATAACAAGGTTATCCCTAATAATCTCATAATGATAGCAATTAAGAAATACCCAAATTTTCCTTAATCTATGGGCAACAAGGTCTGATGTGTGTTGGTCACACCCATTCCCATAAGTCATAAATTCTCCCTAAAATTCATTACAAAATAAAAATTAAAGTCTGATAAAAAAAATCCTAATCACCCATAAATCCTAATCCACTTAACAGAGAAATCAAGCTGGCCGCTCCCCCTCTAAAAGCTCAAATCTACAATTAAAAAGGGTTATGTGCTTTTGTTCTTATTCCTAATTTCTGGGTGCAGAGGTCAAAAGGAGAAGGGGAAAAACTCACAGGGAGGTCGTGCACGTGGGTGGCAGAGCCCTACTGTTGTCGGCGTCGGACAGCGGCGGGAGGGCCAAGTACGACGGCGTCGATTCGAATGGATGGCGAAGGGAAGTGTCGGTTGGGGCGGCGATGGGTTGCGCCGACGGAGTGAGGTGGGCCTAGGCGGAGTGCTGTGGAGGTGCGGCATCCAGGTGGAATGACGTCGGCTCCGACGAGGTCGGAGTGGAGGTCGGGTGGAGGTCTGCTCTCTTCCTCTCTCTTTTTCTCTCGCTCTCTCTCTATGTATGGTGATTTGATTTGGGGGGGTAAAGGGCGGCCGACGGTTCTGGTGATGATGCTGGGGGCAGTGGTGGCGGTGGTGGTAGTCGTGATGTTGATGGTGGTGGTGGCGGTGGTGATGGTGTATGCTATGGTGGTGGTAGCAGTGGTGGCGTGTTGGCAGCAATGGTGAGGGTGGTGGTCGTCATGCTGGGAGATGGCTATGAGATTGGCTCGGTGGTGATGGAAGTGGTGGCGTGGAAGAAATGGTGGTGGAGGTGGTGGTCCGGGTGACTTGGTCGGCCGGAATGGCCAGAAGAGGGGGTCTCTATGGTCGGGACAATAACAGGGACCATTTGGAGGTGGCAGCTGCCTCTATTTCCTAGGGATATGTGTAGAAAATTTTAGGTTTTGGGATGTGTGTCTATTTATAGGGGAGTGGGGAAAACCTAACCCAAATTGTATATGTAATAGGAAATTAGGAATTTAGTGGAAAACTAACAACTAACCACTTACTGCTAATCCAAACATTATTTGATTAATTAGTACTAAATAAATATTAGCTATAAATTAGTTGATTAATTACTTAGTTATTAGTAATTAACAAATGGGCTAATTACAATTTAGCCAAGATTTCTAATTACTAAAATATACTAATTTATTCACTAATTATATATATATATATATATATATATATATATATATATATATATATATATATATATATATATATATATATATATATATATATATAACAACCAGTTATTTAGTAATGAATATATTTTGAAATTTCAAAATTCAATAATCGTTTCTCCGTATAGAACAATATTTATAACTTATTGATTTAAGGAAAAGGACAAAAAATTTCCAATAGGATAAAATCGCATAAAATGGTAAATCAAAACCAACAAGGACCGATAGCAATTACGGTCGAAAATATTTTCTCAATAATAGAATTGCACGCTTTTCGAGATTCAGAAAAATCCAGAGTAAAATAAAATAAAAAATACAAAATTTCGAAAATATCCAAGAAATTAATTAACGGAGGTTACAAATCTACCCTCCTTAAAGAAATTTCGTCCTCGAAATTTAAGGCTGGCAGGGGAAATCATAATACGAGTAAGAGTTTAGTTAGCAACTTAGGCATGATTAAGGAACGTGACTAGATGCGACCAAGATAACAAATTCAAAATCCTTGAGGCACGACAATCATTTGGCACGAGAGAATCGAAGTATGGGCCATCTTATTTAAGATAAATTTGAAAATAAATTTAGATTATTCCGGTACGATCTAAATCATGACTAGTTGAATCGTGGATAGACTTGAAATTCAAATATGGAATGATTTAGCAGTTTTAGGTTTGAAGAAAATTAGACTCACTACTAAAATCTGTCAAATCAGCGACGCCAGAGGACGTCGCTAATTAGGGAAAATAAGTCGCTAAATCCAATTGGCGACATATTTAGCGACGTTTGGACGTAGTCGCAATTTACCTAGTCGCTAAACACCATGACGTCGTAATACGTCGCTATTGCGACGACAATTAGCAACGCAGCCGCGTCGCTAATTAAGCGACTACAAGCGATGTAAAACGACTACATTTGCCGACGTCAGCTAGCGACGTTTAGCGACGTTAAATACATCGATGCTGACCTGGCTTGTGAGCCAAATGGCGACGTTCTACGACGTTTAGCAACTTTTAGTGACGATCAGCGACCGGGTGAATCATAGTTAGCAACGTTCCGATACTTACTTAGCAACGTTAATGTTCGTTGCTGGACTTCGCTAAACGTCGCTGAACGTCACTAAATTTGGTAAAAAATTAAAAAAATACAGCATTTGCAGCAGCACCTAAAGCAGCATTTCCCTGGGTTCGTCGACCCCTTCGGTGGAACACTACTCAACACCGGTTGATCAGGAGGAGCATCACGAACACAAAGTATCAAACAATATGAAACACAATCACGAACACGTTTGAAACACAATCTCATCAATCAACACAGATATATGAAAATTTCAACAAAAGTGTCAAACATAATGAAACACAATAACAATGTATGTATAAACACATAAAAGACCCAACAATGGGCCATCACACAACAATATATATGTCGACTACGGCTGATCAGGAGGAGCATCACCGCTCCTGGAAAGAAGGTAAGAATACTGCTCTGGTGTAAGAACCACCGACGACGATGAAGGAGGAGGAAATGTAACCGCTGTAGAAGGAGACAGTGTAACCGCTGGAGAAGGAGACAGTGTAACTGCTGGAGATGGGTGCGTCCGCGTCTCCTCTAGGGCTAGCAGTCTGGCGCTGTATTGCTCCATGCAAGTCGCTATCCTAGTAACGGTGCCATGAATGGACTCCTGCGTCCCTTGTACGTCCCTCACGGTGCGCTCGAGCTCGTCAAAGCGTGCGATGACCGATGCAGCGTCCCCCTGCGCCTGAGACCCTGGCTGCTCAGAAATCCTCCTCAGCATATCATCGTGTAGCTCAGCAATCTAGCGGGCAATGGTATCCTCGACTAGGGACGACTCGGCCTGTGATGGCTGTGAATGCGCACTGGCAGATGGAGCCCTGGATGCCTGTGTCACAACAAATGTGCCGTAGGACCCCGTACCGTAGTACGTACCTCTATGAAGACCACCAACGGCGGTCTTCCAGAGCTCGTCCTCCGACTGAGACGGTGAGGGCTGTGATTTACCAACCCCTCCCTCTGCCGGTGCACTAGCCCTCGCACGCTCACGTAGCCTAACAAACTCGTCCTAGAAATTATTGTGCATCTCTATAAATCAGTACTTACCTAAATTAGCCTAATAAACGTCTAAAGTATTAAATTATTATTAACTATATGGTTATCTGTATATTTTTCAAGTTGTGTCAAAAAATAATGAAATCTAAATTAATACTTACATAGCTCTGAGTAGCCGGCTCGTCGATGAGCTTTCCGTCCTTCTGATGGGTGGCCAGGAAGACGGTCACCATATTTGCGTCCTCACCCCTCTGTACCTGCATGTTTGTTATATTTTATTCTTTAGTAAAATAGAAAATTATATACTCCTACTATTAATAAAATCTAATATATTGCAATAAATTACATACCAGACGACGGAAATTCTCCGTCATAGGAATCGATCCACTACACCACTTTTCGGCCCTCGTCCTAGCCGCCTTCGCCTTCTCCGACAGCTCTCTGTACCGGGGCTCCTCAAATCGAGCCCTCATCGTGGTCCACTGGTCAGGCGTAATCCAACCAGCAATCGGCTTTCCGGAGCGCTGACGAGCTTTCTAATCGTCAATTGCATTACGGATCAACTTGGCGGCGATGGCTGGAAACAGCCTCTCAATCTGCTCGGCCCGGTGTGGTGGTTAAAAATAAGTCCTCTACAAGAATTACAAACTAAAATAATAAGTTCTAAAAAATGCTTAAAATTATATTAATCGTACTAAATTAACTATCTTTAATTACCTTGAAGTGGGCAAAATAGAATACCTTTTTCTCTTCCGAGGCATCTGAGTAGTTGATCCACGGACCCCCATAGTTGGACCTCAGAAAGGAGCCCAACGCTCTCTGTACCGTCAAGGGACGATATCTGTATACAATGCTAATTATATTAATGAATATATATATATATATATATATATATATATAATTATATTAATATATATATATATATATATATATATATATATATATATATATTTATATATATATATATATATATATTAATGAATATATATACAATGAATATATATATATATATATATATATATATATATATATATATAATATATATATATATATATATATATAAAATATATATATATATATAATATATATATATATATACATTTATATATATATTTATATATATATATATATATATATATATATATATATATATATATATATACATATATATATATTATATATATATAATATATTATATAAAAAAAAATATTATATATATATAAATATATAGACATGCATAAAATATATATATATATATATATATATATATATATATATATATATATATATATATATATATTCATTTAACTTACTTCGTAGGACCGTCGGCCCAAATCTCCATCCTCGTCTCGTCCTGAGGTGCGCATGGAGGGTCTCTCTGGTATGGATCCGCCCGGACGGGAGTAGGGACTACCTCCTCCACCTGCTCCCCACCCGGCATGCTGCTGTCAGCAGTAGGAAGGCTAGGGGCAGGAGTATCAGCAAGCCTGGAACAGCTCGTCCCAGGTGTACTGCCACCCGGACCTGCGACCGTATGGTACAATGGAGTGCTCGGGTCAGACGATGGTCCGGAGCCATCCTCTGGTAACGGAGCTCTCTGCCCACCTAAGGACACGGCTCGTCCTGACCTATCTCCGCGTCGTCCTGATATGCCTCCGCGTCGTCCTGCCATGCTGATAACAACATATGATTACAAATATAAATAAATACAATGGCAATTTAGAAATATCTGCATACATTGGAGTTCATAATTTAAGTTTACAAAAATCTAAATACTAAAAGAAATTATCATAGTTCATAATTTAAGATTAGAGAAATATGAATACATTAAAATCACAGTTTCTCAATCATCCTCTTAAAATTCATCTTCTTCGTTTGCCTCCTCCTCCTCATCCTCTTCCACTTTCTCCTCATCGTCACTAGCATCTCCTTCGTCTTCCCCTTCGGATACTTGTACCTCTTCTACACAAGTAGATATGAAATGGGGAACTTCTGCTGAGTCGACATCAACTGTATTTGGTACAAGAGGCAGCTCGTCCCCCTGATAAGCCACTTCGTCGATGTCGTAGGTATTTCTGGCTTTAGTCTTGCATACTGTCCACTAGTCGTACCTCGTTGTTCCCCATCTAGGTTATGTTGTAAAATATACGAGTTGAGCTTGACTTGCTAGGATAAATGGTTTGTATCCTTGGTATCGATGACGGTAGTTAATATCCACAAGATCATGCTTGTCAATTTTCCATCCTTGATCTCGTATCGGATCGAACCAATCAACTTTGAACAACACGATCTTGGCAGGCTCTATGCCATAATTGTACGTTAATTTCACGATCTTCCGTAGGACGCCATAGAAATCATTGCCTGGAGTGACATCTTTGTAGTTTGTGGATTTGATACACAAGCAATTATTTTTTGTGGAATCAAGATCCAGGAAGCTATCTCTGATGGGAGCATTTGTTGACTTGAACTTAAATCCATTCACGCAATAACTTGGCCATATTTTGACGGCATACATTGGTCCCTTGGCAAGAGTTCTAATAGATTCATTCTCAAGGATGACGTCCGGACGATCGACCTAAACACGAAAAGATACAAAATTAAGTTCAATGTTAAGTTATTTTTTGTACAAATACAAATGGAGGAAGATTCTAACTAGCTTCTTACGTACATATGCATTCAACCAAGACGGGAAATGAAGTCTCATTTCTTCTTCTACTTCTTCATCTGCAATGTAAGGTCATTAAATTTGTTGAAAACTAATAAATATCGGGATATACTCGTTAAATTATAATAACGTAATCAACAAATAGATGACTTGAACGTTGAAGAATTTTACTTACCACTCTAGCTTTTCCACTTCATCCTCCTCACAGTTGAGTAATATATATAACTGGGCTGCCCTTAGTTCCTCATCATTCAAATATCATTTTTTAGTTTTCCAGAAGGCTTTCCAAGAGCATTGAAGACTTTCAATAATGCATCATTATATTCTATATCTCCATTGTCGTTCCTCGGAGCTCTTGTTCTATTTGTAGCAATATGAGACTTGAAATAAATTGAACAAAAGTTTGTAATCTCCTCAAGGACATAGGCTTCACAAATAGAACCCTCGACCCATGCCTTATTTTTTGCCTTCCTCTTCAGGTGGTTTAGATGGCGCTCGAACGGGTACATCCACCGATAACCGACGGGCCCATCAACACGTACCTCGTAGGAAAGATGAATTGGCAAATGCTCCATAGAGTCGAAGAATCCAGAAGGGAACACCCTTTCAAGCTTACACAATGTTACTGTAATTTCCTTCTCCTATTTTTCAAGCCGATCGACGTGCAACTTAGTAGAACAAAGATCTTTGAAGAATATACTAAGCTATGTCAGTGGATCCCAAACGACCTGAGGTAAGAATTCCCAAAATACAATCGGGATTAACCTCTCCATAAAAATGTGACAGTCCTGGCTCTTCATATCCAGTAGTTTGTTCTCCTTCGGGTTACCACATCTTCTCAAATTCGATACGAACCCGTCTGGAAATTTTAGGCCCTGGATCCACCTACAAAGTTTACCTTTGTCCTCCTTGTCCAGTGAGAAAATAGCCCGGGGCTGCTTTTACTTTCTACTGCCTTCCTTTATCAAATGCAACTCTAGACGTCTATATATTTCTTCTAAGTCCAACCTGGCCTTGGGATTGTCTTTCGTCTTCCCCTTTACGTCCATCACAGTATTGATTATATTGTCAAATACATTCTTCTCGATATGCATGACATCCAGGTTATGTGTGAACAGATGGTACCTCCAATATGGTAGGTCCCAGAATATACTCCTCTTCGTCCAGTTGTGAGCACGGCCAAATCCATCACACTTGTACCCCGCTGTAGGCTCTTCAATAGCACTTGACAATTCTTTAACTTCCTTCTATATCGTGTCCCCAGACCACCGTGGCAGTGGACTGGACTTCTCTACCAAGCCAGCACGAAAAGCATTCATGTTCCTCCGGTACGGATGATCCTTTGGCAGGAATTGTCGATGACAATCGAAGAAGCAAGGTTTTCCTCCATGTTTCAAACGGAAAGCCTTAGTGCGATCCATGCAATACGGACATGCGAGACGACCATGGATGCTCCAACCCGATGACATTCCATAGGCCGGGAAATCATTGATGGTCCACATTAGTGCGGCCCTCATCTGAAAGTTCTGCTTTCTGGAAACATCATATGTGGTTGCACCTACTTCCTACAACTGATTCAGCTCATCTACCAAGGGCTGTAAGTACACATCGATGTTCCTCTTCGGGTTCTTCGGACCTGGAATAATAACAGTTAGGAACATATAAGGAGTCTTCATACACATCTAAGGCGACAAGTTGTATGGAGTAACAATCACAGGCCAACAAGAATATTGTGAGCCCGAAAGTCCAAATGGGGTAAAACCGTCGGAGGAAAGCCCCAATCTGACATTACGCGGCTCCAAAGCAAAATCGGGATACACTCGATCAAAGTGCTTCCATGCTTCTCTGTCGGATGGATGATCCAGTACTCCATCTATTTGTTTTCGCTTGTGCCAACTCATATTATCAGCTGTCTCCTTTGCCATAAACAACATCTGTAACTACGGCGTCAAAGGCAAATAGTGTATCGAATCTGTTGGCTTGCGTGCACCAGAAGTCCTTGTTGTACTAGTTGCCTTGGAGCTATCGGCACCACAAAATCTGCAGGCGTCTTCATCCTTGTCGTCCTTATAGTACAACATGCATCCGTTGCGACATGCATCAATTTTTTTATATCCCATCCAGAGCGATCTCACCATTCTCTTGGATCGGTAGAAGTCTTTAGGTAACTTGCCACCCTCCGACAATATATCTTTAATTAACTCCAGGATTCGGTTGTAGCATTCTTGAGACATGTTAAAATCTGATTTTTATGCTCAACAATCTTGTAATCACCTCCAACGGTGGATGGTCATCACAACCAGGACATAAAGGAGTCCTTGTATTCTCCAATAACTCCATGAACTTTGCAGCATCGACATTCGGTGCCTCCTAAGCTGCATATTGAATGTTCGGATCGAAACTAGGCCCCGCAGCATCGAAAACCATGTTCGTCCACCCTTGGTCGTAATCAGCATGCTCGTGGACATCTACATAAGGCTCCACATAAGGCTCCGGCTCAGATGCTAAAGGCACAAGTTCTTCGTGTGCAATCCACTGATAATAATTTGGCATGAAACCCCTTGAATACAAATGATATGTCACATCCACTTTCGAATGATATTTCAAGTTGCGACATCTCACACATGGACACTTAATTTTTGTACGGTTCATGTACTGATGGAACGCCTTGGCAAACTGCAGGAACTGTTGCATATCCTGTATAAATTCATCCCGTACACCGCACATGTCATCAGGATGATGATTGTACATCCACAAATGGTTCCGCAGATTCATATCCATTTTAAGATAATTACTGCAGAAAGTGAAGAATGGCTCAGAACACAACCCAAAATTTTATGTTTTTAATGATATATTTCACATGCTTAATTGCCAAGTGTGGGGACGAATGGCTCAAAACGTAACACAAAATTCAGTCTAGCATACATTAGTGTGAATCATCTACGTTCTGTACATATGGTGTAGTATATGTTCTTATCGAATCTAGTATCTGAAGGATGTAACAGAATCAATAAGATGAACCCATAAAATGTAATACTAAGACATTATCAACTACTAAAAGATGTAGTGTTAGGTTGTCGTATCATCATTGCCGATTGATGGGGGTCGAAGGACAGTCAACTTTATCTACGAATACATAGTTTCTTTCTCGCCAGTCGAATGGCTGCAGGGACTATGTCCTGATCATGATGTCGTACCGTAGAATAATGCAAATAACTTATAGCAAATGTCCTACATAGATTGATGCCTCGCCAGTCGAATGGCTGCAGGGACAGTGTCTGGCTATTACATGTAATTCAAAATCAGATTAATGGGACAGTTACTTCCAAACCCATACACGCCCCTCACCTTAGAAACAAGTAATTCAAAATCAGACCCCAATGGAGATGGCCTACTGTCCTCACACAGCTTATAATAATATAAAAAATCCACGAATATAGAGAATCCACGAATGAACAACAAATGAACAACAATCCAAATATATAGAAAGCCAATACTCAACAAACCGATATGATCATTTAAGCCAAAATCAGACCCCCAAAGTAATTCAAAACCCAGACACACTCCTCCTCCTCACACAGCTCAAAATCAGACCCCCAATATCCTGATCAGTATGTCGTACCATTGATTAATGCAAATTCCTTATAGAAGCTAAACTAAAGATCAAGGCCAATGGCTAACCACATCAGTTTTGATTATGAGAAGCTGCTGCTGCTGCTGCACTAAATCATGGATCCATATTTTTCCAAACTCATATTTTTCGATACCAAACTCACATTTCCCGATACCAAGCTCAAACTCCAAAATGAAAAACTTATCAAGCTCGAGCTCGAACTCGATTAATTCTAGTCAAGCCAAGCTCAAGCTTACAGTATTAGTGTCCAGGGGGTTATGTGTTAACAGTATACATAGTATACTTTTAAAGAGGGTCCTAACAGTATACATAGTACCGTTGATTAATACAAAACAAACATGCATCCCAGGAATCCCAGTTCATCTAAACATTATCACAGACATGTATACAAGTAAACATCAATTAATTAACATTATTAGTGAATTTATTCTTCATTTCAAAACCCTAAAAATGTTCAGAAAAATCCCAGTATCAGTAAATAGGGCTCGAACCCTAAAATGGAATTTGAATCCCAGCAAAACATCAAATTGACAGTTGATATGAGTCGTGTACATATATAGGCGTCATACTGTGAGTCTCGTGTCCACACAGTTGGACACGACGTGTCCAAACCAACAAAATCACAAAACACACACGTATAGACTGCTGCTCGTGCGGGGAGTCCACGCTCTTATGGATACGAACTAGAAGCAAGAGAGAGAGCTAGAAGACGAAAAGAAACTGGAAAGCGTTAGAGCCGGGGCGGCAGGGACAGGGGAGTGTGTGTGTGTGTGAGAAAGAGAGAGAGAGAATGAGAGATGGGGGAGCTACCTGAGGAGAAGGGAGGAGGAGGAGGAGGAGGAGGAGGAGGAGGACGAGGCCGGAGGAGGGAGATCGACATAGGAGCGCCGCGGAGGAGGAGAGCACGAAAAATTGAGGGGGGGAAATTTGTGAATGATTGAAAAGGAAACCCTCGCAGCCTATATGAAACATTTAGCGACGTCCGAAAAGAACGTCGCTAAACGTCGCTGAAATTTAATATACGGCGATGCCACTTAAATTACGTCACTACGAGTCGCTACATCAGCGACGTGTACCGACGAACTTGCGACGCAGGTTCCCATTTAATAAATTGTAGTCGCTAGACGTCGCTATTAGTCGTTTTTGGCGACTAATAGCGACGTATTAGTAAAACGTCGCTAAACTCCCAAAAATTAGCGACGTTCTTTCTTGGAGTCGCTAAATTCGTCACTGATTTGACTTATTTTGGTAGTGACTCAAGTCGCACAGGCATGATCAAAAATCAAACTTAGTTATGATCGAGATAAAATGTTAGTATCGATCAAAATTTTAAGTCTAAGGTCTTATAGGCATGGTAAAGCATTCAAGGAGTAGGTTTCGTTAAGCCATGAAATATGATCTGAGTTCGGACGTGATTTTAAAATTTGGAAGTGATAAAAGCTTACTTGGCACGATCTAGGATACAACTACGAAAAACCAAAACTGGTGTTTATTTTAGTAACAGAACGTAAACAAGAGTATCTACAGAATCGAATTTCCAACAGGAATAGAAAATTATTCAACCATAACCAAAGTCCAAAGTTTGGCACGACTAATAAATCATATAGTCGTGACTAAAGATCCATTTTTTTGGGCAATTTTAGAATAATTTATCTATTTAAGCGTGAAATCGCGATTTTGAAAATCAAAATCGTTTAGTTATGATTTAGTCAGAATCAGGTCTGAGTATTGGATGATAAGTATGATATAAGCTCAATAAAATTAGACTCATGGTTATATAGGCATGTTCAATGCGAAAGTGATACGATCGGGCGTCGCTAGGAATAATGAAACGTTTGGCATGATCAGTGACCAAGGATCAAACTATCTGGTCATGGGTGAAATCAAGGCTTAAGAACTTCGAATGACTAGAATCACTTGGCGTCGTTTAAGATAGAGCAACGAAATTTAAAGCTCAGTCATGATATAGAAATGAAACCTGAGCATGGTGACTAGAGAATCGGAACATAGACATTGTGGAAAATTTATAACGATATGATTTATATCAATTATGACACGATAAGTCCATAGTCAAATCGGGCAGTCGTGATCATGGACAGAATTTAAGCATGATTTAGAGACAAGGTAATTATGTAGATGTGATCGTTAAAATCATGATCATGGAACTCAAGTTGTCTAGTCCTGCCAGGTTGTTTAGGCATGACTACTCATAAGGAATTCAAAATGTAATCCAGTAAATCAAATCATGGTCGGAAAGAGATTATGCAAGAGTATTGAAATTTAAATATGATCGCAATTATTGATCGACTCGATCAAGGTAAGGTCATTCTAACCTTGGTCAACCACATTTAGATATGATGAAGAGTACGATAGTAGTCGAGGCACGACCAGTCTTGAAATTTTGGTATGATCAAGGATAGTATGAAGCTTAATCGTGATTGGAACAGAAGTTATTCATTTTCAAGTACAAATAGGAGTTTTACGCACGAGTGGTATTGGTACCGAAGTTTAATCACGATCGAAATTTTAATATTGACATCATGAGGGCTAATCAACTCTTGGTTAAAAATGGAATTTAGGTTTTTTAAGAAGGAAATCAAGATTTAGAGCACGAGCAACATATTAATAGAGATCTAGGTCACGATGGAATTTAAATCATTGAGTACGGTCAAGGATCAAGACTATTGGTACGATAAAGGGGTACTATTCAAGAAAAAAATCAAAATCAAAATCAACAATTTAAAGAACGAATGTCAATAGCATTGAAATCCAATCACAATATATATTAAAAAAATTAGTCTCGATACGATCTAATTTGATCAATTCTGGGTAATCAATATTGGGCAATATGGAGGACAAGTTTATCGAAGTCTGAGCACGAGCATATAAGGATGGAGATTCAGGTCATAATTAAATTTAATTCAATTGAGTACAACCCAAGATATTAATATGACTAGAAAAGATGATCAAAGTCGATTGGTCGTGATTAAGGGAGCTATGATTCAATGATATTGAAAACCTTTTAGGGAAAACAAGAAAAGATTTCATATGAAGTCAAGTTAATCATCCCTCTCTGATACCATCAAGTTTATCATTTGTCAATCATATTTTTATCTCACAAGTCCCAATATAAAAATCAACCTTTATATGACTACCATCAAAGTTATATCCTTCCGTCATAAACATTTGACCTTGCCATGATCACCATAGGCTAAATTTCTAAGTTCCGAAACATTATTCATGAAGCATACCCTTCTTACTAGGAATCAAAACTGACCACTTAATCATCATAAATCTATATTCTTCCACCTTGTCCTAAATTGGATCCGAAGCCTCTAAATCAAGTTTTATGTAATCCTTGAACTTATTCAATTTACTCTCCTTGTATTATTTAAATCTAAACCCACTAGGCCTTACAAAACTTATTCTTCATTATAAATTTAACCTTCATATTTCCTTCAATGTACACCTTCAATATTATTCTCCTAAAATTGAAAATTTTCATAAAATCTCTATATTTTATATAACTCAAAATACTTGTGTTCTTTCAGTTTCTAGTCATCCTCTTACTAATATCTTGTGCAATTTCGTATCATCATCGCATACAGTTAAAATCTCTTCTCCATTACAAAATTCCTAAATTTTAGCATCATAGCCTTTAAATGAAATATCTCAAGAATCAATAACCTAAAATTATCCAAGTTCTCAAAAATAAATCGACCTCGAATATCCTTGTCAGTTGAAATAACTACAAGATACGACAGTTCTCACCATCGATGCATTTTCTACTGTTCTTCTTACTCAAATTCCTCCTACGTTCTTTCCAACATAATCCATACCCAAGTAACCTCTCTAGTGTAATGATTTTTAAACTGATACTACCGGTCTTTCCTGTCTCTAATTTTCAGTCATATCCTCTTCCACAATTTATCTAATTGTCTAATATTCATATTCCTACTAAGATCACCACATGGTAACAATTTACGTCCTTTTTTGAGCCAGATGATTTCGATACTTTTTCGATCTTTTCCAAGTAAAAAGATACGAGAATTTCAATTTCAAAGTGTAGATGACAGAAGTAGATATGAGATAGTTGATTGATGTAATTAGGACAGAGTTAATTAAGATAAGGAAAAATGGGAATACAAGAAATAACGGCAAGAAAATAAATAATGAAAAATCTGTTCCTGCCCATCTGTTTAAAAGAATTGAACCAACTTAAAATATAATCTGATACCATACATGTCTTCCTGAAATCATGTTGTCAGAATTTCGCCTCGCTAGTAATCATAGCTGTAATAACGATATAGTTCGTAACTAAGGTATACACCCTATAATCATGTTATCTAGAATTCTTACCACGTCAACCGGTATGGCTGTAAAAGAATTTAAATTCCATAAATAGGATAGTATATCTAAAACTAGGCTCTATGTCCTTGTCATGCTAGCCAGTATGGCTGCAATAAATTCTAAACTTCATAAATAAAGTAGACATTTACCTTTCTTACTATCCTTATCAAGTATGTTATTAGGTTATACCTAAATTCCAAAATAATATTTAATAAAAATAAATACATATATTTAAATACAAACTCAAAGTTAACAACTAATCATCAAGATTCAAAATTTGACAATGAATCTATCACGACCCGTACCCGCTTTTCGGATACGAAGCGTGTCCAAGCCCAGCCTACGCCGCAGTGTCGGCGGTAGTACGCTGTCTATACTCAAGTCACGGTAATCTAGAATCTCATGGTAAACTATATCTCATCCATAGAATAATCATGTCACAATCAAGATCAATAAAAAAGATATGAACTGAACAATAATGAATATAACTGAATATCAAGAATCAATGTCACGTCCGGTGGACACAAATCCACTACCAATAGACGAAAAAGAGAAAAGTACATAAAATATACTAACTGAATACAACCTGTTAATCAAGACAACTTCTACTGTAAGGCACTGCAGTCTGATGCTAACTCAATCCTCTCGTCTGCTCCTAACTCAAACTCAGCTAAACCTGAAGAGATCATCAGGTCCTCAGAGGACTAGCAAGATACATAAAAATGAACCTTTCTAACAGTTTATTATGCATGGAGAAAAATACATAATAAACAAGTAAAACTGAGCAATGAATAAACACAAATATGTACACTGTCTACACATAAAATGAACTTCTAGAGAAGAACAAGAGAACACGATATCACGATGTCAACGGATAGCCAAATCGAATACACAAACCCTCGCCCCTAGTGTGGACTCGCAGGTTTGATCAAACTACTAACCCTCGCCCCTAGTGTGGACTCGCAGGCTAGCATCACCCCCGTCCCTAGTGTGGACTTGCAGGTGTGAACCATATACTACTAACCCTCGTCCCTAGTGTGGACTTGTAAGTTAGCATTACCCTCGTCACTAGTGTGGACTCACAGGTGTGGACCAATAACTATTAACCCTCGTCCCTAGTGTGGACTCGTAGGTTAGCTTAAGACATAGATAACTACTAACCCTCGCCCCTAATGTGGACTCGCAGGTTAGCTTCAAGATTTCAAGACACGGAGGTAAAGCAGTTCAGTTCATGACTTCTCGACCATGACACGACTCAATCAAGGCACAAGTGAACACGACCAATAAGACACAAGCTAACTGTGAACACGGTCTATATAGCAATGATACAAATATACAAGCAGGATAGGAAAGATACATATAATAATTTGAGAAAAACTGGATAATAATAAAGAGACAGTGCATGTAAATAAAGTTGTGTAGAAAGGCAAGGTATACTTGCCTTAGGTCCTGAGCTGTTGGCACGGGTAAAGTCCGTATCTCGGTCGAACTAACCTGTTTTTAGAGTTTATCATGTTAATAAGTGAAATACAACTGCACTAACTATTTGCGTATTAAGTCTCTAGGGTAACTCTAAGTTATCATGGTTTCCTTAGCTCTATAGATATCTGGGGAACACTATCTTTGTTTACCCATGTCTAACTTAGGTTCATGTCTTCACTAATATGGGTGGTGCATAGTGCAACTAGTCTTCTGAACCTCCATTTTACAACCTATGATTTTGTCCTGTAATTGATGGGGTCCACATTATGTCTATGGTGATGTTAGAGCATCCTCCTGCATGCATATATTCATTGTCTACTACTAATATGTGCCCCCAGCCCATATAGGTCATGTTCCATATTCAATCTCTTTCTGTCTATGGTACATACTGAACTGGTGGTATGGGTCTCCATGTACTTGAGTGATGCCAACTTTAAAGAACCTATCATCCATACTGTGCACCCCCAATTTTTCAGGAAGTTCGAATGAGTTATGCTAAGCATACATAGGGAACTCTTAGTGTATTGCGAGGTCAGATGGATCTGTATTTGTATGTAGACTTCATTTGCAATAGCAGTTATATCAGTAGCTCCTATAGAGCCCTGTTATTAATGGGATGTACACTCCTGTATATGGTACCACCCTATACTCTAATCTCTGTTATGACCTGTCTAATACCCACATCACATCCTCCTTATGTGTTGATGACAGGAAATATCATCTAGTAGACAGCAGTTAGGAATATGAGATCAACTGCATACAGAGCCTATAGTGGCTGTTCCTAAACTTTCCATTTCATGTTGCCACTAAATCATAACAGTTACCTGCTTCCTCTAGAAACACATATATACTCTACACATGGTACACATTTATTTCCATCCCCTTACTATGGTCCTGTATATGAAGGTTGGGTCAGCCCTTGATGTGAACCTAAATGGCAGATACAAGAGAGGGACATGTTAATTTATAAAAAATTCTATGGATGGACCTGGTTGTCCCAGAATATGAATAGGGTATAGAATGGGGACTATACATCCTCTAGAGTATGTAGAATATCACAAGGACTGATCATGAATCACATGAACTAATAAGAATACAGGACAGCACAGAGCAAAGAGACTGATCAGGGAATTTGTACAAGATACACCCCTGTCCCTTAAGGCTAATACATTCAATTATCTGGAACACAACCAAAGAGTGGCTCAAATGATTGAACAGGGAAAAATACCATCTCCTATCCGAGCCATTACATAACTTATCTCTGACATACGTCCAAGGGGACTAAAATCACCAGTCCATGGACTAAAATACTTCAGGTAATTGAACTATGTTCATCACTGAACAACTAAATGGGCAAGACTGAACCCTTTCAACAGCTATACTATAACTGATGCGAACTAAATTAAAACAAACAGGGACTGATATATGCTGATAATTAGATGAGCATAGGACCGGTATGATGACATAGGCTATATAGTTGGATATATGGACTGAACACAAGTAATTCCTTAACCACACTGATATTTGAAGTTCAGGGTCTCGTTTGATCCTGATTTCCTAATTCCTCCAGAGACTTTATAGTCCTGAAACTAGTTGGTACTCAAGTGATGGTGACCCCCCTGCTGACAGAGTACACATAGCCTAGGTAAAGCACCTAGGCCAGTCTACCTATAGCTTTCTACTCCTTCCCACAGCTGGGCTAGGGTGTCCTATAGGTGTGGTTACAGGATCAGGTTTTGATCCTACATGATACGATCACCTTGCTACCTATACCCTCCTTGATGGCTATAAGACATGATACCTACTAAAGACATATAGATAGCATCTACTTATTCTTAGTGTCCTACTGAACAGTGGATGCTCATAGGTTCTCTTCCAATTTGTGCACAAAATAGAGAATATGATTCAGTGGGTTAGGCCCTACACCATTCAATACCTTCATTCTATACACAGACTGAAACACTTCTAAACTTACTTCTCTGATACTAACCCAGGTCTGACATCAAGGGTCAGGATACCCAAGTTTGGATGTAGAATAGTTTGATCCTAAAGACTTTTGACTCCTTACTTGCTATCCTACTTTATCTATACTCATGTGTTCTCCCCCATGACTGATGTCCAGGTACCCTACCTCTGAGACTACGAATGTAACATCTAAAAAACAACTACATGAACCCAATTGTATTGACACTTGTGTACAGGGGAATACCCCTATTCCTCAATAGCACAACCTGTATCCAATACCTCTTAGACATTAACCCAACCACCTATCAGCCTATTAGGGGTTTGATCACAACAACTATTACTAGAAAAATTAACTCATGCCATCAAGTGTTTAATGATTACCTGCTTTGAGGAATTGAATGCCCTCTTCTTGCTGTACCCACTCAACAGAAGTCCTTCTTGAACTCAAGTGGCGCAGGGAATTTAAGGTTTTTCGAGCTTCCAGGGGTTGACTGCTAATATATATACAGCACATTTTTGATAAACCTGGGGGTAATAGAGAGATTGGGGGAAGAATTTAAACTGATTTTATTCTTAGCAGAAGTAGTTAGAATTCAAATCGAATTCTTATCCAGAGTTTGGTTAAAAGGATATTTGAATTTGGTCATTTTACAATGAGGCCCCTGTCATAACCTTTATTACCCCTGGGTCCTTTTTTGATATTTCAATAAAATAATTGTAAAACACAACAATTATATGAGCCAATTGAAATAAATAAATAGAGAAAAAGTATAAGGGTAAAAATTTGGTCAAGGGGTTGACAGAATTAATCAAAATCAAATTCAATAGCAAGGAGTAATAGGTGAATCAAATCAGGAAAAAAAAGATTTCAATTTGAAGTTAAAATAAGATTCTCAAGGGTCGTCCCAGGAATCTCTCAAGGAATCCTAACAGTGATTGAGTATCCTCACATTCTAACACTTTACTTCCTATACTCTATAACAGGCTCGTAGCAGTACAACTAAGTCGTTGTGCTACTACGATATCTCACAAATGTGAATCTCGACCTGCATGGGCTACCACTAAAAATGTATCACGACCCGCACCCAGTGTAGGGCACAAAAAATGGGTACGTCCAGCCTATGCCGCAGTGTCGGCAGTAGAACGTTGTTCTAGGTCACAAATTAAAGCTAAATACAATATGGTATACTCTCCGTACGGAGGACAATCACAGCAGGATACAACTCAATCCCCAAAACTAGAAGTGGCACGATAAGAAAACTATGAATCCATAAAAGAAGTACAATAGATAGAAATAAATCTCGGTGTTATCAATACCAACTCAAACAAGCATAAAATAAATACAACTCTAGACAACTAAAAATAAATAAGAAAAACTCTAGCCATCTACTCCAACCTCTACTGTGTCTCCTCTAGGCTAGCAGGTAACCTCCAAACTATCTGTAAAATTTATCAACAGGTCCAGTCAGGACGGGAGCGAGCACAGTACATCTCATGCAGTTCATAATATGACAGGATATATAAATATGCAATAGAATAAGATACATGAAACGCTAAGAATATACATGAGTAAAAAAGAAGGCTGTAATAAAATATCTACTATAAGTAAAGAGCTACAGTGAACTAGTAATTTAGAGTACAAGCTAGACATGTGAACGGCTTGATAATAAACATGAGAGGTTGTACATGGCTACACTACTTTAGAAATTTTCCACATGACTATTTATACTCTTCCGTACCCCAATCAATACACAAGGATCTAGACAGGTTATGTTATTGCACATGATATCATACGGGGGTCCATAAATGGGTGCACATAAATATAAACATGGGGGCTCCGTGAACATGAGAGTACATGAATCATGAGAGTGCACATGAATGGCGAAAGCACAGGAATAAATGATGAAAGTGAAACGCACATGACATGATGTAACCGATGCTCCCGAGGGGGATAACATCTCATGAAGGGATCCATATAGTACCAATCCGTGTTAACAACGTGACAGCATCAAGTAAAGTAATCTAGAGCGTAAATGTAAATCCCGTCAAGTATGAAACAGTCAGAGAATGTACTCGCCTCGAATTGGTTGGAGTCGACGTGAGTGACACGAGGTAGGTACAATGCTATACTCCATAAAAGGGTTCCAATGACGGCACTGTTGACACAAAGTCACAGTCAACCAAATATTTATAACATTGACTAAATAATACTTGTGATAATTCAATACAACACACGACGACTACATCCAGCTCAAGCCAGACGACAGCTCAGTTTTGCAAATGCGAGTCATTTTTTAAGTCTGTACTTTTATATTTATTGAGTCTAGAATGATTGTAAGCTGAGTTATGCTGGGCTCTTGAGACTCAACCCATAACCTATCCAAATCCATAAAGCTCAACATCCAAAATCAGCCCACTGGACCCTTGGACCCATTCTATACTCTGGAGACAGAGTTCGGGCCGAACTCTGCCTCCACACAGAGTTCGGGCCGAACTCTGTCCCCTAAAAATCAGTACCCTAATTTTTAGGGCTGGCTGGTTGCTAGTTGTCCAACGGCCAAATATTTGAAAATTTCTACCAGAATTATGGCCGAATTCTGCCTGTTAAAACCCTATAAATAGGCCAAGAATTCTTTCATTTTCATTCATCCAATCTTCTCTTCTTTTCTCTCTTAAGCTCAATATAAGCCATACCCTTCTTCATCTACTAGCCACAAGTTTCCTAAGTCTTGAGTGCTCAGCGTCTCTCAGTTAGGAGTCTTGTGCAAGAGTTCAAGAAGTAGCTTGGAAAATCCCAAACATCGCCACTGCGATCCATTGTAAGAAGTTGACGTGCACTTCTAAAGAAAAGGCACGGGGTGTAACTACTATTCCATAAATAGTGGATTTAATCCTGAGCTAGAGTTCTCAGGCCTGGACTAGTCCTCCACGAGGGAAACCAGGTTAAAATCAGCTGTGTTTGCGTATGCTCTCTTGCTCCTTATTTATTTTCGCATTTACTCTGATTAATTTTAGATTGTGAAAGAGTTGATTTTTTTATTGGCTATTATTGCTATAAACTCTATTCACCCCCCTCGAGAGTTGCCATCTGTTCTTCAATTGGTATCAGAGCTCTGTTCTCTTTACAAGGACTTACATCCCAGAGCTGATCCATAGCAACCACACAATCCTTGATTTCCAATCACGGTAAAGGATAGTCCACTCATAGGCCTCCCCTATTTGATGGAACTAACTACACGTATTGGAAAACAAGGATGAGCTTTTATCTCAAGTCGCTAGACTTTGACCTGTGGACTATCGTCACTAACGGTTACAAAAACCCCGCCAGGATAGTTGTCAATGGTGATCTTGTTGAAAAATCACATGACAAATATTCTGACGAGGAGAAGAAACAGGCAAGTCTAGACGCGAGAGCTATTAATGCTTTATTCTGTGCTATAGACAGGAATGAGTTCAACAGGGTATCTACATGTACCACATCTCACGAAGTATGGAGACTTCTAGAAGTGACACATGAAGGAACCGCCCAAGTCAAGGAATCAAAGATAAGCCGTCTCACTCAAAAATACGAGGCTTTCAAGATGAAGCCAAACGAGACGATCACGCAAATATTCACAAGATTCCTCGACATCATCAACCCCCTGTCTTCGTTCGGCAAGCAATATTCAAATCACGAGAAGATTCGCAAGCTACTTAGGGGGCTACCAAAAATTTGGAACCCTAAGGTGACAGCCATCATAGAAGGAAATGATCTCACAACCATGTCCATGGAGACCTTGATGGGAAAGCTAATGACTCATGAGCTTGACCTCAAGGACTTCGAAAAGCCTGCTCCTAAGGCTAAGGAGATCGCACTCAAAGCTCACCGACGAAGGGCGGAACCCGAAGAGACGGATGATGATGACTCAGAAGATGATCAAGCTTTTATGGTCCGCAACTTCAAGAAATTCCTTCACTTCAATCGAAGAAAGAAGGAACCACAAGAAGATGGTGAAGAAGAGCCAACCTGCTACGGTTGCAAGAAGACTGGACATGTCCGAAAAGATTGTCCATTCTTGAAGAAGAGCAACTGCTATGAGAAGCCATACAAGAAGACCTCCTCAAAGAATTATTCCAACACAAGCATTTGGCATGAAAGCGAAGCTAGTGACTCCGAGGAAGAAAAGAACTCTCCTCAAGATACGGCTAATGTGTGCCTAATGGCGACGTCCGACAAGGTATCAAACGAAACTCTTGACGACTTCACTTTTGATAAACTTGGCGATACTTTCACCGATTTACTTAGTGATCACAAAAAGGTCATTGGTAAATACAAACATGCCAAGGACAAAATCAAAAGTCATGAAGTCGAAATATAAAGACTTTCTCTATTACTTGATAATATTAGAGACACTACACCCACGGATGTCACTGATGAGGTATCTAAGCTTAAAATAAGCTTACATGATGCCGAAGCACGCATTGAACTACAAACACAAGAAATCACAACACTCAACACTGAGCTTGCAGAAGAAAAGGGTAGACACAAGATTTCTATTACTAAGATGCATGGTTTGAATGCTAAGATTACTGAATTGCAAGCTGTCTCTAAGAAACTAGAGACTAAATTAGGAAAACAGGTTGCTCAACCTCAAACCCAATCATATGAGACACACACAAAGCATGACATCACTCATACTAGTCAACCACGTCATCCTCATGCTGCTCATAATCATGCTTACATGTACACACACTTTCACAAAGGACACAAACCACATGCACGTAGAAATAATCACCATATGTCACAAAATCATCATGCTACACATAGATACAACCATCACCATGTTGCACAAAGACACAATCAACATCACTCTACATATAGAAATCATCATGTCATGCCATATAGACAATATCATCATGCCATACCATATAGACAATATCACCATGCCACTCCACATAGTCATCATCATCATGCTGAATCTATATATCATCACACTTCTCCTCATTACTCTGCTTATAGACATCATCAGCATGCTTCTAATGTAAATAGGAATGCTACATGTACTTATTGTGGTTTACACGGACACATTTCACCACAATGTAGAATTAGAAGATTAGTAGATAGAAAGATATATGCATGGTTTCCAAAAACTAACTCTTCAGGACCCTCAAGAACATGGGTACCAAAGGTCACATCTACTCTTGATGTAGGTGGACCTTCCCTCCTCAACTAAGAGTAAGTGGATTCTCGATAGTGGATGCTCGCGGCATATGACGGGAGACACAAATCTTTTCGCATCACTATCGATAAAGAGAGAAGGATATGTATCCTTCGGCAACAACCTAAAAGGTTATATTATAGGTAATGGTAATATTGGTCATCCTCCCTCTCCCGTAATAAAGGATGTATGCCTAGTGACCGAGTTAAAGTATAACCTGCTCAGCATCAGTCATCTGGCTGACCATGGATATGACATTAACTTTGGACAAAACAAATGCCTTATTTATGATAGGTCAACAGGAGACATTGTTTTTGAAAGGGTAAGAGAGGATAATATTTATATTTTCTATTTGTCTATAGATACTAACAATGCAGGTAGATGCCTATATGCTCATAAAGATGAACGGTTACTATGGCACCAGCATCTTGGTCATGCCAATATGGAAACTATATCCTGGCTAACGACCTAGAAGCTAGTTAGAGGCTTGCCCGATATCATATTCAAAAAGGACACCGTATGTGCCGAATGTGAGTTGAATAAGGTAACCAAGTCCTCTTTCCATTCCATAAACTCTGTAAGCACTACTAGACCCTTGTAACTACTCCATATGGATTTATTTGGCCCTAGTAGAGTAGCCAGTCTTGGTGGAAAACTTTATGCCTTTGTTATTGTTGATGACTTTTCAAGATTTACTTGGGTTTTCTTTCTTACACATAAAAGTGATGCTATTTTTGTTTTCAAGATTTTTGTTAAGAAAGTTCAAAACGAAAAAGGCTACATGATTACTCGAATCGGAAGTGATCATGGAGGCGAGTTCGAAAATTCTGATTTTAAAAAGTTTTGTGATTCAAATAGTTTTGATCATGAGTTTTCTAGTCCAAGAACTCCTCAACAAAATGGTGTTGTGGAGCAGAAGAATAGGACTCTTGGCGACATGGCTAGAGTCATATTGAACAAGTTTTTACTTCCGAAATACTTTTGGACTGAAGCTGTCAGTACAGCATGCCACATTTTAAATAGGGTACTTATTCGTCCTATTATGAAAAAAATATCCTATGAGCTTTGGTTTGGGAGAACCCCAAATGTTTCTTATTTTAGAGTTTTTGGCTGTAGATGTTTTATCCTTAACACCAAAGACAACTTAGACAAATTTGATGCCAAAGCTGACGATGGTATTTTCCTTGGCTATGCTGCCAAGAGTAAAAGATATAGAGTTTTTAACAAACGCTCATTAATTATGGAAGAGTCTACAAATGTGACTTTTGATGAAGATAACAGTGCAGCAACTACTATTGATGATGATGTTGAGCCATCAACGTCTACTCCAATGAACACCACAACCGAAACCAATTCTCTGGAGATCTTGCCCAAGAAATTCTCTTTCAAGCCATCACATCCAAAAAACTTGGTGATTGGTGAGGTTTCACGTGGAGTAACTACTAGATCATCATTAAGAGACTCTATTGCTAGTACTGTCTTTATTTCACAAATTGAGCCGAAAAACATTTTAGAAGATTTCAATGATGAATTTTGGATTTCTGCTATGCACGAAGAACTCAACCAATTCGAGAGGAGCCAAGTATGGGAACTCGTTTCTAGACCGGCTAATCACTCGATTATTGATACCAAATGGGTTTTTAGAAACAAAGTGAATGAAGATGGTTCTGTCACACGCAACAAAGCTCGTCTAGTAGCTCAAGGATACAACCAAGAGGAAGGTATCGACTACGATGAGATGTATGCTCCTGTTGCTAGATTAGAATCCATTCGGATGCTTTGTGCATTTGCAAATTTTCAAAATTTCAAATTATTTCAAATGGATGTTAAAAGTGCTTTCTTGAATAGTTTTATTAAGGAGGAAGTTTATGTAAAACAACCCCCTGGCTTTGAAAATCATAAATTTCTTGACCACGTGTTCAAGCTAAAGAAAGCGCTGTATGGCCTCAAACAAGCCCCTAGAGCTTGGTATGAACGGCTAAGTAATTTCTTGCTTGAGAAAGGTTTTTCAAAAGGGAAAATTGACACTACACTTTTCATAAAATTTTTCAAAGACACTATTCTTTTAGTACAAATATATGTAGATAATATTATTTTTGGTTCTACTGATGAAACACTTTGTCAAGATTTTGCCAAGTGTATGCAGACCGAGTTTGAGATGAGCATGATGGGGGAGCTCAACTACTTTCTTGGGCTGCAAGTCAAACAAATGTCAAATGGAACCTTCATCTGTCAGTCAAAGTATACAAAGGACATGCTGAAGAAATTCGACCTTGACAACGTCAAACCAATCAACACTCCTATGGCTACTTCAACCAAACTTGAACCAGATGATAGTGGCAAACCCGTAGATCAACGTAAGTATCGAGGTATGATAGGCAGTCTACTCTATCTTACTGCAAGTCACCCTGATATTATGTTTAGCGTTTGCCTGTGTGCTAGATATCAAGCAAATCCTAAGGAATCATACATGACTGCGGTTAAGCGTATCTTTCGATACCTTAAGGGTACAGTTACAGTGGGCCTATGGTATCCCAAGTCAACATCATTTGACCTCATTGGTTACTCTGATGTTGACTTCGCTGGATGCAAGGTCGACCGTAAAAGTACGAGCGGTACGTGTCATTTATTAGGAAAAGCTTTAGTCTCTTGGTTTAGCAAGAAGCAGAATTCTGTCGCACTATCCACAACAGAAGCTGAATATATCATAGCTGGGCGTTGTTGTGCACAATTTCTGTAGATGAAGCAAACCCTTAAAGACTATAATTTATCTTTCATGCATATTCCAATCTTTTGTGACAACACTAGTGCTAAAAATCTGACTAAGAATCCTATTTGTCACTCACGCACGAAGCACATTGAAATACGTCACCACTTTTTGCGTGATCATCAGCAAAATGGCACGATTAACTTAGAATTTATTGACACTGATCATCAGTTAGCAGACTTCTTCACAAAACCATTATCCGAAGAGCGCTTCAATTTTCTTTGTCGTGAACTTAGAATTTTAGATGAAGCTGTTATAAATTAAAATCTACCTGCGTAAATATCGAATATATCGTGATTCTCTTATGATGAACTTGCTATGGGTAGAAGCCGAAAGGGCCCTTCTGACAACAAGGCGTAAAAGCCTAAGCGACACGGTACACTAGTCCTCAGGACTACCGCTAGCTGGGATCCGGCCCCTGCAGCTAACCCATGGCAGCTTCAAAATATTAAATTATGATATAATTCCTTGTCTATTATATGGTTCATTTTTATTTATCATATGCTGAAATACTATAATTTTAATTTCATATTGCTGCTTCAAACTCACTATCTGTTATTTTTGTTTACCTATTGGATCTTTTCTATCTTTATACTCATATCTTATATTGGTTTGTCTATTACTTAACCAATATTTTTTATTTTTGCCTGATTCCTGTTCTGTGACCAGGACCCAGAATTCGGGCCGAACTCTGCTCCTACCAGAGTTCGGGCCGAATTCGGCCCGACTGTTCCAGAACCGGAAACAGTCCCAGCCGTTGATCAAGAATTAGATCCAATGGCCATGATTAGGTCCGACCAAGAGAAACCCTTCCCCTATATTCGGTTTCTCTCCCCCCTCCTTCTATCTTACCACCTTTCCACCTTCTCAAACACAATTCTCTCAAAACCCTAACTCTATTTTCTCCTCTTTAGTGCTCAATTCTTCCCCAAACTCAAGGAGAAGGCTTATTTTTCAATTCTCTTCCATTGTTCATCACTAGTTTGAGGTATAATTCCTTACTTTTCTATATCTCAAATTTCTTATGTTATCTTCTATCTATTGTGTTATGGCTCCTCGTCTGTTCAACCGCGGAAAGAGACTTCGGACAGAGGGAGCATCCTCGTCGAATGCTCCTCCATGCGGTGAACCGCCCGTTGCACCACCCGTTGCACCGGCCATTGAACAACAAATCCATCTGTTGTTCAATCCTCCACGTCCCCATGATCCAAACACTTACGACAACCGAATTTTTGTATCACTAGACGCCTCAAATGATTGGTTTAGTGATTTTCGGACACGTCCAGTATTTGCGGGATACCCCATCAACTTTACTATATTCTCACAATATGATACACTATTTCATGACCCTTGCCTTGATGAACTCGTTACCTCAAATTCGGTCATTTATTGTAGTGTCATTCAAATGTTTTACTGCAACTTAACCCATGATGACACTCATATTTATTCACAAGTTGCGGGAATTGATATCTCCTTTGATGATTTTGAATTGGCCGAATATCTTGAACTTCAAGAGCCTAATTCTTGGGAAAAGCTTGTTGAGGCTAGATCCTTTATCTTTCCCGAAGGAATTTTACTAGAAAGCTTCAAGGACGACCTGTGTAGCCCTAACACATGTCCTCGTAAGCTTTTGGCAAAATTCCTCAATCCTTATTTCTATGAGCTTCATCGGATCATTTTCAACACCATTCTACCCAAAGCGTGTTCTACCGATGAAGTCACTTATTTTAAGATCTCAACATTGTACCATCTCCACTTCTATGTTCCCTTTAACCTTCCACGCACAAGGATGGATTGGATGATCAACTGCAGGAAGAAATCAAGATCTTTGTTTTATACATTATACCTTCCTATGATCTTTCGTGCGTTTCTTGTACCCCTTGATGAGTGTCCATTCTTACCTGCCCCTGCCTTCCTCTCTAAGGCAAGGAGGCTTCAGGCGGCCATTGGCTCACTAGTAGTGTCTGAGCATTCTGATGATGAGCCAGATGCACCTCCTCTCGGACAGGATCCTCCTCCTTCTCCTGCCACTCTCGAGTCTCTTCATGCCATGCTCCGAGATCATTTCACTTTAGAGGACGATCGATGGACTCAGCTGGATTATCGGACTACCTTGCAGATGAGTGCTATCAGCAACTCGCTATATGATATTTGGTATTCCATGTCTCGTCATCCTTCCATGCCCATTCCTATGGAGCGAGACCCAGGTCGTGAGGGATTCCGTATCGATGACCCTTGGGTTCGTCGCTACATGGATCCGAATGCGGCATTTGTAGACCCACGTCGCTCCTTTACTGATGCTTCGGACGACGCCGGGCCCTCTCATGCTCGATGATGGATATGCACTACTTTTGATGTTGCTACTGAGGATCTTAGATTATGTTTATGCATTTTGTTTTAGTTGCTTTTCTGTACTTGCTTTCTAGTAGACTTATTATGAGTTGTGCTTTTGAGACTTTGGCAGTTCTATTATCAGTTTCTATGTCATTATGACTCTTGGTTATTATCTTAGTTCATATGCAGTTTCTTCTCTTTTGGGTGTGTTTGCCAGTTATTATTTATATATCTCATATTGCTAAATGCCAAAAGGGGAAGATATATGTATATTATGTTCTGTTTGGTTTATATGTGCTTTTGGAAGAATATTATTAACAGGCCAACAAGATTCACAGCATTGTTTATGGGGGAGCTATTCTTAAGCTCGGCACTAATTATGGGGGAGCTATGTCGTTATATGTGTTTAGGTATGGATATTGAATATACAATTATTATTTTGTCAATTATCAATATGGGGGAGATTGTTGACACAAAGTCACAGTCAACCAAATATTGATAACATTGACTAAATAATACTTGTGATAATTCAATACAACACACGACGACTACATCCAGCTCAAGCCAGACGACAGCTCAGTTCTGCAAATGCGAGTCATTTTTCGAGTCTGTACTTTTATATTTATTGAGTCTAGAATGATTGTAAGATGAGTTATGCTGGGCTCTTGAGACTCAACCCATAACCTATCCAAATCCATAAAGCTCCACATCCAAAATCAGCCCGCTGGACCCTTGGACCCATTCTGTACTATGGAGACAGAGTTCGGGCCGAACTCTGCCTCCACACAGAGTTCGGGCCGAACTTTGTCCACTAAAAATTAGCACCCTAATTTTTAGGGCTGGCTGGTTGCTAGTTGTCCAACAGCCAAATATTTGAAAATTCTTACCAGAATTCTGGCCGAATTCTGCCTGTTAAAACCCTATAAATAGGCCAAGAATTCTTTCATTTTCATTCATCCAATCTTCTCTTCTCTTCTCTCTTAAGCTCAATATAAGCCATACCCTTCTTCATCTACTAACCACAAGTTTCCTAAGTCTCGAGTGCTCAGCATCTCTCAGTTAGGAGTCTTGTGCAAGAGTTCAAGAAGTAGCTTGGAAAATTCCAAGTATCGCCATTGCGATCCATTGTAAGAAGTTGACGTGCTCTTCTGAAGAAAAGGCACGGGGTGTAATTACTATTTCACAAATAGTGGATTTAATCCTGAGCTAGAGTTCTCAGGCCTGGACTAGTCCTCCACGAGGGCAACCAGGTTAAAATCGGTTGTGTTTGCGTATGCTCTCTTGCTCCTTATTTATTTCCGTATTTACTCTGATTAATTTTAGATTGTGAAAGAGTTGATTTTTTTATTGGCTATTATTGCTATAAACTCTATTCACCCCCCTCTAGAGTTGCCATCTGTTCTTCAGGCATAGGCAGTTCCAATGAGTCCAGAATAGTCCAAATAGCCTAGTTTGATATATAAAAGTCTACACTCAGGGTTTGGTACGATAATCAAATCAAAAAATATGAAACGACTTTAATAGTCGCGATTAATGATTTCAAAGGAAAAAAATATAATTAAAATAAATATAAATAATTTTTTTGGAAATCCTCTATAATGTTAAAAACTATATCTGTATTAATCAATGCATTTTAGATAATATTTTAAAACCCAGAAAATCATTTCTGTACTAATATTCCTATTTTGTCAAATATGAATTTAGGTCAAAACTTAATAAATATATTTTAGAAATATTATCATATATTTCTATATATTTTTAAATAAGCAATATTACTAATAACGATAAAGCTAATAATAAAAGTACAATGCATATACATTATATACATGTATACACCACACTCATATACACATATTATGGCCCAAAACCTATTAATGGTAATTATTAATCTTAAAAACCTAATTATTAACCAAAATAATACCAACAAGAATTTGTAAGTCGTAATTAATAACAAGGTCATCCCTAATAATCTCATAAAGATAGCAATTAAGAAATACCCAAATTTTCTTTAACCTATGGGTAACAAGGTCTGCTGTGTGCTGGTCACACCCATTCCCAGAAGTCCTAAATTCTCCCTAAAATTCATTACAAAATAAAAATTAAAGTCTGATAAAAAAATCCTAATCACCCATAAATCCTAATCTACTTAACAGAGAAATCAAGATGGCCGCTCCCCCTCTAAAAGCTCAAATCTACAATTAAAAAGGGTTATGAGCTTTTTGCTCATTCCTAATTTTTGGGTGCAGAGGTCAAAAGGAGAAGGGGGAAAACTCACAGGGAGGTCGTGCGCGTGGGTGGCGGAGCGCTGTTGTGGTCGGCATCGGACAGCGACGGTGGGGCCAAGTACGGCGGCGTCGATTCTAATGGATGGCGGAGGGAAGTATCGGTTGGGGCGGCGATGGGTTGTACTGGCGGAGTGAGGTGGGCCCAGGCGGAGTGTTGTGGAGGTGCGGCACCCAGGTGGAAGGACGTCGGCTCCGACGAGGTCGAAGCAGAGGTCGGGTGGAGGTCCGCTCTCTTCCTCTCTCCATTTCTCTCGCTATCTCTCTATGAATGGTGATTTGATTTGGGGGGGAAAATGGCGGTCGATGGTTCTGGTGATGATGGTGGGGGCAGTGGTGGAGGTGGTGGTAGTCGTGATGTTGATGGTGGTGGTGGCGGTGGTGATGGTGTATGCTATGGTGGTGGTAGCGGTGGTGGCGTGTTGGCAGCAATGATGAGGGTGGTGGTCGTCATGCTGGGAGATGGCTAGGAGATTCGCTCGGTGGTGATGGCAGTGGTGGCGTAGAAGAAATGGTGGTGGAGGTGGTGGTCCAGATGACTTGGTCGGCAAGAATGGCCAGAAGAGGGGGTCTCTATGGTCGGGACGATGATATGGACCATTTGGAGGTGGCAGCTGCCTCTATTTTCTAGGGATGTGTGTAGGTAATTTTAGGTTTTGGGATGTGTGTCTATTTATAGGGGAGTGGGGAAAACCTAACCCAAATTGTACATGTAATAGGAAATTAGGAATTTAGTGGAAAACTAACATACTAACTGCTAATCCTAACATTATTTGATTAATTAGTACTAAATAAATATTAGATATAAATTAATTGATTAATTACTTAGTTACTAGTAATTAACAAATAGGCTAATTACAATTTAGCCAAGTTTTCTAATTACTAAAATAATACTAATTTATTCACTAATTATTTATATATATATTTAACAACCAGTTATTTAGTAATGAATATTTTAAAATTTTAAAATTCAATAAATATTTCTCTGTATAGAACAATATTTATAACTTATTGATTTAAGGAAAGGGACAAGAAATTTCCAATAGGATAAAATCGCATAAAATGGTAAATCAAGACCAACAAGGACCGATAGCAACTACGGTCGAAAATATTTTCTCAATAATAGAATTGCACGCTTTTCGAGATTCAAAAAAAGTCAGAGTAAAATAAAATTAAAAAATGTAAAATTTTGAAAATATCCAAGAAATCAATTAACGGAGGTTACAAATTTTACTTCTAAAAACACTCAGTGAGACAAATTTCTAGTAAAAACTCTGATGGAAAAGAAACACGGAAACCTTTCCCCAAACTAGAGAATACATGCGAGAGAATCGAGCAATACAACGCACGAATCAAAATACCAAAAACAAACCACGCAGACACAGAGAATTTTTGACGTGGAAAATCCTTGCGGGAAAAACCACGGGACGATCGGAGTCCAACCCTGAGAAGCCTTCACTAATGAAATAAAGGAGTACACCCTCTACAAACTTCTTCCGATCCAAATCGGATCCCCACAACACTTAGAAGCAAGAATAATGATTACAAGGCTTCGAAGAACGAAGACGACGAGTAGATATTACCCGAACACGATCCTCCTTCGAAAATGGCCTTCAATTCTCCTTCTTCTCTCTCAAAGTTGCAATGGCACTCTTGCCTCTTTTCTCTCTCTTGTTCTTCAATGTTGTGTTGTAATTAGGGTTAGGAATAACCATGTATAAACCCCCTAATCTGCAGCAAAACTTGGACCGTAGGATACGATCCAATGGTGATCAATCACCCTAAAAAATGTTTCAGCCTCGACGACACAGAGTTCGGCCAGAACTCTATGTTTGGCATCCAGTACAGTTCTGGAACCAGGGGACAAAGTTCAGCCAGAACTCTGTCCTGGGGCAGAATTCGGCCCGAACTCTGCCCCCTCCTTCCAGCAGCTCCTCTATCAGCTCCCAAGTATCTTCGTCATCTCTGACTGGCCTCGTCACCTCCCCGAGCTTCTCTGACACACAGACGATGCTCATCGCACTCCAGGGTCTTCTCCACATAGGTTGGGAACTGTCACCCTCATTTCTCGTATTTCCCGTATTTCGTATTTATACTCGTATTTGGATTTTGGCATGTATTTTTATTTTTTCTCAACTTGTGGAATTTTGGTATTTCTCGTATTTTGGGTTTTGTCATGGCTCGGTTTTAATCGGTTTGGGTTGGTTTAGTTTGGTTTAATGTATTGGAACACCTTAGCCTGAGCTCCACCCTCAACACACTACATCCCACCCTCTTTAAAACTCCACCAACTTTTTCTCTCTCCTCATAAACCTTCATTAATTTTTTTTTCTCCTTCCTCTACACAACACTCTTCTCCTTCCTCTACACAACACCCACCCCATAGGCAAGTGCACCTTGCCACCATATGAGAACCTTCTTTTATTTGTCTATTTGCTAGATTAGGACATGGTGATCAACATTAGAACTTAGCATTTTGTGATTTGGAGTCTCCATTGTTCTAGATCTAAGTTTTTCCTATTTTCGGTTTTGCATGGTTTGGATCTATTTAAGTTGGATTTTTATGGGTTTTGATGTTTCCTTGTGGAAGAGAGTTCAATTCCACCCTGGTTGGAACTTTGGAAATCCGAATTTGGAGTTCGGATGGCCAAGTTGTGATGCTTTGAAGTTTTGGAGCCATGGAAGCTTCTTCTCAGCCATGGAGAAGAAGATCCTTTCCCCTACGTGCATGTTTTTATGCGTACGCAGCTCTTCTGTGTGCGTGTTTTTACGCGTACGCAGCTCTCTTGCGTGCGTGACTTTTTGCGTATGCAGCTCTCTTGCGTGCGTGACTTTTCGCGTACGCAACTCTCTTGCGTGCGTAACTTTTTGCGTATGTACCTCTCCTGCGTGCGTGACTTTTTGCGTAAGCAGCTCTCTTGCGTGCGTGACTTTTCGCGTACGCAGCTCTCCTGCGTGCGTGACTTTTCGCGTACGCAGCTCTCCTGCGTGCGTGACTTTTCGCGTACGCAGCTATCTTGCGTGCGTGACTTTTCGCGTACGCAGCTCTCCTGCGTGCGTGACTTTTCGCGTACGTAGCTCTCTTGCGTGCGTGACTTTTCGCGTACGCAGCTCCCTTGCGTGCGTGACTTTTTGCGTACGCAGCTCTCCTGCGTGCGTGACTTTTCGTGTACGCAGCTCTCTTAAGTGCGTGACTTTTCGCGTACGCAGCTCTCTTGCGTGCGTGACTTTTCACGTACGCAGCTCCCCTGCGTGCATGCTTTTGTGCTTACGCAGCTCCCCTGCGTGCGTGACTTGTACGTACGCTGCTCCCCTGCGTGCGTGCTCTTGTGCGTACGTTGCTCACCTGACCCCTTGCTTAACCCATTGGCTCTTGGAGTTTTGGTCTTATTTCTTTAAGCTTGGCTCTTCTATAGCCCTCTATATTGATATTTTATGCCCATTTTATATCCTTTCGCCTTTTGTCATGAACTTGATTTTACTTAATATGTTTGGAATGACTATTGTACATGGCATGGTATGACAAGGAACTAGCATAACACGGCAGTGACCCGTAGTGGTGCACTCCTGACATGACCAACCTGACATGATAGTGGCCCGTCGTGGCGCACTCCTGACAAGTACCCTGACATGATTTATCTTAATGCTGTTGCGACGGCTAACTTAACTTGACCTGCCTTGACACCGTGGGTAGTTCTTTCTTGATTGCTTGTTGAATCCACTTGTCCTATCTTACATCATGTCTAGGATGGAACTCCTGAGTACCACGGTCAGGAGTACCTACTAAAATGGATTAAGGTTAATAACTAGAATAACACAGTAGTCATGAAGAGATGACACAGCTACAGGCTGCCCGTTACCTGGGCGCTCTTGGGATCTGTAGCCTGCCGTCGAGTAGGGCACATTTCCAGCACACCGTCGCGTGTTGCACCCTCTAAGTCACCTAAGGGTATATTTGTCTTCCGGACGATGTACCCACCAGAATACAACCCCTAATTTTCGACCTGGGTAACCTGGATGGTCTGCAGAGCTTGTGGCTGTGGAACAATCTCACTGCATCTTGTTAGTAATTAGGCCTGTGATAATCCTAGTTAGTTAAAGTAGTAAGCCGTAGTATCTGCTTGGCCGTGATTGATTGAATAAGGCATAACCAGTTTAGCCATGTCTTGATCCAGTACAAGATTGCTCCCTGTCTTGATTTCTTGCATTATTATCTTGCCGATAAATGGTGGAAAACCAAGTTCTGTTCAGATGAAGGGTTACAACCCCGGTCCTTGTTTGGTTTACGGGTTGTAACCTGGCTATCAGAATAGTTCCATGGTTATCTCGTCGTATATCACCCTGCCATGTTTTTGTAAATTCTAGTTTTAATATTAAATTTTCTTGTGCTGATTGCTGGCTTTTGTTCTTATTTCGTGGCCCCCTTGTGGCACTTGCTCTTTCTGGGGTTGACCCAGCTAGTTTTGTGTGGCCAGATTTTGGAGCAGCTCCCGAGGATCTACCAAGCTTCCAGCCCAATGGTGGCGACTAGAAGGAACCCGGGCTACGAGTGGGTTTTCTATTTTGTTTTGCTCACTCTATTGTAAAACTATTTTTTTGAGGCGTTTAGCCGACGAGCACCTGTTAGCTCGATGCACTTTACTTACTGTCTGCCTACGGGCTGTAAATATGATTGACAAATCATAGGGTTGATCATGTATGACTTAACTCTTGCTAGTCCCCACATTTTGTACGACTAGCTTCATGATCAGCTGAATATGTAATATTTGAGACGCCTTATTATTGTATATTTAATGATCATACATCTTGCGACCTTACTTACTTTCTTGTGATTGAGACACTAGGCTTGTACATGACCATAGGAGACTGTTGGCTTGTAGTAAAACCTCATATTTCTAGACAGCCATAACCGTATATCGAGGTGGTTTCCATTTCCATATATGTAGCTGGCTATGTCTGCCCCCGTTCTCCAGTATTCTGGTTCTGGGGCGTGACATGGTTTAAGTGGTGGCCCATGCAGGTCTTGTCAATCAAGAAATGTGAAGGTTTACCGAATAGATGTCTCAATCGGTATTCGCCCTTGATCTCCGCCCGTATTTTCAAATCCCTGAAATTCTTGCCCTGATTACATGCTTGTATCGTTGATCTGTCCTGGTCCTTCCTTATTGTTTCCCTGTGTCGTCTTCCTCAGCGGCACTGTGCCTGACCCTGCTGATCAGCAAGGAGGAGCACCTCCTGTGGACCAGCAGCAACCTGGAGATCAAGCCCAGCATTCCGGGATAGCCTCCAGAGTGATACCTACTAGAGGAGAGTCACCAGTTCGGCCTGTCCAGCCCGCAGAGCCAGATGATGGTACCTTAGTAGGCCTCATCATAACCTTGATAGCTTCCCAGGATCGTCGAAGGGACGCCCTGCACCAGACAGTTCAAGATGCTTTGACCCGAGGCAGATATCCAGGGAACCAGGCGGCAAACAGCTTCAAGCGATTGAACCCTCCTTTCTTCGACGGCACCGAGGATGCGATTGCCGCGGATGCATGGCTTCAGGATACCGAGGTGATTCTGGAAGCAGCTAGGACACCCGAGAATGAGAAGGTGGCGGTGGTACGCCTGCAGTTGTTGGACTTGGCTCGCAGTTGGTGGGCAGCACAAGCCATGGGATTAATGGCACCCATTGCTTGGGCAGTATTTAGAGAGAGATTCCAGACGAAGTATTTCGATACTGTGGCTCGGTACGACCTGCAGACCATATTTACCAACTTGAAGCAAGGAGACAGATCAGTCGACAATTATACATCGGAGTTTTCTAGATTCAGTAGGTTTGCCCCCACCTTGGTGGCGACCGAGTTTGATAGGGCCCAGCGGTTCCAGCAGGGACTGTATTTGGAGATCTTGTTGGCGGTTGAGTAGTTCGAGCACCAGACGTTCGATGCAGTCTTGAGAGCAGCTAGGAGGCATGAATACACCTCCCAGAGGATCGTGGATAGGACCGGAGGTAGGAAGCAGTCCCACAGTCAGATGCACCAATCATCAGCTCCAGCCCCGGCAGCTAGGGGATTGACCATTGGAACTCCGAGGCGGGCGGCCTCAGTAACGTCGGTTCAGCATTCGACCCCGACGTACCCGCAGCAGCAGAAACAGAAGCAGACTTCCGCGATGGGATGTTCTCATTGCGGGAAGCCAGGGCATGTGGTGGCAGACTGTCGCAGGGCGCAGGGATTATGCCTGGCTTATGGAGCAGCAGATCATAGGATAGGGGCTTGCCCGAATAGGGGTGGTTCATCAGCATCCAACCCTTCTAGCTCTTCGGTGAGAGGACCGGCCCCAGTACCAATTCAGCAACAACAGTATCAGTCTTCGAGGCCCTTGCCGCCTCAGTCTCAGGCATTCCAGTAACAGCAACCCCAGCAGTATGCACAAGCCCAAGCTCAGACCCAGAATAGGCAGAGAGATTTCCAGCAGAGGGGACCCACAGCTAGAGGTCAGGCCATGATGATGGCTATGGAAGAAGAAGTTGCACCAGGTGAGGTTGTGGCAGGTACTATTCTCGTCAACTCCTCTCCAGCGTCTGTATTATTTGATTCTGGTACATCGCATTCATTTATGTCTGCACGATTTGTGACACGGATAGGATTGGAGCCTGAGTCATTATCAGTGAGGCTCAACATACTTACTGGTAATGGTCTTGTGAGAGTAGATCGAGTGTTTTCCTCGTGTCGGATCGTAGTTAGCGGTAGGGAGTTCCCCGCTAGATTCATAGAGTTTCCTATGGCAGACTATGATGTAGTCCTAGGCATGGATTGGTTGAGGAACCCGTATGCTAGAATAGACTGCCATATTGGCAGAGTTGTCTTTAGTATCCCCGGCGAGCCAGAGTTTTCATTTTCTAGAGGCACAGTGGAGCCGTCTTCCCCAGTATTGCGGATGGAAGTAGCAGCAGTGCAGTTACCCCGGATAGTTGAAGAGTTTCCAGATGTTTTTCCAGAGGAGCTTCCAGGGATGCCGTCGAAGCGGGAGATTGAGTTCACTAAAGAGTTGATTCCCGGGACAGCACCAGTATCAGAGCGAGTCTACAGGATGGCGCCTTCAGAGTTAGAAGTTTTGTACAAGATGATTGAAGAACTAAGGACCAAGGGATTCATCCGTGCAAGTGGATTGACTTGGGGAGCCCCGATGCTTCTTGTAAAAAAGAAGGATGGTACGTCCAGGCTATGTGTTGATTATCGTACCTTGAATTCGGTGACAATCAAGAACAGATACCTCTTCCGAGGATAGATGACTTGTTTGATCAACTCAGAGGGGCTTCAGTGTTTTTGAAGATCGACTTGCGGTCGGGATACCACCAGATCAGAGTTAGAGAGCAGGACATCCTGAAGACAGCATTCAGATCAAGGTATGGACATTGGGAGTTCCTTGTTATGCCCTTTGGAGCGACCAATGCACCGGCCGTATTCATGGACCTCATGAATCGCATTTTCATGCCTTACTTGGATCAATTTGTGATCGTGTTCTTAGATGACATCCTGGTCTACAGCAAGAGTGAAGCAGAGCATGAGCAGTATCTCAGAGTCGTCCTCCAGACGCTTAGGGAGCATCAGTTGTATGCCAAGTTCAGTAAATGCGAGTTCTGGCTCGATCGCATTTCATACTTGGGTCACATCATTACCAGAGGAGGAGTGGAAGTGGATCCCCAGAAGATTGTGGCTATCGAGTCATGGCCGGTACCCAGCTCAGTAGCAGAGGTTCGCAGCTTCCTTGGATTGGCCGGCTACTACCGGCGGTTCGTTTCAGATTTCGCAAGGATTTCAGCGCCGATGACCCAGTTGACCCGTAAGGATGTGCTGTTTGTTTGGACAGCAGAGTGTCAGGAATCATTTGAGATGTTGAAGCAAGGTTTGATAACGGCCCCCATTCTTACCCTTCCAGATGGGACCGGAGGATTCACAGTTTATTGTGACGCTTTAGGCAGAGGATTGGGGTGTGTCTTGATGCAGCATGGGAAGGTAATATCTTATGCATCACGTCAACTACATGATCATGAGAAGAATTACCTGACCCACGACTTGGAATTGGCGGCGGTAGTGTTTGCTTTGAAGTTGTGGAGACACTACTTGTACGGAGATAGAGTGGAGATCTTTACTGATCATATGAGCCTGAAGTATGTTTTCACCCAGAAGGACCTTAATATGCGGCAGAGAAGATGGCTCGAGCTACTGGTGGACTATGATGTGGATTTGTAGTATCATCCCGGGAAGGCCAACGTTGTAGCAGATGCATTGAGTAGGAGAGCCGGAGTTTATTTCCTGACAACGCAACCAGAATTATTGGCAGATCTTCAGAAGATGGGAATTGAAGTGGTTCTTCCAACCAGCGTGGCATTGATGGCCAACCTACAGGTTCAGTCCAGCATAGTTGAGAGAATCCGGGTGGCACAGTCAACAAATTCCAAGATCTAGCGACTCAGAGCAGAGTATGAGGCAGGAAGAAGGCCAGAGTTATGTATCCATGAAGACGGTACACTTCGGCACGTCACTCGTCTTTGTGTACCCAGTGGAGATATCAGACAGGAAGTCATGGCAGAAGCCCACAGTTCTCAATATTCTATTCATCCGGGTGGTACAAAGATATAACGTGATATTCGTCAGCATTTCTGGTGGAATGGCATAAAGAGGGAGATAGCCCGGTTTGTCTCTCGGTGTTTGGTTTGCCAACAGGTTAAAGCTGAACATCAGAGGCCCGCTGGACTTCTTCAACCCTTACCGATCCCAGAATAGAAATGGAAACATATAACCATGGATTTCGTGACCGGATTGCCCAGATCTCCGGCCGACAGAGATGCTATTTGGGTAATTGTGGACAGGCTTACCAAGGTGGCACACTTTTTCCCATTCAGAGTTGGACAGTCGACGGCGCAGTTAGTAGAGATGTATCTCAGGCAGATCGTCAGGCTTCACGGTGTGCCAGTCAGCATCACCTTGGACAGGGATTCAAGATTTATATCACACTTTTGGCGCAGCTTGCAGAAGAGTTTGGGGACTCGCCTTCAATTCAGCTCAGCTTATCACCCGTAGACGGATGGTCAATCAGAGCGCACAATCTAGACCCTTGAAGATATGTTGAGATCTTGTACCCTTGACTTCGGTGGTTCATGGGAGAATCATCTGCACCTGGTGGAATTCTCGTACAACAACAGTTATCAGGCCAGTATCCAGATGGCACCCTTCGAGGCTCTTTATGACAGGAAGTGCAGATCCCCGCTAGCATGGGACGATGTCGGGAAGAGGCAGATGCTCGGACCCGAATTGATTTCCCAGACGGTTGAAGTGGTCAGGAAGGTCAGAGATCACCTCCGAGTTGCCCAGGACCGCCAGCGCCATTGGGCCGATGCTCATCGACGTCCCTTAGAATTTGCTGTCGGCGACCATATATTCCTTAGGATCTCACCTAACCGTGGCGTCATTCGCTTCGGCGTACGAAAAAAGCTTAGTCCTAGGTATATAGGGCCGTTCGATATTCTAGAGCGAGTAGGAGATGTATCCTATCGTCTCGCTCTTCCGCCGTCGCTAAGTGAGGTGCATGATGTATTCCATGTATCCCAATTACGACGGAATATTCCGGACCCGAGCCACATCCTGGACCATTCGGAATTGGTTGTTGGTACCAACCTTTCGTATGAGGAGAGGCCCGTGTCTATATTGGACCGGAGGGAGAAGATACTCAAGAACAAGACTATTAAATTAGTCCGTGTTGCTTGGGGTCATCACTCTCTAGGTGAGTCAACGTGGGAGCGTGAGGACGACATCCGATCGCGTTATCCCTACCTGTTTGACTCGTGAGGTATAATGTCTTTCTTATGCCTTACGTTTTCCCTTCCTTGCTTGCATTGTATGATTGAACTGCTTAGTATAACTTGCCTGTGCTTAGTGTAGCTTGTCGTGACAATCTCTAGCTCCTTGATTAAATTCCGAGGACGGAATTCTTTTAACGTGGGTAGAGTTGTCACCCTCATTTCCCGTATTTCCCGTATTTCGTATTTATACTCGTATCTGGATTTTGGCATGTATTTTTATTTTTTCTTAACTTGTGGAATTTTGGTATTTCTCGTATTTTGGGTTTTATCATGGCTCGGTTTTAATCGGTTTGGGTTGGTTTAGTTTGGTTTAATGTATTAGAACACCTTAGCCTGAGCTCCACCCTCAACACACCACATCCCACCCTCTTTAAAACTCTACCAACTTTTTCTCTCTCCTCATAAACCTCCATTAATTTCTTCTTCTCCTTCCTCTACACAACACTCTTCTCCTTCCTCTACACAACACCCACCCCATAGGTAAGTGCACCTTGCCACCATATGAGAACCCTCTTTTATTTGTCCATTTGCTAGATTAGGACATGGTGATCAACATTAGAACTTAGCATTTTGTGATTTGGAGTCCCCATTGTTCTAGATCTAAGTTTTCCCTATTTTTGGTTTTACATGGTTTGGATCTATTTAAGTTGGATTTTTATGGGTTTTGATGTTTCCTTGTGGAAGAGAGTTCAATTCCACCCTAGTTGGAACTTTGGAAATCCGAATTTGGAGTTCGGATGGCCAAGTTGTGATGCTTTGAAGTTTTGGAGCCATAGGAGCTTCTTCTCAGCCATGGAGAACAAGATCATTTCCCCTGTGTGCGTGTTTTTACGCGTACGCAGCTCTTCTGTTTGCGTGTTTTTACGCGTACGCAGCTCTCTTGCGTGCGTGACTTTTCGCGTACGCAGCTCTCTTGCATGCGTGACTTTTCGCGTACGCAGCTCTCTTGCATGCGTGACTTTTCGTGTACGCAGCTCTCCTGCGTGCGTGACTTTTCGCGTACGCAGCTCTCGTACGTGCGTGACTTTTCGCGTACGCAGCTCTCCTGCGTGCGTGACTTTTTGCGTACGCAGCTCTCTTGCGTGCGTGACTTTTCGCGTACGCAGCTCTCCTGCATACGTGACTTTTCGCGTACGCAGCTCTCTTGCGTGCGTGACTTTTTGCATACGCAGCTCCCCTGCGTGCGTGCTTTTGTGCGTACGCAGCTCCCCTGCGTGCGTGACTTGTGCGTACGCTGCTCCCCTGCGTACGTGCTCTTGTGCGTACGCTGCTCCCCTGACCCCTTGCTTAACCCATTGGCTCTTGGAGTTTTGGTCTTATTTCTTTAAGCTTGGCTCTTCTATAGCCCTGTATATTGATATTTTATTAGATATTTTATGCCCATTTTATGTGTTTACGCCTTTTATCATGAACTTGATTTTACTTAATATGTTTGGAATGACTATTGTACATGGCATGGTATGACAAGGAATTAGTATAACACGGCAGTGACCCGTAGTGGTGCACTCCTGACATGACCAACCTGACATGATAGTGGCCTGTCGTGGCGCACTCCTGACAAGTACCCTGACATGATTTATCTTAATGCTGTTGCGACGCTAACTTAACTTGACCTGCCTTGACACCGTGGGTAGTTCTTTCTTGATTGCTTGTTGAATCCACTTGTCCTGTCTTGCATCATGTCTAGGATGGAACTCCTGAGTACCACGGTCAGGAGTACCTACTAAAATGGATTAAGGTTAATAACTAGAATAATACAGTAGTCATGAAGAGATGACACAGCTACAGGCAATCCTGTTACCTGGGCGCTCTTGGGATCTGTAGCCTGTCGTCGAGTAGGGCACATTTCCAGCACACCGTCGTGTGTTGCACCCTCTAAGTGGGCGATGTACCCACCAGAATACAACCCCTAATTTTCGACCTGGGTAACCTGGATGGTCTGCAGGGCTTGTGGCTATGGAACGATCTCACTGTATCTTGTTAGTAATTAGGCCTGTGATAACCCTAGTTGGTTAAAGTAGTAAGCCGTAGTATCTGCTTGGCCGTGATTGATTGAATGAGGCATAACCAGTTTAGCCATGTCTTGATCCAGTACAAGATTGCTCCCTGTCTTGATTTCTTGTATTATTATCTTGCCGATAAATGGTGGGAAACCAAGTTCTGTTCAGATGAAGGGTTACAACCCCGGTCCTTGTTTGGTTTACGGGTTGTAACCTGGCTATCGAAATAGTTCCATGGTTATCTCGTCGTATATCACCCTGCCATATTTTCGTAAATTCTAGTTTTAATATTAAATTTTACTTGTGCTGATTGTTGGCTTTTATTCTTATTTCGTGGCCCCCTTGTGGCATTTGCTCTTTCTGGGGTTGACCCAGCTGGTTTTGTGTTGCCAGATTTCGGAGCAGCTCCCGAGGATCTACCAAGCTTCCAGCCCAATGGTGGCGACTAGAAGGAACCCGGACTACGAGTGGGTTTTCTATTTTGTTTCGCTCACTCTATTGTAAAACTATTTTTTTGAGGCGTTTAGCCGACGAGCACCTGTTAGCTCGATGCACTTTACTTACTGTCTGCCTACGGGCTATAAACATGATTGACAAATCCTAGGGTTGATCATGTATGACTTAACTCTTGCTAGTCCCCGCATTTTGTACGACTAGCTTCATGATCAGCTGAATATGTAATATTTGGGACGCCTTATTATTGTATATTTAATGATCATACATCTTGCGACCTTACTTACTTGCTTGTGATTGAGACACTAGGCTTGTACATGACCATAGGAGACTGTTGGCTTGTAGTAAACCCTCATATTTCTAGACAGCCGTGACCGTATATCGAGGTGGTTTCCATTTCCATATACGTAGCTGGCTATGTCTGCCTCCGCCCTCCAGTATTCTGGTTCTGGGGCGTGACAGGAACCCCACCCACTTTAACAAATCTCCTTCTTCATAACTAGGTGGAGGAACTCATCATCCCGACGATCCACCTGCAGTACTCAAACTTCTCCTTTGGTAGAACCTTTGTGAGCACGTCCGCTCCATTGTCATCAGTATGAACCTTCTCAGGTGTCGCGTCCTTCTTCTTAACCACATCCCGTATCCAATGATATCGAGTCTCGATGTGCTTGGACCGACTATAAAATATCTGGTTCTTTATAAGGGAATAGCACTCTGACTGTCGCAAAGCAAAGTATATTGTTCTTGCTTCAGCCTATTTCTTACAACAGCTTCTTCATCCACAACAGCTCCATGCAAGCCTCCGTTGCTGCAATGTATTTTGTCTCCGTTGTCGACAAGGCAACACACTTCTGCAACCGCGACTGCCACGATACCGCTCCTCCGACAAACATCATCACATAGCCCGAAGTCGATCGTCTTGTGTCTACATCTCCAGCCATATCAGCGTCGGTATACCCAACCAGCTTCGGCTCGTTACCACCAAAAGAAAGTCTCCAATCGGCAGTACCCTGAAGGTATCGTAGAATCCACTTGACCGTACTCCAATGTACCCTTCCAGGATTTGAATGATACCTGTTAACAGTGCCAACAGCATAAGAAATGTCTGGCCTCGTACAAACCATAGCATACATAAGGCTCTCCACAGCTGAAGCATATGGAACCCGCTCCATATCTTCTTTTTCGTCCTTGGTAGATGTAACCCCACCTTTCTAAATATTGTAAAACTTTAAATTTTTTATATTAAATAATGATTTGGGAATTTTATTATATTTAATATAGGTGAAGTTATATGCATAAAGTTTAGTTATCATTAAATCTTTGCTTGGGCTTAATTCATTTTAAACCTATTTATTGATTGGGCCCATCACTGAAGCCCACAACCATTGACCTTTAATCCTGAGGAAATGAATAATTTCTTTTACTACTGAGCTTTTAGAGTGTAGCCTTATTTCAAATTCTCTTCCTAACGGCCATGGCAGCCGGCCATGTGCTCTAACCAATTCTGCCAGAGAGAGGATTAGGATTTTCTCGCCAGCTATAACCTAATTCCCACGCTACTAGTTGCCTATTTAAGACCTTCTCTCCTCTCTGTTGTTGAAACAATTCTTTATTCCCAACTTCATCTTCCCCAAACTCTGATCCAATCGGCCATGGCAGAGTGTTCTGAGGATCGACCATTGCAATCGACAGGGCAAGATCAGTAGGTAATTTCCCTGACCTTCTTCGTCTTCTTGATCAATTTGATAGTTCTAAAGTTGAGCTTGATCAATCAATGATTGGATTGTTTGGTTAAACTCTGGATCCAGTCGATCGACTTCGATCGAGAGTAGATCAGATCGAACTATGATCATTGTTCGACCCTTACTTCCAATAATCATTCATCTTTGAAATCAACAAATTCTGATCACAATGTGTTTGTTTGTTTTCCTCCATGAACCAGTCGATCCTACAACTAGAAATAGTTGATTGTTCTTGCATTCTTCTGATCTAGATCTGCTCTTCCAGCTATAGCCGACACTGTAGATATATTTCCAAACCATTTTTTCCTTATCTAAATATCTAAATACTTATTGTTCGAATACAAGATAGTATTGATAGTAGTATCAGGAATTTAGGATAACTCTATTCCTGGTAGATTCAATAATCTGTGATGAATATTCATTATTGGGATGTCATGTTCATGATTAGTTATGTTTGATATTGGCAATTTTTAGTGTATACTGTTACAGTGGGTTGTTACTTCATTATCCTGGGGAATCCTAGTAGTATGGTTGTTCGATTTGAACTGAGGATTAACATCTCTGATATTGGTTATGAAGACTGATTTTCTATATCCTAGTTAACCACTGGATTGTGATCATAATGGACTACAATTCTCATATGTATGACTGTGCTGAAATGCCAGTTTTATGAACTGAACCTTGTTCATTCACCTAGTATAGACTGGTAGTTAAATCTGAGATGGATTTCATGTCTTGCAGATGAACATATGATATGTAACCTGAGAACTAATGGTGTTTAGCAGTAGTTGATTTTGTAGATTCAATTGTTCTCAGGATTGGGAGGGGAATGATCTCTTTAGTACCCTGGAAATCAGATGTTATGTACCTAAGGATATGAACTAAGGACTGGTTCCATTGGGACTGATATTTAAGTTGTTTTGAACTGGTATCAACTGGGAGAGAACATTATTGGTCTGGTATTCTCATTTTGAGACAGTTTGTCATTTCAATTTTGCAATGAAACTCCAAATCATGTTGCAACTATCTACTCTCGATTAAGTGAAGTTATACATTGCACTCATGATTAATTTCTATTGAAGAGTTGAACTAAATCAGGCCTCTACGTGTCTCCAATTTTACCTGTTGTAGTATGGTAATACTGTAGCAAACACTGCAGACCAGGTGGATAGCCTTGAGAGTCTCTAAATAATTCAGATTGATAGATGGATGATTTAGTACATAACCATCTGGGTTGTTCTATTTCCTGGGAATAATGTCGTGCCATTAGCAAGTATTTTGCCCTGCTATTGGACTGAGCCAAGAAACTAAATGTCGTACGATTTGGACTGTAATGTTTTGATGACCTGTGGAATGGGAGAGCTGCACTGCATCAGTTTTCTATTTGGTTGATGCCTTGTTGTATATCAGTTTTTCAATATGGTTGACATTCCATTTTAGACTGAACTACTCTTAGGTTGATATAGGACTGAACTGGAGGGTATGTGAAACCTGTTTGATATGGAGGATATGTGTAATCTGTAAACAGAGTAAGAGAAATCCTGTGAACTGAATCCAAGTCTTACCAGTCTTAAATGATTCTTTCCATGCTCTGTTATTGGACTGAGCTATTTTCTCCCTTTCTTAATTTAGATTGAACTCTAAATGTTCAATGTTAATTTGATGTGAACCTGGAAGCCTAGTATTTTAAGCTGCTGGTAAGTCCTGCTTGTTAGCTTGTTTCCTTTAAGTCAGGACTGAGATTTGACTTCATCGGAACTGTTACTTGGATATTGGTTGACAGGAATTGGAAGGTACGTTTAGGTTCACTTCATTCTTTGCAAATCCTTTGGAGTGCAGGTTTCACTCCATCTGGGTTGTAACAACCATTAACTAGGATTGAGTGTAAACTTTAGGTATATATTAGGTTCCAGGATTTGGAGTTGCAATGGTTCAGTCCTGATACAGTAATACCATTTGAAGTACAGAGTTTAGGGTGTTGGCAATTATCACAAATGTGTTAGGAATTCCTAGGTTGGTGTTGGTACAACTTTTGAACCAGAGAACTGATGGTCAGCCTCTTCCTGGCTGATCATTGAGTGTAAACTCAGTTTAAAAATGATGACTAGATATTGTATAAGCTGGGTTGATCCCTGTTTGTTTTGGACTGGACTGTCTACCAGTCCTGCTTGACCTAAGACTTTGGGTACCTGGGAAATTATAAGACAGGCTATGGGTAGCAGTCACCGTTGTCCTACTACTTGAGCAATACCCTGCCACTGCTGAAATCTTATGTTAAACAGTGGGTACCTGTTTTAGGATTGGACTTGTGTGTGTGTGTGGAAGTCTATCAAATCCTAGTATGAATATTGCTTACCCATAGGTATTGGCTGAAGATGAAATGTTCAAGAAGTTCTATTTATATACCTTGTGAATAATTTTTGTAAACATACTTATATTTATGAATTAGTTAAGTTAGAGTACAATTATTATTATATATTATAAAACAGGATTAGTAAATAGATTGGTTAGTAGTTGCGAGTAGCTATTGTTACTTATTTAGATATTAACCAACTTGTACCAAATTAACAGGAGGACATCTAGCTCCGATCTTCACCCGTACTTTCCTGGAGCAAGGCAAGTACATTCTATGGTCTTGTGTATTTTATTATATCCTGTGCTTTCTTGATTGACACGCTGCAACACGACATGTATTTCTCGTGCTCATGTTCCTTGTTCTTATTACTTGTACCTGGGGTGGGAAAATATACTATTTATGTGACCAAACCCAAGAAACAACTCAGGTGTGTTTAGCTTAGACCCCGCATCGTGCACGCGGGTCCTAATCCGTGCCATTCATGTGCTTTCATGTGCTTTCATGTGCTTACCCATAGCCGATCACATACTTAGTTATATTTCAAATATTGTACACACATTCAGGAGATAAACCATGTACTTAGTTCATGTGATTCCTGAGATACCATGTTCTTTCATGTTCTTACATTTCATGTTCTTTCATGTACTTTACACACCATGTTCTTTCTTGTATATTACATACCATGTTCCCTTGTACTTTCATATCATAATGTCTTGTTCATTACCTAGAACTGTACTTTGCTTCGCTCCTGACTGGATAAGTTGCAGGTATACTTGCAGGATATCATTCTACCTTATGGGCCAGAGCCCGGGATCTTAGCTGAGCAGGATGGTCATGACTTAGCTTGAGGTTTCAGGTTTAGACTGTTAGCCTTACATTTAGAGGTTGATTTAGAATTCATAGTACATTTCATTCTTGAAGACTCGTACATTTATATACATAGAATTGTGGATTATGGTGATCATTCTGGGATACGTTTTTAGATGCTGTGGTTATATACATTTATGATTATCTGGTTAGATTTCTCTAGTTTGGTACAGCTTACTTCGTCGTGTCTATCGACGAAGGCTGGACGTGTCCGACTCGTGTCCGATTATTCTGGAGCGGGTCGTGACATGTTTTTCGTGGTGGCTCATGCAGGTCTATCCTAATGGTACCTAGGACTTAGCGTACTATTGGGGGACTTGATTAACTAGGGAAATTTGATCACAGCATAGAAAAAATCAGAAAATAAAGGTATATCAGGTATATCAGGTATATTGATATTCTATAAACACTTTTTGTATTTAGGTCTAGGTTATTTTAACAGTTTTCTGTTTTACAGATAATTCAAAAGCATGCGACACCAAAACTGTTGATCCACCTACATTTGAACGTTTCGAGCTTCTACTACCTTCTATCACCACTACTATCCCCATGGGTAGTACGCAGTTGACGGAGACGTTTCAAGAGTTCCTTGACACCAGTAGGCCGTCCTTTTCCAATCCAGATTTGCAAATGCATTTTTCGAGTTAGAGAGGACTTCTGACTTCCAGACTCTCAGACCTTGGATTTCCCCGACACCGAGCGCATATCTTGCACCGAGGAGCAGATCGAGAACCTGAAGCCGCCACTGAAGATCATCTCAGCATGTGAGGATCCGACTCTTCTGAAGATTGGAGACGCTAGCCAGGAGATCAAGAATATAACACAGACAATAGAACAAGACGGGGAGCTGAAACACATGAGAGACATGAAGACTTATGACGAAGGCAGCAACTACCCTGAACCCGCAAAGCGTTGCCATACTCAGACATCGCTTCTTCAGCCGCATCAACAGATTCAGACAATAACCAATGGTGCTTTCTAACGCCATCCAGGACATCGCTTCGAGGAGTGCCGCAAAAGACGGAGGCTATGCTTGTTCTACGGATCGCCTGCCCACCAAGTCAAGGACTGTCCGGAGGCCACTGATCACACTGCCCAAGGACGAGCACGAGGAGCATCAGGACTACAGCAAGTGGACCCACCTATCCAAGATTCAGTAATCACATGGAGCACTACTACAAGGACCAACCTACGATAGGACAGTTGGAGAAATTGAAGTGATTCCAATTCCGGAGGAATACTGAAGACAGACTGAAGACAGAACATTTCTTTTGCATGGTTGGGAAACCATGTATCTTGATTCGCAATCCATCCAGCCTTCCCTTAAATTCCTTAAAGCACCTAGATCAATTCTTGAAACTTCTTGTTTGAAACTTTAGTTGATATCAAAACTTACTTCAAGATATTGTTTCCTATTTCGGTAAACTTGTTTCAGATCCACAATTTGATAATTGTTTAAAATCCATTAATTGATACCGTTTGCATATTCATCATTCCTGACCTTGTTTCCTAGTGATGGCTCATATTTGTAAATTTTGTTTCTTTATCAAACTTCATGTCAATTGATATTTAATCGTTTCTCAAGATTTTATTTCGAAATCCTGTTCCTTATTCGAAACTTGTTTAAAGCTCTGTCCTATGCAGACATTGTTGCAAATACCTTTGAGGGTTTTGAAGATTTTGTTTCCTATTCGAGACTTGTTTCCTCATTCATGACTTTGATTTTCTAGTCGAGAGTTGTTGGTCCACTATTTTGTTTCGATCTTGTCTCCTATCCAAGATTTTACTTGTTTCATGGATACTTGTTCCTACTCGTTTATTGATATTATGTTCGCTAATCGAACTTGTACTATTCCAGAATTATTCCTACTTGAAATATCATTCTGAAACCTTGTTGGAACCTTCGCTTCTATTAATGCTTGTTTGAGATTCCATTTCCTATTCTTGACTTTATTCGGAACTTGTTCTCTATTTACGATTTTGTTGCTATTGAGATTCGCTTGTTTCATGTTTACAATCCAATACCTTGTCTCCTATTATAACCTGTTTTCTAGTCACTATTCTAAACCTTGTTTCCTCGTCAAGATTCCCTATTCGAGATTTTATTTCCTAATCACGACTTTGTTGATATTGGTTCCCTATTTGAGACCTTGTATCCTATTGGAGGTTTGTTTTCCTTTGAGATTTTGTCTGAGATTTCGTGGTTATTTGAGATATTGTTGAACCATGTTTCCAATACGAGATTTTATTCTTATTTTGTAATTTTGTCTCCTATCTGACACTTGTTTCAGTTCATCCTTCGAGACTCTGTTATTCCTTCGGGATAATGTCCCATATATGGAATCTTGTTATCATTGCAGATATTAGTTAAAATTCCATTATAATTTGAAACTTTGCTCCCTGTCTAAAATTTTAAATCTTTCTGGTTGCCCTTTTGTACTCACTGATTGGATTCCTTGTCGTCTCTTAGTACCTAATAAATCCTTGTATTATAACAGTCAGGTAACTTCACCATTCCGTGACTTGGACTATTGAAACTCATTTTGAACTCCTTGAAACTCTTTTGAAATTCCTAGGGATAAATTCGAGAGGCTATTCGATGACCTAATATGGTATGACAGTTGGGCGCTACGGCCATTAGCTGGATTATAGAGACTGAGGGTTCACTGCAGCCAGTAGCGCACTGGCGAGGCAGGAACTTTAAGTTGAAGTGATTTCAGACAATCATAGGTTTTTGAGTATTGTCGAGACTTTGCCATATTCTTCATGTCTTGATCTTTTGGGATGTGTCGTCAATGATTGTTAAAAATTGATAAGATGGACAGATTATTCGGTGACATATTGTTATTTGAGTCACGGAGCCGAAAGTCCACTACAGTCAGATATATACTGGCGGGGTAGGGATTATAAGCAAAGCGATTTCAAATACCTATATGTTCTCGGGTATCATGGAAACTATATCCCTTTTTATATGATTATTGGTTTTCGAGAATCACAGATCCTTGCACGTTCATCCTGATTTGATACTGTATCTCCTGAGTATTACGTACGTCTCCTCAATCAACCCTTGTTAAATTTTTCTTCTAGCATTTTATTGTTAGATCATTGAATTCCTCAAAATTGTATGTTACCATATTGTGATTTCGTACTTCGTTTGTGACTTGTCTAAACTTTGATCTTAAGTCATGTCTATATGACCATGATTTTCTATCTTGTTCTAGTCGACCTATGTTACACTATCGATTTTGATCGTACTTAATAATTGTGTCTTCATAATTTTGCTCCTCTAAGTTGTAATTGGAACTTCATTCTATCTCGTGCCTATTTGATTCTTGATCATTGATCGTGTTATTCCAACTTCTTGGGTGTAATTATCGTACATGGTCTCAAGGCTCAGGTAGCGTCTCAAAGTTGCACAGGATCGGCAAAAGCACTGGGCGGACAGCAGCAGGCGGCTACTAGATCTCACGGTTGGAGATAGAGTGTTCCTGAAGATCTCGCCGACTAGGGGCGTCATTCACTTTGGCAGAGGTGGAAAGCTCAGTCCGAGATTCATCAGGCCTTTCGATGTGACGGCACGGATTGGCGAGGTGACATATCGACTAGCGTTTCCAGCTAGCTTGGAGGAAGTGCACGACGTTTTCTACGTGTCCCAGCTTTGACGCTACATTTCGGACCCGAGCCATGTGGTAGACTATTCAGAGCTAGAGATGGGTCCGAGTTTGACCTATGAGGAGCAGCCAGTGGAGATCCTTGACCGGAGGGAGAAGCGACTGCGGAACCTGACCATTCCTTTTGTCTGCTTCATGTGGAGACACCACTCTCCGGGAGAGTCCACATGGGAGCGTGAGGACGAGATGCGTGAGCGATATCCTAGTTTGTTTACTTGAGTATTTTTGTGTTTCAAATAAATTTGAATTCAATAAACAACTTATTAGATTCACTATCTTTGATTTAATTTTAGAATCTGTGGCTATATTCTAATTTCGAGGGCAAAAATTTTCAAGGAGGAGATTTGTAACCCCACCTTTCTAAATATTGTAAAACTTTAAATTTTTTATATTAAATAATGATTTAAGAATTTTATTATATTTAATATAGGTGAAGTTATATGCATAAAGTTTAGTTATCATTAAATCTTTGCTTGGGCTTAATTCATTTTAAACCTATTTATTGATTGGGCCCATCACTGAAGCCCACAACCATTGACCTTTAATCCTGAGGAAAGGATTAATTTCTTTTACTACTGAGCTTTTAGAGTATAGCCTTATTTCAAATTCTCTTCCTAACGGCCATGGCAGCCTGCCATGTGCTCTAACCAATTCTGCCAGGGAGAGGATTGGGATTTTCCCGCCAGCTATAACCTAATTCCTACGCTACTAGTTGCCTATTTAAGACCTTCTCTCCTCTCTGTTGTTGAAACAATTCTTCTTTCCCAACTTCATCTTCCCCAAACTCTGATCCAATCGGCCATGGCGGAGTGTTCTGAGGATTGACCTTTGCAATTGACAGGGCAAGATCAGTAGGTAATTTCCCGGACCTTCTTCGTCTTCTTGATCAATTTGATCGTTCTAAAGTTGAGCTTGATCAATCAATGATTGGATCGTTTGGTTAAACTCTAGATCCAGTCGATCGACTTCTATCGAGAGTAGATCAGATCGAACTATGATCATTGTTCGACCCTTACTTCCAATAATCATTCATCTTTGAAATCAACAAATTCTGATCACAATGTGTTTGTTTGTTTTCCTCCGTGAACCAATCGATCCTACAACTAGAAATAGTTGATCGTTCTTGCATTCTTCTGATCTAGATCTGCTCTTCCAGCTATAGACGATACTGCAGGTATATTTCCAAACCATTTTTTCCTTATCTAAATATTTAAATACTTATTGTTCGAATACAAGATAGTGTTGATAGTGGTAACAGGAATTTAGGATAACTCTATTCCTGGTTGATTCAATAATCTGTGATGAATATTCATTATTGGGATGTCATGTTCATGATTAGTTATGTTTGATATTGGCAATTTTTAGTGTATACTGTTACAGTGGGTTGTTACTTCATTATCCTGGGGAATCCTAGTAGTATGGTTGTTTGATTTGAACTGAGGATTAACATCTCTGATATTGGTTATGAAGACTGATTTTCTATATCCTAGTTAACCACTGGACTGTGATTGTAATGGACTACAATTCTCATATGTATGACTGTGCTCAAATGCCAGTTTTATGAACTGAACCTTGTTCATTCACCTAGTATAGACTGGTAGTTAAATCTGAGATTGATTTCGTATCTTGCAGATGAACATATGATATGTAACCTGAGAACTAATGGTGTTTAGCAGTAGTTGATTTTGTAGATTCAATGGTTCTTAGGATTGGGAGGGGAATGATCTCTTTAGTACCCTGGAAATCAGATGTTATGTACCTAAGGATATGAACTAAGGACTGGTTCCATTGGGACTGATATTTAAGTTGTTTTGAACTGGTATCAACTGGAGGGGAACATTACTGGTCTGGTATTCTCATTTTGAGACAGTTTGTCATTTCAATTTTGCAATGAAACTCCAAATCATGTTGCAACTATCTACTCTCGATTAAGTGAAGTTATACATTGTACTCATGATTGATTTCTATTGAAGAGTTGAACTGAATCAGGCCTCTATGTGTCTCCAATTTTACCTGTTGTAGTATGGTTATACTGTAGCAAAGACTGCAGACCAGGTGGATAGCCTTGAGAGTCTCTAAATAATTCAGATTGATAGGTGGATGATTTAGTACATAACCATCTGGGTTGTTCTATTTCCTGGGAACAATGTAGTGCCATTAGCAAGTATTTTGCCCTTGTATTGGACTGAGCCAAGAAACTAAATGTCATACGATTTGGACTGTAATGTTTTGATGACCTGTGGAATGGGAGAGCTGCACTGCATCAGTTTTCTATTTGGTTGATGTCTTGTTATATGTCAGTTTTTCAATATGGTTGACATTCCATTTTAGACTGAACTACTCTTAGGTTGATATAGGACTGAACTGGAGGGTATGTAAAACCTGTTTGATATGGAGGATATGTGTAATCTGCAAACAGAGTAAGAGAAATCCTGTGAACTGGATCCAAGTCTTACCAGTCTTAAATGATTCTTTCCAAGCGCTGTTATTCGACTGAGCTGTTTTCTCCCTTTCTTAATTTAGATTGAGCTCTAAATGTTCAATGTTAATTTGATTTGAACCTGGAAGCCTAGTATTTTAAGCTGCTGGTAAGTCCTGCTTGTTAGCTTGTTTCCTTTAAGTCAGGACTGAGATTTGACTTCATGTGGACTGTTACTTGGATATTGGTTGACAGGAATTAGAAGGTAGGTTTAGGTTCACTTCATGTTTTGCAAATCCTCTGGAGTGCAGGTTTCACTCCATCTGGGTTGTAACAACTATTAACTAGGATTAAGTGTAAACCTTAGGTATATATTTGGTTCCAGGATTTGGAGTTGTAATGGTTCAGTCCTGATACAGTAATACCATTTGAAGTAGAGAGTTTAGGGTGTTGGCAATTATCACAAATGTGTTAGGAATTCCCAGGTTGGTGTTGGTACAACTTTTGAACCAGAGAACTGATGGTCAGCCTCTTCCTGGCTGATCATTGAGTGTAAACTCAGTTTAGAAATGATGACTAGATATTGTATAAGCTGGGTTGATCCCTGTTTGTTTTGGACTGGACTGTCTACCAGTCCTGCTTGACCTAAGACTTTGGGTACCTGGGAAATTATAAGACAGGCTATGGATAGCAGTCACCATTGTCCTGCTACTTGAGCAATACCCTGCCACTGCTGAAATCTTATGTTAAACAGTGGTTACCTGTATTAGGATTGGACTTGTGTGTGTGTGTGGAAGTCTATCAAATCCTAGCATGAATATTGCTTACCCATAGGTATTAGCTGAAGATGAAATGTTCAAGAAGCTCTATTTATATACCTTGTGAATAATTTTTGTAAACATACTTATATTGATGAATTAGTTAAGTTAGAGTACAATTATTATTATATATTATAAAACGGGATTAGTAAATAGATTGGTTAGTAGTTGCGAGTAGCTAGTGTTACTTATTTAGATATTAACCAACTTGTACCAAATTAATAGGAGGACATCTAGCTCCGATCTTCACCCGTACTTTTCTGGAGCAAGGCAAGTACATTCTATGGTCTTGTGCATTTCATTATATCCTGTGTTTTTTTGATTGACATGCTGCAACACGACATGTATTTCTGGTGCTCATGTTCCTTATTCTTATTACTTGTACCTGGGGTGGGGAAATATACTATTTATGTGACCAAATCCAAGAAATAACTCAGGTGTGTTTAGCTTAGACCCCGCATCGTGCACGCGGGTCCTAATCCGTACCATTCATGTGCTTTCATGTGCTTACCCCTAGCCGGTCACATACTTAGTTATATTTCAAATATTGTACACACATTCAGGAGATATACCATGTACTTAGTTCCTGTGATTCCTGAGATACCATGTTCTTTCATGTTCTTACATTTCATGTTCTTACATTTTATGTTCTTTCATGTACTTTACACACCATGTTCTTTCTTGTACTTTACATACCATGTTCCCTTGTACTTTCATATCATGATGTCTTGTTCATTACCTAGAACTGTACTTTGCTCCGCTCATGACTGGATAAGTTGCAGGTATACTTGCAGGATATCATTCTACCTTATGGGCCAGAGCCCGGGATCTTAGCTGAGCAGGATGGTCATGACTTAGCTTGAGGTTTCAGGTTTAGACTGTTAGCCTTACTTTTAGATGTTGATTTAGAATTCACAGTACATTTCATTCTTGATGACTCGTACATTTATATACATAGAATTGTTGATTATGGTGATCATTCTGGGATACGTTTTTAGATGTTGTGGTTCTATACATTTATGATTATCTGGGTAGATTTCCTTAGTTTGGTACAGCTTACTTCGTCGTGTCTATCGACGAAGGCTGGGCGTGTCCGACTCGTATCCGATTATTCGGGAGCGGATCGTGACAGCAGATAGACACTGCTCCTCAGTGAACTTAAAGTGAGCCGCAAGGGGGTAACTCACTTTCTTCGACCAGTCCATCCAGAAACGCTGAAGTACCCGATGAATGTACTTCTTTTGGGACAAGTGTAGCAACTTGGACTCTCTCTCTCGGCTGATCTCAATCCCAAAAATAGCCTTTATTGCACCCAAATCCTTCATAGAGAAGGCTGCGCCCGTTGGCACTTCAACTCCGCTATCCTAGTGGTTTTCCGACCCACTAATAGCATATCATCAACATAGAGAAATAAAATAATGAAATCATCCTCGATAAAATATCTCACAAATACACAGTGATCCGACGTCGTCCGTGCATAACCATGCTTCCCCATAAACGACTCGAACTTCCTGTACCACTGCCTCAGAGCCTGCTTTAGACCATACAAGCTCTTTCTCAATCGGTAGACCAAATATGACTTGTCCTTCTCACAGAATCCCTCTGGCTGCTCCATGTGTAACTCTTCTTCGAGATCACCATGGAGGAATGCCGTCTTTACGTCCATTTGCTCGACCTCCAAGTCGAGACTGGCTGCCAATGCTAGCACCACCCGAACAGACGAATGTTTGACGACAGGCAAAAAGATCTCATCATAATCTATGTCTTTTTGCTGATCGAAGCCTTTAACTACCAGCCTCGCTTTGTATCGAGAGCGAGTAGCATCATCTGTCTGCTTCACTCTAAACAACCATCAATTCTTCAAAGCCTTCTTGTCCTTTGGCAATCGCACCAGCTCATAAGTGGAATTGGCATGTAAGGAACTCATCTCCTCCTACATAGCCTGCATCCACTCCTGCCTTTGTTCGTCTTCCATAGCCTCTGCAAATCTTTCGGGCTCTCATTCGTCAGTCAGTAGATGGTCGATGCACTCTGTCGTGCTTTCTCAATGGAGCCACTGGTGCTGGCTATATACCAACAGCCTCCTCCTCTTCAGGAACTGCCTCCCCGACATGCTCATCCTTCTGAAGGATACCCTGACCACCATCAGTAGGCTGATGATCAAGGTTGGAAGCAACTCCATGTACTGGCTCCCCCATAATTGGATCCTCTGTAATGTCCTCTGAAAACTGTTCGAAGCGAAATGACTCTAACTCGGGCAATTCCTCAGCCTCAGAAGGCGACTCAGAATCTTGAGTGTTGGTCATGGTCTGATCCTCGACGAATACCACATCCCTGCTTCTGTAGAGCTTTCTTCCCACCAGATCGTAGAGTCTATAGCCAAACTCATCTCGACCATAGCCGACAAAGACGCATCGCCTCGTCTTCGGCTCAAGTTTGGACCTCTCATCCTTCGGTACATATACGAAGGCCTTACAGCCAAACACTCTCAGATGATTGTATGACGGCTCTTTGCCGTACCATACTTTGTTAGGCACATCACCCTGCAAAGGAGCACTAGGAGATAAATTAATAACATAAGCAGCTGTGAGAAGAGCCTCACCCCAATAACTACCTGGCAAGTTTGCTTCTGACAGCAAACACTGCACCCGCTCCATCAGTGTCCTATTCTTGTGCTCTGCTACACCATTGAGCTGAGATGTCTTGGGCGGAGACTTTTGGTATCATATCCCCTGCTCTCTGCAATAAGCATCAAAGGGACCAATGTATTCGCCACCGTTGTCGGACCGAACACACAATAACTTCTTGCTCGTCTCTCTTTCAACAAAGGCCTGAAACTCTTTGAAAGTAGGCATCACCTGATCCTTGGTCTTTAAGGCATAGACCCAAACTTTCCTGGAATAGTCATCAATAAAAGTTACAAAGTAAGAAGCACCACCAATAGATTTTACCTTCATAGGACCACAGACATTCGAGTGAATCAACTCGAGCAATGCCGGCTTCCTTGAACTTTGGTGACTTTAGAAAGATACCCTATTTTGCTTCCCAGCTAAGCAGTGCGTGCACTTCTCCAACTTTGTAGACTTGAGCCCTGGAATCACCTTCATGTTCACCAAGTAGCTCATCCCCTTCTCGCTGATATGGCCGAGCCGTCTGTGCCACAACTCGGTAGACGCATCACTGAAGGCGTTCACCTCCTGTGCCCCTGTGCGCTCTCCTCTATATAGTAGAGACCAGACTTCTTGCTTCCTCTGGCAATTATCATTGAACCTTTGGAAAGCTTCTACTAACTATTCCCGAAGAGACTGAAGAATCCCTCGTCATCCAACCTTCCAACCGACACCAGGTTGAAACGGATATCAGGGACATGATAAACATCTTTGAGAACAAGAACTGCACATATCTTCATTCTCAAATGCACATCTCCAATGGCAACTGCCTTCGATACATCTCCATTGCCCATCTTCAACACTCCACAGTCACTTATCGTGTAAGTGGCAAATAGTGTCCTGTTGTGAGATACGTGCGCCGAAGCCCCTGAGTCCACCAGCCAAGAATTATCATCGCAAACGAGGTTTGTGATAACCTCATCACCTACGATGATCATATCATCTCTATGTATCGAGGCCGTCGCTGTAGTATTCTCATCTTGCTTCCCCTTATCTCCCTTCTTCTCTCTCTTACAAGCGAAACTGTTCCGCTTGATGTGACTCTTCTTGCCACATTGGTAACACTCCGAGTCCTCGTACCGACCCTTGGACTTCCCCTTGCTCTTGTCTTTGCCACCACCTGGACCCCTCTTTTGCCCCTTCTGCGGCTCTCTGAAACTAGTACCTCTGAGTGGTGGGATGCAGATGAAGTGCCCTGAGAACGTCTCCGCATCTCTTCATTCAACACCCCGCTCTTGGCAAACTCCAGACTGACCACGCCCTCTGGAGCAAAAGAGATCATAGATACTAGTATGGTCTCCCACGAGTCTGGCAATATATACAGCAGCCATTGTCTTTGAACCTCATGGTCGAACTTGATTCCCATTGAAGATAGCTGGTCAACAACGCCCTGGAAATCACTCAAGTGATCCGTAATAGACGCCCCATCTTTGTACCGAAGACCCATCATCGCCCGGATCAGGAACAACTTGTTTATCCTGGTCTTCTTCACGTACAAAGATTCCAACTTATCCAATAACGTCTTCGCGTGATAAATATTGGCAACATGGTTGTACATGTTCTCGTCAATGAACTTCCTGATATATCCACACACCTGTATGTGCTCGAATTTCCAGTCCTCCTCGGATTTATCACTGGGCTTCTCGGATGCAAATACGGGCAGATGCAGCTTCTTGACAAACGGTAAATCTTTCATCTTGCTCTGCCAATAATGATAGTTGGTGTCGTTCAGGTTCACCATGCACACTGGCTTCGCGTCCATCTCTTCTCTCTAGTTTTCTTGTCAACTACTGACACCCTTCTGAATTACAGAACCTAGCTCTGATACCACGTTGATGGAAAAGAAATGCGAAAATCTTTTCCCAAACTAGAGAGTACCTGCGAGAGAACCGAGCAATACAACGTACGAACCAAAACACCAAAAATAAACCATGCAGACACAGAGAATTTCTGACGTGGAAAACCCTTGCGAAAAAATCACGGGACGATCGGAGTCCAACCCTGAGAAGCCTTTACTAATGAAATAAAGGAGTACACCCTATACAAACTTCTTCCGATCCAAATCGGATCCCCACAATACTTAGAAGGAAGAATAATGATTACAAGGCTACGAAGAACAAAGACGACGGGTAGATATTACCCGAACATGATCCTCCTTCGAAAATGGCCTTCAATCCTCCCTCTTCTCTCCCAAAGTTGGAATGGCACTCTTGCCTCTTTTCTCTCTCTTATTCTTCAATGTTGTGTTATAATTAGGGTTAGAAATAACCATGTATAAACCCCCTAATCCGCAGCAAAACCTGGACCGTAGGATACGATCCAATGGTGATCAATCACCCTGAAAAATGCTTCAGCTCCGACGACACAGAGTTCGGCCAGAACTTTGTGTTTGGCAACCAGCACAGTTCTGGAACCAGGGAACAGAGTTCGACCAGAACTCTGTCCTGGGGCAGAGTTCGGCCCGAACTCTGTCCTGGGGCAGAGTTCGGCCCGAACTCTGTCCTGGGCAGAGTTCGGCCCGAACTCTGTCCCCCTCCTTCCAGCAGCTCCTCTGTCAGCTCCCGAGTATCTCCGTCATCTCCGAATGGTCTCGTCACCTCCTCGAGCTTCTCTGACACAGACGGCACTCGTCGTACTCCGGGGTCTTCACCACATAGGTTGGAAACCCCACCCACTCCAACAAACTCTACTTTCCAATTCCTCCTGCTATACTCTTCCATTTTTTAATTCTGGTCAAGGCTAAGTTCAAGGTCATTCTCTCCGTATTGTGTGTGACGACGAGAAGCCGGTAGCCCGAGGGTTTTACCACTAGGAGTATTCAAGAACAGTCTGCACATAAGTGGTGGCCCATACAGGTCTTGTAAATCAAGATATGTGAGAGTTTACCGAATAGATGTCTCAATCGGCACCCGCCCTCGATCTCTGCTCGTATCCTCTAAACCTCTGAACTCTTGACCTGGTCACATGCTTGCATCTTTGATCTATCCTGGTCCTTTCTTATTGTTTTCTATGTCGTCTTCTTCAGCGGCATTATCCCTGGTCCTACCGATCGGCAAGGCGGAGCACCTCCCGTGGACCAGCAGCAACCTGGAGATCGAGCCCAGTATTCAGGAGTAGCCTCCAGAGTCATGCCTACTGGAGGTCAAGAGCCACCAGTCCAGCCTACAGAGCCTGATGATGGCACCTTAGTGGGCCTCATCAGGATATTACTAGCTTCTCAAGATCGTCGAGGTGATGCATTGCACCAGGCAGTGACGAATACTCTGACTAGAGGAGGTCATCAGGGTAACAGTATGGCCAACAGCTTCAAGCGCTTGAACCCTCCCTTCTTCGACGGCAGTGAGGATGCTATTGCCGCAGATGCTTGGCTGCAGGATACAGCAGTAATTCTAGAAGTGGTGAAGATGTTCGAGAACGAGAAGGTGGTGGTAGTACGCCTACAGTTATTGGATCTTGCCCGCAGCTGGTGGGTGGCGCAGGCCATTGGATTAGTGGCACCTGTTGCGTGGGCAATATTCTGAGAAAGATTCCAGACCAAGTACTTCGATGTTGTAGCTCGGTACGATCTACAGACGAGGTTCACCAATCTGAAGCATATGGGCAGGACGGTCGACGGATATGCGGCCGAGTTTTCGAGACTTAGTCGGTTTGCTCCCTCCTTGGTAGCGACCGAGTTCGACAGAGCCCAGCGATTCCAGCAGAGGCTCCATCTAGAGATTTTATTGGTGGTAGAGCAGTTTGAGTATCAGACTTTTGATACGGTGTTGAGAGCAGCCAAGAGGCACGAGTATACCTCCCAGAGGATCGTGGACAGAACCGGTAGTCGGAAGCGATCTCATGGCCACATGAATTAGTCTTCAGTACCAGCCCCAGCAGCTAGGGCATTGATAATTGGAACTCCGAGGCAGGCGGCCTCAGTGACGTCGGTTCAACATTCAACCCCGACGAACCCTTAGCAGCAGAAGCAGAAGCATTCTTCCGCAGTAGGATGTTTACATTGCGGAAAGCCAGGACATGTAGTAGCAGAGTGTCGCAGGGCGCAGAGATTGTGCCTGGCTTGTGGTGCAGCGGATCACAAGATAGGATCTTGTCCAAACAGGGGTAGTTTATTATCGTCCAACTTTACTAGTCCTTCGGTGAGAGGACCAGTACCAGTCCAGCAGCAGCAGCAGTACCCGTTGTCGAGGCCCTTGCTGCCTCAGACCCAAGTATTCCAGCAGCAGAACCCCCAGCAGTATGCACAAGCCCAAGCCCAGATCCAGAATAGGCAGAGAGGTTTCCAGCAGAGGGGACCCGTACCCAGAGGACATGGTCAGGCGATGGCGATGACCGTAGAAAAAGGATTGGCACCATGTGAGGTAGTGGCAGGTACTATTCTCGCCAACTCCTTCCCAGCATCAGTATTATTTGATTCTGGTGCATCACATTCATTTATGTCTGCACGATTCGCAACACGGATAGGATTTGAGCCCGAGTCATTATCAGTAAGGCTCAATATACTTACTGGTAACGGTCTTGTGGGAGTAGATAGAGTATTTTTCTCGTATCGAATCGTAGTTAGCGGTAGAGAGTTCTCCGCTAGATTGATAGAGTTCCTAATGGCTGATTATGATGTGGTCTTAGGGATGGATTGGTTAAGGAACCAGTATGCTAGAATAGACTGCCATATTGGTAGGGTCGTTTTTAGCATTCCAGGCGAGCCAGAGTTTTCCTTTTCCCGAGGCGAAGTTGAACATTCGCCTCCAGTATTGCGGATGGCAGTAGCAGCAGTACAGTTACCCCGGATAGTCGAAGAGTTTCCAGATGTTTTCCCAGAAGAGCTTCCAGGAATGCCGCCAGAGCGAAAGATCGAGTTTACTATCGACTTGATCCCAGGGACAGCCCCAGTATCGGAGAGAGTCTACAGGATGGCGCCATCAGAGTTGGAGATATTGTACAAGATGATTGAAGAACCCAGAACCAAAGATTTCATTCGTGCTAGTAGATCACCTTGGGGAGCCCCGATGCTTCTTGTAAAAAAGAAGGATGGTACATCCAGATTGTGTGTTGATTATTGTACCTTGAACTCAGTGACAATCAAAAATAGATACCCTCTCCCGAGGATAGATGACTTGTTTGATCAACTCAAAGGGACGTCAGTATTTTCGAAGATTGACTTGCGGTCAGGATACCACCAGATCAGAGTCAGAGAGTAGGACATCCCGAAGACAGCGTTCAGATCGAGGTATGGACATTGGGAGTTCCTTGTTATGCCATTTGGAGCAACCAATACGCCAGCCATATTTATAGATCTCATGAATCGTATCTTCATGCCTTATTTGGATTAGTTCGTGATTGTGTTCCTAGACGACATCCTGGTCTACAGCAAGAGTGAGGCAGAGCATGAGCAGCATCTCAGAATTGTCCTCCAAATTCTCCGAGATCACCAGTTGTATGCCAAGTTTAGTAAATACGAGTTCTGGCTCGATAGCATTTTATACTTAGGTCATATCATCACCAGAGGGAGAGTAGAAGTAGATCCCCAGAAGATCATGGCTATCGAAACATGGCCAGTGCCCAGCACAGTTACAGAGGTTCACAGTTTTCTTGTATTGGCCGGCTACTACCGGCGATTTGTTTCAGGCTTTGCTCGGATTTCAGCACCATTGACCCAGTTGACCCGTAAGGAGGTACAGTTTGCTTGGATAGCAGAATGTCAGAATTCTTTTGAGAAGTTGAAGCGAGGCTTGATGACGGCACCCATTCTCACACTTCCAGATGGGACCGGAGGGTTTTCAGTCTATTGCGATACTTTCGGCAAGGGATTAGGATGCGTCTTGATGCAGCATGGGAAAGTAATAGCTTATGCGTCACGTCAGCTTTGTGATCATGAGAGAAATTACCCGACCCATGACTTGGAGCTGGCTGCAGTAGTGTTTGCACTTAAGCTTTGGAGGCACTACTTGTATGGAGATAGGATAGAGATTTTCACCGACCACAAGAGTCTGAAGTATGTGTTCACCCAGAAGGATATCAACATGCGTCAGAGGAGATGGCTAGAGCTTTTTGTGGATTATGATATCAACTTGCAGTATCATCCTGGGAAGGCCAACGTTGTTGCAGATGCATTGAGCATGAGAGCTAGAGTTTATTTTCTCACAGCGCAGCCGGAGTTATTAGCCGATCTTCAGAAGATGGAAATAAAAGTTGTCATTCCTACCAATGTGGTATCGATGGCCAGCATACAGGTTCAGTCCAGCATAGTCGAGAGGATCCAGATGGCGCAGTCGGCAGATTCTAAGCTTCAGCGGCTAAGAGCAGAGTGTGAGGCGGGACCAAGACCAGAGTTATACATTCATGAAGACGGTACACTTCGATATGATAAGCGTCTTTGTGTACCCAGTGGAGATATCAGACAAAAGATCATGGTAGAGGCCCACAGTTCGCAGTATTCCATTCATTCCGGTGGCACGAAGATGTACCGTGATATCCGCCAGCACTTTTGGTGGAATGGCATGAAGAGGGAGATAGCCCGGCTTGTCTCTTATTGTTTAGTCTGCCAACAAGTTAAGGCTGAACATCAGAGACCAGCTGGACTACTTCAACTATTGCCGATTCTAGAGTAGAAATGGGAGCACATAACCATGGATTTCGTGACTGGATTACCTAGATCCCTGGCAGGCAGGGATGCTATTTGGGTTATTGTGGATAGGCTCACGAAGATAGCTCATTTTCTCCCGTTCAGAGTTGGTCAGTCGACAGCCCAGCTAGCAGAGATGTATCTTCGGTAGATTGTCAGGTTGCATGGAGTGCCAGTCAGCATAGTGTCAGATAGAGATTCGAGATATACATCTCATTTTTGGCACAGTCTTCAAAAGAGTTTGGGGACTCGTCTCAAGTTCAGCTCAGCTTATCATTTGAAGACAGATGGTCAATCAGAGCGTACCATTCAAACTCTTGAAGATATGTTGCGATCATGTACACTCAACTTCAGTGGTTCGTGGGAGGATCACCTGCACTTGGTGGAATTCTCGTACAACAACAGTTTCCAAGCTAGTATCCAGATGGCACCGTTCGAGGTACTGTATGGCAGGAAGTGCAGGTCTCCGCTAGCATGGGACGACATCGGGAAGAGGCAGATGCTCGGTCCAAAAATAATTACCCAGACTGTCGAAGTGATCAAACGAGTCAGAGATCATCTTCGAGTTGCACAAGATCGTCAGCGCCATTGGGCCGATTCTCATTGGCGTCCCCTGGAATTTTTTATCGGAGACCACGTATTCCTTAGGATCTTGCCTACCCGTGGCATCATTCATTTTGGCGTACGGAGAAAGCTTAGTCCTAGGTATATAGGGCCGTTCGATATCCTTGAGCGACTAGGTGATGTATCATATCGTCTCGCTCTTCCGTCGTCACTAAGTGAGGTGCATGACGTGTTCCATGTTTCTCAACTGCGACGGTACATCCCGGATCCGAGCCATATCCTGGATCATTCAGAATTGGTTGTTGGTACCGACCTTTCGTATGAGGAGAGGCCCGTGTCCATATTGGACCGAAGAGAGAAGATCCTCAAGAACAAGACTATCAGTTTAGTCCGTGTTGCTTGGGGTCATCACTCTTTGGAAGAGTCAACATGGGAGCGTGATGATGATATCCGATCACGGTATCCCGACTTGTTTGACTCGTGAGGTATAAAGTCTTTCTTATGCCTTACACTTCGAATCCTTGCTTGCATATTTGATTGCTTGATTGATTGCTTAGCTGTAGATTGCATCTGATAGTGTAACTTGTCCGGACACCTCTAGCCTCTTTAATTAAATTTCGAGGACGGAATTCTTTTAAGGTGGGTAGAGTTGTCACCCTCAAAATCCGTGTTACGTATTTTTGTATACATGTACATATTTCGGGTCCGTATTTTTATTAGTCATGGTTAGCTAGTCATGGTTTTATTTTTAGCATGTTGCATTGGCATGGTTATTTTGGCATTTCATTGGTTATGGCTTAGCTTGGTTCGGTTTAGCTTGGTTTGGTTTGCTTTTGGGTTCATCATGAACCTATAGAAAACTCCTACCTACCACCACCATCATCATTTAAAACCCAATCCCCTTTCTCTCTCCTCTTTACTCTTCATAATTTATTTCTTCATCTTCTTCCTCTTAACTCCTCCACCTACCAAGAGAAGCTTAGGCAAGTACAACTTGCTTCATGGAGAAACTCTATTTTGTTGTTCTATTGTCTTCCTTGCGAGATTCTAAGATACTTTAAAACTTGGCATTTTTTCTTTTGATGGATATTTTCTTATAGATCTAAGTTTATATTATTTTCAGTTTTATTAGGTTTTGATCTATTAAACTTTATTATTTTTATGTTTTGATTGTTCCATATTGTAGAGAATTCGATTTTACCTAAAATAGACCTTTGAAAAGTTGGATTTCGACTTATTTTGAGGAAGTTATAGCCAAAAATATTTTTGACCATTTTTATGTTCATCTGTGCTGATTCTGGCAGGGACGATAAATAGTGTTCGAGCCGCATATGAGAGTGCTGCATAGTGTCGCATAGTATCCGAGCCGCCTATGAGAGTGCTGCATAGTGCCGCATAAGTGCCGTATAGTGTCTGAGTCGAATATGAGAGTGCTGTATAGTGCCGCATAGTGCCGTATAGTGTCCGAGCCACATATGGGAGTACCGTATAGTGCCGCATAGTGTCGCATAGTGCCGTATAGTGTTCGAGCAGCATATGGAAGTACCACATAGTGCTGCATAGTGTTCGAGCCGCATATGAGAGTGCTGCATAGTGCCGCATAGTGCTGTATAGTGTCCGAGCCGCATGTGGGAGTGCCGCATAGTGTCGCATAGTATCTAAGCCGCATATGAAAGTGCTGCATAGTGCCGCATAGTGTTGCATAGTGTCCGAACCGCATATGAGAGTGCTGCATAGTACCGTATAGTGCTGCATAGTGTATGAGCCGTATATGGGAGTGCCGTATAGTGCCACATAGTGTCCGAGCCGTATATAAGAGTGCCGCATAGTGCTGCATAGTGTCCGAGCCGCATATGAGATTGCTGTATAGTGCCGTATAGTGCTGCATAGTGTCCGAGCCGCATATGGGAGTACCGTATAAGTGCCGCTTAGTATCCGAGCCGCATATGGGAGTGCTGTGTAGTACCGCATAGTATCCGAGCCGCATATGGAGGTGCCGCATAGTGCTGAATAATGCCGCATAGTGCATATTTTGGCTATTTTTAGCTATTTTATGTCCTATTTGGCCGATTTGTGGTCAGAATTTCTTCCAACTCCCAACATGAAAGTGGTAGATATTTTCCTTGGCTTCAAGGGCATGTTATTAGCTATTTTATGCAAGTTTTCTCATTTATTATAATGTAAGGATAGAACATGATAGTGGCCCGTCGTGGCGCACTCTTGACAAGTAAACATGATATATAATCTGGAACGCCGTTGCGACGGCTATCTCGACATGCTTGTAATCCTCCTCTTGATACCGTGGACAATTGTGCTTGTATAAATGAACCAGTCTTGTCTTGCATCATGTCTAGGACAGGGACCCCTGAATACCACGGTCAGGGGTACTTACTGAATTCAACTAAAGCTAATAACTAGAATAATCACGTAGTAATGAAGAGATTTCCCAGCTACAGGTAATCCCGTTATCTGAGCGCTCAAGTAGACTTGTAGCCTGCCGACGAGTAGGGTACATTTTCTGCACACTGCCATGTGTTGCCCCTCCATGAACAAGATATTCGACCTGGATAACCTGGATGGTCTACAGGACTTGTGGCTGTGGAACAATCTCACTGCATCTTGCTAGTAACTAGGCCTGTGATAACCCTAATTAGTTAAAGTATCAAGCCATACTCTTTGCTTGGCCGTGATTGTTGGATGAGGCATAACCAGTCTAGTCTTGTCTTGATCCTGTACAAGATTGTTACCTGACCTGATTTTTTATTTTATCTTGCCGATAAATGGTAGGAGAAACCAAGTTCTGTTCAGACGAAGGGTTACAACTCCGGTCCTTATTTGGTTTACGGACTGTAACCTTGTTATCTGAATAGTCCCATGGTTATCTCATAGTATATCATCTGTCATGCTTTTCCTTAATTACTGTCTTTTATTATGTAATTATATTCTTGTACTAATTGCTAGTTTTAGTTCCTAAGTGAAGCTTCCTTTGTGGCACTTGCTCTTTCTGGGATCTGATCCGGCTGGTTTTGTATGGCCAGATTTTGGAGCAGCTCCAGAGGATCTACCGACCTTCCGGCCAGATGGTGACCACTAGACGGAACCCTGACAACGAGTGGGTTTACTTTGGCTCTTCCGCTCTATTGTAAAAATATTCTTTTGAGGCGTTTAACCGACGAGCACGTGTTAGCTCGATTGTACTTTATTTACTGTCTGCCTACGGACTGTAACATGATTGATAAATCCTAGGGTTGATCATGTATGACTGAAACTCTAGCTAGTCTACATATTTTGTAATGACTAGCTTCATGATCATCCAAATATGTAATGTATGGGACGCCTTACTATTGTATATTTGATGCTCTAACATCTTGTGACGGTTATTACTTGCTTGAGATTGAGACAATAGGCTTGTTCATGACCGTAAAAGACTGATGGCTTGTAGTTAAACTCTCATATATCTAGACAGTCGTGACCGTATAGTGAGGTAGATTCTATTTCATTATACGTAGCTGGCTATGTATGCCCCCGCTCTCCAGTATTCCGGTTCTGGGGCGTTACAACATAAGTCTCGAATCAACTCTTAGGACAGTGCGTTCAGCATGACTTCCCTAGAGGCTGGTAAAACTAAACTTTGTTTATTTTATTTGAAGATTAAAGGAAAAGAAATATTTTGAAAACAACATCTTCCTGTGAGTTGGCTTCCCACAGATACTTTAATCTTCATAATTTTTTTATGCTTCAACAGTCGCTAAATGCATCTTTTTTATGTTGTATGTGTGTGCGCGCGTGCGTGTTTGTATTTGGAACATTATTGCCTGGCTTGAAGAACATGCTTACAACTTGGTCTCGTAGGCTCTCAAATCAGACTTCACTCGACCCTGAATTGCTTTGAAGTCGGCCCGTAGGCCCTCATCTCTTAATCAACTCAACCCCCAAGAGCTTACAACTCGGTCCATACACCATAACCCAGCCCATAGGCCCATAACCTGTCCTGTAGGCCCTCACTCGACCCGTAGGTCCACACCCACCTATCCCGCTAGCCTGCATTGCACGACCTGCTGACCCGTTGCCTGGCCGCTGGCCCGCTCCGCTAGCCTCCTCCGCTCCGCATGCTCACACTGCTTGACCCGCTACCAGCTCCGCCTGGTCTACCTGATCCGCTCTGTCTGGCCTGTTCAGGCCCGCTTCGTCGGGTGCTTGCAATTTAGTTTCTATCACATGGAATTAAATTGCTTTTCCTAAGTCTTAAATCTAAGATTACTTGGGGAAATGACTCACACCTTTGCCACTTGAGCTAGAGGTGCTTTAATCTGGAAAAAAAAAACCAAAACAATCCATTGCATCTTGATAGGCAGAGTCAGTGGATAACAACAAGATTGTCCTCGAAATCTGGCCCGCATATTATTTGATTATATCTTTTCGTGTCATATCATTTGTGATATCTTTTATTTAGACTTCTGTTTTTAGTTGGTGGTTTTCAAAATCATGAACTAAAACCTTAACTACAAAAGGAACATAAAAGCCATGGTGTGGGTTTCAGAAAGTCTTCCCAAACCCACAAGTATTTTTAAGAATATAAAAGTTATGGTGTGAAGTTTTTCAAGTTATTTCAGAAAGTCTTCCCAACCTTTTTCTTCCTGGCACGTTCTACTTCAAATCAATTTGTTTGCAACTGTTTGATTTGAACCTCCCCAACTCCCACGACCCCACCATAAATGTATTATGGTTCTCCCTCTATATATACTTATGTGTATAAGTAGCTCTTGTGATACAATCCCTTTGACAACATGGATGCTTCAAGAAGCTCCTCCGTGAGCAAGGCTCCGAGCTCCTCAGAAGCCTTGGCCTCGGCCACCGAGAGCTGCTGGACGACCTACTTTGATGACTTCTTCTTGTCGCAGAAGAGGGAGCTGGAGGCGGTTGGAAATTGCCCTATATCCAACAGTACTGAGAAATGCCATGGTAGCTCCTCCATGATCTCCGATGCCACCTCCGGAGCTGCATGGAATCCTCGTGCAACGGCGGGGGCCTCGGCTAGCATTAAGAAGCTGAGCTTCAAGAAGAAGTTGTCACGGAAGCTCGTCGGTGATGACCCTTTAGAAGATACTGCCAGTTCTCCTGTCAATAGCCCTAAGGTTAGAATTCTCTTCTTAACTCTGTCCAATTAACACGAAATTGTGGAGAGGACACTATTATTTTGGCAACGGTTTATGACCACAGGCATGACCGCAGGCCACGTTGCAGCCCCACATTGGTCCACTGACCCGAATTTTAAGGGGGTGGGACCGGTGATAGTAGAGGGGCAATTGTTGGCTGACACGTGGGCCTGCAGTTACGTCCGTTGTCACAAACCGCCAGCAAAATATCATTTTTCTTGTAGAGATATTATTCGATGAGACAAACTCACCATGTGGTAGTAGTAAATGGTGAGTCCGTACAATGGTATAATGACACAGTAATACCAAAAGTTTAAAAAAAAAAAAAAAATCTTTTGCAAAATATTATTAAGAAATGCTAACCAGAAATAATTAACAATTATCAAATTATTTACCATATATCATGTATCATTATATTATCGGACATGCTCATCATTCACCACTGGTGAGCCTGCCCACTGAATAATTTCTCGAGTTTGTTATTGGTTATAAACATTTCTGCCTCAAGAAAAAACAAGTAGAACACCAGCTTAAAGAATTTTTTTTTTAATAACTAAGTGCAAAAAAAAAAAAAAAAAAAAAACACCATAGTAACAAGCTGCAAAAACGTGAAATTTAAGTTGTTTAAGTGAAAATTAGTATATATTATTCCTAATATAGTTGTGTTTCATTGTGTAGGTTTTGCAGGAAAAGGGAGCTGGATGTTCAAAGTTCACAGAAGAACTTGGGAGGGAGGAGATGGATGATTTTGGTTTTACTGATCAGAATGTAAATGAATGTATAAACCTCAAGAAAAAGGGACTTTGTTTGGTTCCTTTGTCCATGTTTGTAGACTATCTTGAATGAATCTTTCAAGAATATACGAGGACTACATCTCTCTTTATAATGTCTAGTTTCAATTTGACGAAGTTCTTATGTCTAAATATGTAATTATTTTGAGGGTAAGCAAATATTTTCTATATGTATCATGATACTTTAAAATGAATCATATCCTTCCGTGTTTCAAAAAAGAAGAAGCAGAATTCCTAATATCCTTCCGTGTTTCAAAAATAATTCCTAAAAAAAGAAAAATTCTAGTAATAGAGCTTTCTTTCTGTGGCGGGCAGCAGAAAGGAAAGTATATATGCTGGGCAGTTGGACAATATCTATCCAATTATTGCAGGGATGCCAAATGTTTTACTGAAGAGATGCATCTTGAGGGTCTGCTTGGATTGAGGAAAAAAGAAGAAGCAGAATTAAGTGAGGAAAAAGTTGAGGGGGATTAGAGTGATCAATACATATAACTAGGGGGTGGGGCATACAGTTCCAAGACCCGCGGTTCCGATCCGGTCCGAACCGTAAAATGTCCAAACAAGCCGGTTCCTAAAATTTAAAATTTAAACGGACCGAGCCGGGACGGGTCGTGTGACACTAATAGGGCGGGGCGGATCCTAGTTTCAAAATAAATGGGCCCCGGACCGACCCGTTTCTAGAGGTATGTATTTTTTATCAATTTTAGAATTTTTTGCTATTATTGTTTATAGATAATAGAACAAGTTATTGTTTAGTAAACAAATTCTAGAAATTTGGGAAGACATAAAACTTGTTTCGTTCTTATAGATAATAGAACCTATTTAAATGTTTACTATTCTAGAATTTTTTAACTTTTTTGGACCCGTTTGGACCCGCGGGTCGGCCCGGTTCGGACCCATTTCGAATTGGTCGAGCCCGTACCGGTTCCAATATTTTTTGGACCCGTCCCGTCCCGCCCCGCCAATTAACAGGTCCGGTCCGGATCCATAAATTTGGGCCCGGTCCAACCCGTGCCCGCCTCTACATATAACCTTGCTTGAATTTGAGGGAGTTAAGTGGTATTGTTTAATAACTATTGTTTGGATTGATGGTTTTGAGTGAAAGGAGGGTCAATACAAATATAATAGTTACAAAAATATTCTTATTACATATGTCATAAAATTAGATTTGATTCGAATTTAATTTTAACTTGTCAAAATATCTTGACAATTACAGGAGGAGGCTACGAAGGAGTTACGGAGGAGCATATTGAAAACAAAAAAAGGAGAAAAAAACATAATATTTTATTGGACAAATAAGAAATATTTGTGACTTTTTAAACAAAAATTCCGTAATCCCCCTTGTTAATCCTCCGATTTGGGAGGTTAAAAAAATAAAAGAGGGATAAACAAACCCCCACTTAACCCTCTAAAATTTCTCCCAAAACTTCTATCCTCAAACCAAATATGGTTTTTTTTTTCAACTTAACTCTTCCTCACTTAACTCTCTCAACCCTCAATCCAAGCAGACCCTCAAACTTGGTTGTTGTATACACACCACCTATAAACTGAGTCCTGTCAACCTCCACTACCAGAATATCACCTTTTAGCGACGCCCAAAAACATCGCTAAAATGGATAAAAACGATGCTAAGTTTATTTTTCGACGTATTTAGCAACGTTTTAGTGTTGTCGCGGAAAGCCTGGTCGCTGACAGGAAAAACGTCGCTAATCGTCGCTCTTACCGACGCTTACCGACGCACAAATACGTCGGTAATCCTGGAATATTTACCAATGTTCACCGGCGTACCGGCGGTAATATAGCGACATTTATTACGTCGGTAAACGTCGGTACATCCTGAAACATTTAGCGACGTTCTTACAATACTTACCGGCGTTTACCGATTCTGTAAACGAAAGAAAATCCTGGAATATTTAGCGACGTGTAGCGATGTTTACCGACGTTTATCGATGCTACATTACGTCGGTAGGCGTCGGTATACCTGCTGACTTACCGACGTTTACCGACGTTCACCGCGTCGGTAAGCGTCGGTAAACGTCGCTAAACTGCCAAAAAAGTAAAAATAAATAAATTACAGAATATTATTTTCTCCACAGAAGTACATTTTTTTCCTGCAGTTTAATAAATAATAATAAATACACAGAAGCACATTTTCTTTCTAGGTTCACCAACCCCTTCGGTGGAACACTCAACACCGATAAATCACAAACAATACTAAAAGTCGACAACCAATATCCAAAGTGTACAACCAACACAAATAATACTCAAAGTTTACAACCAACCAATATCCAAAGTTTACACAACCAGTGAAATCGTCATGGATAGAAGTCTACAACCAATATCCAAAGTGTACAACCAACACAAACAATACTCAAAGTGTACAAACACTAAAATATCATCTCATCAAACAGCGCTAACTCGGACTACTGCAGATCTGGAGGAAGAGGGGCACCGCCGCGCCTCATGGATAGAAACATCTCGTACTCCTCCCGTGAAATCATCACCGACTTATCTGTGACGTATGTTTTTTAATACAAAACGTAGTCGTAATACGTCGCTGATAGTCGCTAATAGTGACGTATTATGACGTTTTATAATTACGTCGCTAAACTGTTAAATTATAACGACGATTTTGTTAAGCGTCGCTAATTATGTCGCTAATATGACTTATTATGGTAGTGATTTCTCGCAGACTTAATTGGTTCTTGTAGAAATAACTCCTCGAACGCAACATAGTATAAGAAAGTTCTACTTGTTTCCAGGCATAGTCATTAAAGTTTCTTTTTTTTTCATGATTGATAAGTCGAATGATATTTTCTGTTTCAATTTATGCCTCTTTTTCTTCATCTGATCAATCAAACTTTTAGTTGCTACAACGTCAGTTCTTGTATTATCTATAGATCTTAGAAGATCGTGGAGACAGTTTAGCGTTATTGAAACATACTTCTCCCTCGATTGAAGGAACCTACTAGTGGAACCTCCTTGATATCCACATCACATATTAAACTCCTTCGTGAAGAGAGGGGCAGAGAAAGAACAGTGTAGATTAAAAGGGTAGAGTTAAGGTTTCTCCTCATAAGAATAGTCGATCTCTCTATATAAAGCTTAGGATTCCTAGATTCTTCGAATCTAGACAAGCCTATATATGTGCAGCTATATGGACTCACCCAAGCCCAATTTAAGGCCCTATATGGGTCGGCTTGGACCGGATCCAGTCTAGATGAGCCAGACCGACCTGTCCAGTTCATATGCCAACACTCTCCCACTTGCACATATCAGATGCACTCATCTCAGTTTTCTATCCTTTGAAGAATACATATCCGTGTGAGTACCTATAAGCAGAGAGATGATAAACGGTCTATATCTAGTTATTTTATATTTGTAGGAGATAGTTTAGTTACATATGGAGGAGCAAGAAGCAATATGTAGTTGCTCGATCTAGTACTGAGGTAGAATACCGTAGAATGGCTCTAGGTGTTTGTGAAATATTATGGATTCAAAATTAATTGGAGGATTTGGGTTATAAAAGTTTTCAGACAATGTAGTTGTTATGTGATCAAGCTACACGTGATATTGCACATGACCGAATTCAACATTATAAAACAAAGCATATGAAAGTTGACTGGCTCTTCATCAAAGAAAAGATAGAAAATAAAATTATTGAGGTACCTTCAATCAAATAGAAGACCTGTTAGTTAGCTTACATTGTGTTCACAAGTCCTTGTCCAAGTTTGAGATGAGTGATATCTATGCAAGAACTTGGGGGGTTGAACGGCTTAATTATCGGAGTTCCTTAATTAAGGAACGACTTTATTATAGGAAGTTCTTAATTAAGGAAAGTCTTGTTATAATAAGTCTTTAATTATAGAAAATTTTGGGATATATTTGTAATTGTAATTACTTGCTATACTAGGGTTTATATATCTATATATACTTGCCTCCAAAAACAGATGGATACACAATTAATTTTATCAATTCTTCTAAAAATGTTGAGATGATTTAAAATTAATTTACCTTCTTTAATGCTCTAACTTATCTGTTTCTTTCGATATAATTTGTTTGATATACTCTTTGTATATAATTAATTCTCATGCTTCGACCATAATTCATTCGCAGATGTTTGATCCCTAACCTATAACTTCATCCGCCAAGACTCAATAGTGTTACCTTTGGGGGTTCACTTCCATTTATAGATTGGGATAGTGAACCTAAACCTAATAGGAGACAAGTCCAAATAGGAAACAAGACATTAACTTAACACAAATGAACAGGATTCTTAATTGGAGGCTCAGCAGTGTCCATAGATCGTTTGGATTCATGGTGATTAATTTCCCAAGTCATTTTCATAATACAGACATTTGGTCCAATCATATATTAATTACATGATGTAACTGACCCAATACTGATTGATTACCTGCAACACAACTGAACTATCATTCTAATCAAATGAACACATAGGTATAGCTAGGCATGTGGATGTGGTTTGCTTGTCATTTCATGTGATATGGATGATGTTTGCTCCACTAACCACTATATGCTTAGGTAGCACAAGAACAACAATAATAAACCATAATAAGTAATATTTTGCTAATTTGCTTTTATATTCATAATTCTTAAGTTTAGTATTTTTATTATTAATTACTATCTTATTGCTACTCTCTTATATAAAAGGGATATTTAGACTTTGAGTCTCGAATAAGCTAAAATATTTGTGCTTGAGTCTCCATAAAAAATATAATTAGTGTTTAGGTTTACAATAAATTAGAATATATATGTTTAGGTCTACATAATAGACATAATTAGTGTTTTGATCTTGGACTAACAGTTAACTGTCAAAACCAAACTAAAAAAATAAAAAAATAAAAAAAAATGAAAAAATGAAAAGAAAAATGAAAAAACGAAAAAACTGAAAGACGAAAAAAAAAAAAAAGGGAAATATAATGGAAAATAAAAATCTAAAAAACGAAAAAGGAAAAAAATGAAAAAATGACGGCAGTAATTTATTGTCAAAATAAATTTGCTCGGGTATTCTTAATTTTCTGAAATAAATTTGTCTAGGAATATCGAAACCTAAAGTTTTAAATTTTCCTGACAAATTTATTTATGGAACCTATTACCACGTTTGGTTTATGTTAAAAAAAATATTTCAGAAAATTACGAATATCCAGATAAATAATTTACCCACAAAACATGGGACTCATATATCTTAATAATAGATGGGCACATTTTTTTTGCTCGGACAATTTATTTATTTTTTTGTTATTTGTTTTTACCCTTTTTTTCGTTTTTATATATATATATATATTTTTTGTTTCAGTATGTTTAGTTTTTTTTAATCCTTTTTAGTCATTTTTTTCTCATTTTTTTTTCCTTTTCGTTTTTTTCGTTTTTTTTTCCCTTGTTTTTTTCAGATTTTTATTCATTTTTTTAATTCATTCATATTTTTACTTCATTCATTTTTTTTATTTTTTTTCTTTTTTTAGTTGGGTTTAGCATTCAAATGTTGGTTCAAGACCTGAAAACTAATTATATCTACTATGGAGATCCAAACACAAATATCCTAACTTTTTGGATTTGGAGACCCAAATACTAAATATGTTTATTATACATTATGGAGACTCAAGCACAGATATCCTAACATATTCGAGATACAAACTCTAAATATCCCTAAATAAAAAGATACCAATAATATCCTCCTCTGTTCCCCCATCGGGTTAATAGTGTTAAGTGTTGAGGTATGAAACGACTAATTGTAATGGATGATCAAAGTGCCAGTCAAAATACTTTAAGATAGCAATATACAAAATTTTTGAAAATTGAGAGTATTTAAAACAAATTCGTCATAATATTATATGCAAGACTAATTGGCAATGCAAGTAAATATATACTTTTAGAGAAATAAATATGCTATACATATTGGTTAATGTTGACAATCTACTTAGAATCAATAGATAATTGGCAAAGGAAAATGTTCAAGTTTCAAAATGAAAATTCAAATATGCAATACATATTTAGTAAATGAGGGTTCAAGGACGGCTACTCAATTTTCAAACTTAAGGAAACAAATTCGTAATTTTATTTGATTAAAAAAGCATGCTAAGAATTGTTTACATTTTTCTTTTCTAAAAAAGTGATATTTTGTCGAACTAGAGATATATATTACAAGAAAGTTTCGTATTGTACTCCTCAATTCACTATAAAAATACTGTATTTTACCGATGGAACTTACCGACGGAAAATAAAACGTCGCTATTTACTAACGGATGAGTGACTAACTAGCGACTGATTTTTTATGTAAAAATACTGAAAATAATTGCCGCTAGATTCGTCGGTGGTTAGTCGCTAATAATTAGTGACTACTTAGCGATTGAAATTTCCGTCGCTGAGCTGCTGTAAAAGTTAAAAGACAACACTTTTTTTTCCATTCTCAAATTTTTTACCAAACCCAAAATTTTTCCCAAACTTCTTCCCTCCTCCTTCTCTGACCTCCTCCTCCACAGACCCCCTCCTCGGCGGCGACCTCCCCCTCCAATCCCCTCCTCCTCCTCTCCTCCTCCTCCTCGGCGGCGACCTTCCCCTCCTCCTCGGTGACCTCCTCCGACCTCATCCTTCCCACCTCCGATCCCCTCCTCCCCCGACCCCCTCACCCCTTCCTCCTCGGCCCCCTCCTCCTACTTGGGTTTTTTTTTTAATTTGTTACTTCTTTCCATATTTATATTATATGTTTAATTAACCTATACTTGGACACGAAAATTATGACACAATGTAGTAGCTAGGGTTTTGGGCACGGATACTGACACAATGTAGTAGCTAGGGTTTTGGGTATTCGTAAATTATTCGAAATTCGTAAAATTGGACGTTGGGCTTGGATATTGGACTTGGATATGATACATTGGTCAACTTGGACACGAGCATATGTTGTTTACATGAATTTGGTTCGCTATTTTTGTAGTGAATAGGCATATGTTATTTACATGAATTAGGTTCATGTATGTATTCCTTTTCGATAGGATATGCCGATACCGATAGGATATTCGATTCCAATACCGACACGAGCATATGCCGATACCGATAGGATATTCGATTCCAATACTAATCTGATACGGCCGATACCGAATTGATAGGCCGATACCAAGTTAACCGTTCGTGGGTGTGTGTTTGTACGTATACTTGAGTACCGATACCGAACGGCCGATACTAAGTTACAATTAGGTATTATATTAATTTGGGGGATGTATTTACAACATATATGGTACTTGGTACAGAATTGGTTTGAGTAATGAGTCGATACTTAGTTGACTGTTCGTAGATGTACAATCGACGACATGAGAGCAAGATTAGTTTGACGGATGATTTCAAAGCGGACGTCGAAAAATTTCTGAGATACGCGAGTAGCCAACCTTATTTCATGGACGGAAGGCTCATAAAGTGCCCTTGTGTCAATTGTCGTAATATACCATTCAGAAAGGTAGATCTTGTGAGAGAGCACCTCTACAAGAACGGTTTCGTACCGAACTTATACAACGAGTGGACGACTCAAGGAGAACCTTTGGTTCAGCAATATCAGTCCTCCTTCAATACAGAGGTGGGAGAACCTAGTCTTGGAGACCACTTCCAATATTGCCATCGAAACTTGGCATGTGAGTTGGTATTTGATGCGGCTTATGTCGGTCCAAGTTTTGATCCGGAGGATCCGAATCCTGTTGCAAAGGAGTTCTAAGATATGTTCAACCATGCCGATACTCCGTTATATTCGGGTTGTGATTCTCATTCTGTCCTGTCGGTGGTGACGCGGTTGTTGACCTCAAGTCTGATTTTTACTTACCATAAGAATGCTACGACCGGATAATTCAGTTTGTTAAAGAGTTGCTGCCAAAAGGATCGAAGGACTTGCCAAAAAACTTTTACAAGTCGAAGATGATAATACGGAAACTCGAATTATGCTATAAAAAGATAGATTATTGTCGAAACGGCTACATATTGTACTACAAGGATAACAATGATAAAGACAAATATATTTTCTATCACGAGGACTGGTACAAGCACATTCGAGGCAAAAAAAATCAACTGCACGAGCAAGGTTGTGCCCCTACCAATACATGCAGTTTTTGCCGATCACAAAGAGGCTAGAGAGGATGTATATGTCCTCGAATACTGCAGAACACATGACATGGCATAGTAAAGAGCGAAAGATGGATGAAGGTGAATTATCTCATCCATCCGATGGAGAGGCATGGAAGCATTTTGATCGATGTCATCCTGGATTTGCTGCGGAGCCTAGGAATGTTCAGCTGGCTTTATGTTCTGATGGATTCACTCCTTTCGGACAGTCGGAGGCTCAGTACTCTTGTTTGCCAGTGATTTTAACCCCTTACAATCTACCATCGTAGATGTGCATGAAGACTCCTTATATGTTCTTGACACTTATCATACCCGGTCCAAAAAATCCAAAAAAGAATATCGATATCTAATTGCAGCCATTGGTGGACGGGTTAAAATAATTGTGGCAGTTCGGCGTTCAAATGTATGATATATCGATGGAGCAAAACTTTCAGATGAGAGCGATGTTGATGTGCACTATCAATATTTTCCAGTATATGGAATATTATCTGGGTGGAGTACTCATGGTATTATGTCTTGTCCGATATGTATGGAAAAGAGTAAGACATTTGGCCTTTAGAATGAAGGAAAAGCTTATTTTTTTTATTAACATCGTCAATTCCTTCCAATGTCGCATCCATAGAGAAGGAACACGGAAGCCTTTAGAGCTGGTAAACAGGAACTAAATTCTCCCCTATTGAGACTGACAGGAGATATCGTTTCGGCAGAGGTAGAAGATTTGCCGACTTTAAAGGAAGATCCGAGTTCGAGCCATCACTTAGAAGGATTCGGACATAGCCATAATTGGACGAAGCGGAGTATCTTTTGGGCCTTACCTTATTGGAAGGACATCTCAAAAGACACAATCTTGATGTTATGCATATTAAGAAAAATGTATTCGACCACATCTTCAATACGGTGATGGACATCAAGAAAAAAATGAAAGACAATCCCAAAGCAAGAAAGGATATGGAAATTATTTGCAGGCGTCCAGAGTTGTATCTAACACGAAGATCTAATGGTAACTGGGTCAAACCGTCAGCACCATTTACACTGAGTAGGGATGATAAATTGATAATATGCAATTGGATTACAAAGTCGAGATTTCCTGACGGTTACGTGTCGAATTTGGCAAGATATGTCGATCTCAACGAACGCAAGCTGATAGGGATGAAAAGTCATGATGCCATGTGTTCATGGAGCGTTTACTTTCTATCACTCTCAGAGAGATGCTGCCTTCTCAAGTATAGGGTCCGCTGGCCGAGTTATCTATATTCTTTAGAGATTTGTGTTCAAGTAAGTTGACGGTGCAACATATATTTGAACTTAAGGAAAATATTGCATTGATATTGTGCAAGTTGGAAACAGTATTTCCTCCCACCTTTTTTGACAGTATGGAATATTTATCGATTCATCTTGCATACGAAGAACGTATCGTACTCCCGTCCATTATCGATGGATGTAACCATTTTAGAGGTATAAAATATTTAATTATCTAGTACTAATAATTATTTTATTCAAACAGATCTAATATTGAATATATTATTTATAGATATCTACATCACCTGAAGAAGAAGGTAGGCAATAAGGCCCACGTAGAAGCTTCGATATACGAAGCATATATTATTGAGGAGGTCTCCAACTTCTGCTCAATCTACTTCGATACTCATGTCAGAACAAACTGGAATAGAGCACCAAGAAATGATGAAAGTAAGGTCGATGAACCGAATCATGGAATCCACACTATCTTCAATGTTGGTGGCAAGCCTACAAGTGCTTCTAAGTTACGGTGGTTGGAGGACGATGAGCTTGAATTCACTAATCGATATATCTGCCTAAATAGTGGTACAAAGGAGATGGAAGATATAGAGAAGTAAGAGACATAATTTTGCTACGTTATACTCCAATTTTGTGATATACTTGTAAAATTTCTCTAACTTTTCTCGTTTTGTCATAGTATTTTTAGAGCTGAGATAAAAATGGAGAGACCTAACATTGATGATAATGATCTTGCTAGAGAGGCTGACCGAAAATTTTCGTCGTGGTTCCATAACTATGTAAGGATTAGTAAGTTTAACTATTCTAAATTCAATTGACCGACGAAAGAGCTTTTGTCCTAATAACGTTATGATACATGATGTTTTAGGTTTTTTGTCCGGGCACACAATTAACCGACGAAGCACTAGCTATCGGACAAAGCAAAAGGGCAAAATGTTGGGATGGATATACCATTAATGGCTTCAAATTTAGAACCACTGATAAGCCTATCAATCACTTATTTTTCAATGAGGAGGCTAATTACACAAAGAATTCCGAAATTTGTGTAAGGGGTTCAGTCTACGACGCCGATCCAAAATTTGACTATTACGGTGTTCTAAGAGACATTGTTGAGCTGGATTACTCTTTTGATACCCAAATTATGATGTTCAAATGTGATTGGTTCGACACAACGCCCAAGCAAGGATAGAGAATTGACAAACAGTTTGGATTTATTGATATAAAATACGAAAAAAGATATGTAGATTTTGAACCATTTTTGTTGGCTAGTCAAACGGTCCAAGTGTACGACACGAGTTATCCTAGTCGACGACACACTACTCGTGATTGATGGGCTGTATGCAAAACTAAAGTAAGAAATACATATAATATTGGAGATCAAGCATACCAGGAGGATGAGGTAGTCATGCCTCAACCAACATATATGAGTTTAGCCGACGTTGACGACATGGAGGTTGACGTTACTGTAGAGGACGATATAGTTGACGAAGAGCTTGACATAGAGGACTTATCTCATGTAGAGGAGGAGTCTGAAATGGACGTATTGGATGAGGAGGAATAATTTTAAGATGAAGGTGAAAGTGGAAGTAATAGTGAAAATGAAGAAGATGAAGATGAAGAAGATTCGGATTACGAAGAAGATGAAGAAGATTAGTACATATTACCTAATAGATTTGTATTAATTATTTGTATCAACACACCTTTATTTAATTTCTATTAGATTTGTATTGATTATTTGTATCATCACATCATTTTTTATTTCTTTCAGATTTACATAGGGTGGGACGAGGCCATACACGTCGACTTCGAGGATCTGGGTCGACCCACCCTCCTGCTCCTACTCCTCCTAATACCCCTACTGCAGATCGCAGAGGAGTTAGCGAGGACGATTTGGTTGATAATGAGGATGGCTTATCTCCGCCATTCACTCGTTATTCGGTCGGCAGAGCTAGCCCTGATATTCTTTCAGCATCTACTCCTACCAGTGTTAGTGTCCTGTCTTCTATGCCAGAGACTACGCTTATCATTCCTACTGCGAAGAACCCATATCCTAGCCTTTTGGTTGACCGTGGAGTGTACATACGTCGAACAGGATTTGTAGACCCTCCTACTCTGCCAGAGCGGCCAGCCAATATCACTCGTTCCAAGTTGTGGGCCGATAGAACGATGTAAGTATATAAGTGTTAGTAGACACATTTATTCATACTCTATTTATAATATAATTGTACATTATTTTGATTATTCCAGGTTCTTTCCGGTCCAGGCTGGTAGAGATTTGGGGGAGTTGATGCGTCGTCAATTCCATGGTCCATTTCTGAACTTTCGGGACATCCCACTTGATTGATGATTAATTTGGCTCGAGATGCTTGAGGTATGTCTAAAATATCATCTTTGTTTATAACATATACTCCAATATTTGCTCATTTGTTTTTATTTGTCCTTGTTTGCAGAAGTTTTACTGGTGGCCAGCGCACAGAGATCAGGCGAAACAGAAGTGCTACAAGTCCGTCGCCAGCAAGAGGTTGAGAGATATGGTCACGACCAGAAGGCGTTGGCTCTACAAAATAGTGCTCTTCGTAAGGAGTAGTTGAAGGAGGAATTCTTAGAGGAGATGAAGAAGAAGATGGACACTCCGGCCTATAAGGCCAAGTGTGAGAAGGCAAAGGCTTCCCGTGCTAAGGGTGGTCAGCACACGGGTGGACCCATCCCAATTTTAGGGCATTATCGACGGCTGGTTAGTATTCTTATTTGTTATTTCTTCGATTGTTTAATTTTAATATTTAGTTTTAAATTGATGTTTAATTGTTACAGTGTGAGGAGGTCGCCAAGGGAGGAGGAGACCCGAACGCGGTGGACTTTCCTAAAGTTTTCGAGCGTACCCATGAGCGAAAGAAGGATGGGAAGCTCGTAGATGATCAGGCGACCAAAGCCTATGTAAGTTTTCCAAGTCCTATATCTAATTATATTTCTTCTTTGTCTTTACGTACTTAACTATATTTATGAATCATAACCCTATGTAGCATTATAAATCAAAGAATAGTTTAGGAGACGTATGAGAACGTAACCATAACAATACTTAATAGTAACTAAAATACCAATATTAACTCTAAATCTATTCACCTATATAAATATAGGAGACGTACGAGACTTTAGAGAGTCGAGTCGGTGAAGGAGCGACTGCCGAGGGGGGAGCTGGGACTAGTCAGCCACCGACGCCGACTGTGAGGAACGACTTGTGGATACAAGCTGTCGATAGAGGGAATGGGGACACCATGTACGGTACCGGATCGTTGGCATCCCAGCCGTCCGTTTATTCCAGAGCTCCTCTATCTCTACCACCTCCACCTCCACAGACCGACGATACTGCCGATGCCTACACTTTGCGACAGATTACATAGATTTTGGTGGGCCTCCAGGATCAGGTGAGCCAGATGAGCGGAGTTCTAAGCACAGCAGGTCTGATTCCTGCTGCCACTACACTGCCACCAGCTTCGACCTCAGCGCCTCCAGTAACGACTGCTCCTCCGACCATAGCGCCTATAACACCGGCTCCTCCTCCAACCACAGTGCCTCTTTTCGTACCGTCGACTCTTCCAGTAGTTCCTGCCCTGGGCGTACAGCTGATCGTTACTTTGGTTATGGGACAGTTATATACATACGGACGACGGGCTATGCTTCCGCCACCTCCCCCACTGTTAGTTTGATTTTTGTTTTTTGTTGTATTTGACTATGAGTTTTTACGAACTTTAGGGGTTTGATCGATATGTTTATGTACTATTGAACATATTTGTGTATATGTACTATATTGCGACTGCTGGACGAGTTTGTATCTGTTTGAGTTGTTTGGATAGGCAATTGGAGTTCAATATAATGTATATATTGGTGCTTGGGTTAATTTTTGTATATATTGGGGTTATATTTAATGTATATCATTTGAGTAATGTATATCCATATTCACAGGTTTGAGCAAAGCTGGAACAATTTAGCATGGCAATAATGAAAAATTTAGCGACTAACCAATAACGGATTAGCGACTGACTTCCAACTAATTAGCGACGAAAATCTGAAAATATTTTCGGGTTAGCGATGGATATTTTCATCGCTAACTTTCTGTCTGATACCAAAAGCGTATCAAACAAGTCAGCGACGAAAATTTTCGTTGCTGAGATTCTGAAAAATTTGGTATTTTGGCTCACTAAAAAATGTCGGTAATCCGTTGCTAATATGTCGCTGTGTTTGCCGACCTTTATAGTTCGTTGCTAATCCGTCGCTATATTTAGTCGATGAATTTGTCGGTAATCCGTCGCTATAGCGACAGATTACCGACGTATTTGTTATAGCGATGTCATGTTTATCGACGTCCAGTTTTCGTCGGTAATCTGTCGGTAAATATATTTAGCGACGAAAAATACGTATTTAGCGACGGAAATGTCTGTCATTAAATACCAATATTTTTGTAGTGATTTATTCCAATATTCGAGAAAGTCAATTAGAATGTCTTCGGATTTCTGTATTCAACTGCCCTAATTGGCTTTGCACATGTAGAGGTCCTCACATCTGCCACCACAAATATGTATATAGCAGAAATTTAATTGCCTGATGAAAGCTTAATACAAACCTCTAATATATTTTGCTATTGACACTTATTAGACTATGACATTTATTCAGTGGCAATATATAATTCAATAATTTAGTTAGATAATTAATTAATTTTTATTATTGTTATAATTCACTTTTGTTATTTTTCACCTTCTTCCCTTTATGATCGAAATACAGATGTGTGAATTTGTCAACATTTAACATACAAAATACTATGTATCCAAACATTACAAGTCAGTTTCAGAAGACAAGAACTAGCATAAACTTAAAAAAATACATATTTTATCTTCAATAGAAGAAAAAATCACTTTATACTTTTTTGAGCATACAAGAAGTTACTTTTACACTTTGGACAAGTTACACATCTCCAAAGAGGTCAAGGTGTTGAGTGAGCCTGGGCCTTGGCCAGGCCAACCTGGATAGGAAGTTCAGTTCAGGCTGGGTTGGACCTAGAGATCAAAACTCAAATCCAGCAAGACCTGCTATTCGAAAAAATTGGGCTAGAATGAACCAGGTTTGGTCCGAGCTCGGTGTCTGATTTTTACAAAAAAAAAACGAAAAACTGTCGGGCTTTTATAAATAAAGAAGCCTTTGACCTTTGGGCTTATAAAAAATAATATAAATAAAGAAAGATTATTAATTTTATTTATTTGAGAAATTTAAATAACATTTCTATTTCATTTTTGAAAAGCTGAAAGGGTAAAAGTGCAGATTTATCTTTACTTTGACCCACTCTTCGATCTGCATGCCTAGTTTTTTTTTTTTGAATCTTTGTTACCGTCTTCGATATCATCAAATCTTTGATTTCCAAGGAAACAATTTTAACTCTACATGACAGTGTTGCTTCATTCTTCAGCTCTAGTAGCATCCTCCATCGTAAAAGATTGAAACTTCAGTTCATTAATATCGGCACCTTCATCTCTTAAGTGTTGGGTATATTTATTTGCACGAACCCAATCTTGAACGGAAACACGGACTTCCAAAATATTAGGTAGCATTTGCTTCTCATTTTACTTAGCATTCTTGAACCCTGCACTAAAACAAGATTTTGAACACCAGCGTAGACACTGGGACCATTAGAGGATCACGTGTCAAAGAAGACAATATAAAGTAAGTTTTCCCTGTATTTTCTACCACTCTAAAATTAATAAATATGATCTACAATTGTCGTCATCTTCATCATAAGAGTTCAAATACAAGAAAAATTCTTTAGTTAGGAGGGAAGATTATTCTGGTTTCTTCCTTTGTTGTATAATCTACGAATGCGATAAATTTAAAATTAAACTAGAGTTACTACTACCTTGAACAGTTAGATCGGATTGGTTCAATATAGTTTTTTTTTCATATATAATAAGAGTAATTGAACATACTTTAATTTTTATTTTTAAACTACTTACCTCAATGTTCATATTATCATAAAAATCATTTAAAAATATATATATACACACCATCTAATTTAGTTTTAGAAACTAAAACCACATCCAAACACATAAAATACGTATTTCGTGCCAATATTTTAGAAAATTTTCCATTTTAGAGAACATAATCAAGACCAAGAACATTTCTATATTTTGTAAATAAATTAAAAATATTAATGACCTCCGTTAAAACTAAATGAGAAGTTGGGTAATAAGCTCCAGATAAAATACAATATTTAGAACAATCCTATAATTCAAAATTTTAATAAGCAAGAAATCAATCATTCTCAATTTATTGGTAATAAATACACATTAATATTATGTGCAATAATATATTTATTTTAATACATAATTTCAACATCAAATAGGTCCATATTGTGCACATAGTGTTTGAAACTCTTTTTACCTACTTGGTGAAGTGTTCAAACTATTAGACATGTTCTAGCATCTTTCAAATTCTCTTAAAAAATTTAAGGCATTCTTGTACAATTAAATTAAGAATATGACAAGCATGTCTTACATGAATAAGTTGTCCTTCTAATCTAGGCAGAAATTGAGATATCAAAATATTGATACAAAAAATATTATTACTATCATTATCAAAAAATTGTCATTTTTTAATAATGAATTTCATATTCATGTAAAACTTGTAACATGTCTTAGCGGATTATAGATCCAGTATGCAAAATTTTAACGTTCTTAGACAAATAATTAATTTGTTTAAAACCCATTTCACATCAAAATAATGTGTCATGATACAATAAAATAATAATTTTGCCTACTAGTTAAGAAAGTTTACTAATATTGTTAAACTTTGTGTTGAACTGTTTTTCTTCAAATAGTCATGCTCTAGTAGCAGATCTAGAAACTTTAGTAAAAACAAGATTTTAGTGTATTACTCGTATAATCATAATATTGTTCACCCTCACCATGTGAAAGGTTGTTCATCACAAATAATATATCTGTTAAATTGGTTTTGTTACGAGTAGTAATATAAGTAAAGTTTCGTATTGAAGATCCTTGAGTACTGGTGCTTAACTATGTTTATCTAGATTAGTTGTGTCCTTACCATAACCAACTTTCATAATGTCTCTTCAAAGTTCCTATGCCATCATTTTTTTTCCATTTAAAAAATTGGCATTGCTTACATTGTGCACCTATAGGTGTTGGTTTATTGTTTGTGGGATCTAAGACTTCCTTCCCTCATAACATGTGATAAAACATTTCTTAAAATACTTCCATAAAATCGACCTTGTTCTAGTTGGAACACTATAATTAACACTTATTTTTTGGAGGTGATATTTGTGTCGATGGTGGTTGTTCATCTCCTATAGGGATATCAGTGTTGGTGCTGGGTGGGGTTTCAAACCTAGTGGAGAACATCCTGGTGTGCAATGAGCCCCATTCATATCGGAGATCCTCGAGAAGTTGAGGGCGACAAAAGTAGCGCATTTGAGCACGCATCAGACTTGTATTGGAAAAGCAGTATAAAAAATAGCGGTATACTGCCGGTAAACCAGTACAGGTATACCGCCAGTATATCGGTCTCACACAGTTTTGTTCTAGTACCATTCTAACTTAAAGAGGGCATATTTTGGGTATATCGTCGGTATACGGATGTTGGGTCTAAAGGTCAAATTTAAGTATTTTTATTAGTATCATTGGATGTGATCAACGGGCTGGATGCACATTCTGGGGAGTTGAATACTATAAATAGGTTTTTTCTAATCCTAACTTATTATCACAAGATCAAAAGGAAGAACTTTCTCAAGCTTTCAAATTTCCCAAGAGAGATTCGAGTTTTCGAGGGTTAATTCGAGGAGTGATCATTTCAAGGAGTTCTATAATAGCTGTTCCTCATTACCTTGTCTTCGTTAATCTTTGTTCTACTCTTTGTAATATATTTTCATATATTGAAGAGTTTTAGTGATCCATGTGGATCAGCAAGAAGTTTATAAGGAGTCTGTATATCTTCTCATTCCATTAGTAAAGGAATTTTCAGGTTGGACTCCGATTGTCCCGTAATTTTTTTTTCTATCTAAATTTTTTTCCACATGAAGGTCATGGTGTTTATATAAATATATATATATATATATATATATATATATATATATATTTGCCTATTTAGTTTTTGTATTTTTCTTTGGTCTTCACCAAATCCTATTGGTTTAGGAGAATAGTTTTTTGTGTTTCATTCCCGGTAGAGTGGTATTAGAGATCAATGTGGTTGACACAGTTGTGTTAGAGCACAGGTTGCCAGGTGTAAGAGGTTGGCAATCAAATCGAGTAGAAGAGATGGATGTGAAGCCAGTTGTAACGCCTAATTAAAAGTTGTGCCCCGCCCAAGGTAGAATTGCATAACCTTTCATGGACTAAGTCTTGGCGCATTGATTTCGATCATAATTGACTACATATCTACGTGTTTTAGTTCATCTTACATTAGCAGAATCAAATGGTCTAATAAAGTGCAAATGTCCATTCTACTCCTATGATGCATTTACAAAGAATGATGACCCAAAGACTTGAAGGATGTTGTTAAAAGACGAAAGTAAATCAAGATCCATAAACTGATGGTATAGTCCTTTCAAAGTCTGTAAACATGTCTAGGAAAGTTGTGAATCGCTCAAATGGATGGCAAATACTGAAAGTTTAGTTAACTATTTTTAAAACCTATTTTTACTACCAAACTGGCATACCGATGATACACTGGTTCATACCGCTTGTATACTGGTCTTTATAAACAAAATGCTATCTAATGCCGCACTGGCATATCGACGGTACATCGGCTCATATTATCGGTTTACTAGTCTTTATAAGTACAAGATTCTCAGTTTTCGTATCAGCATACCGACGGTACACCGGTTCGTACGTCGGTATACCGGTCTTTAAAAGTAAAATGGCCTCTGTTGCTGCACGGATATACCATCGATAAACCGATTCGTACTACCGGTATACTAGTCATTTTAAGTAAAAAGTTCTATGTTTCTGCACCAGCATACCGACGGTACACCGGTTCGTACCGTCGGTATACCAGTCTATATAAGTAAAATGCTCCCTGTCATCGTATCGGCATACCGACGGTACACTAGTTTGTACCACCGGTATACCAATTTTTAGGAGCAAAATACTCTCTATCGATCGCACCGCTATGCCGATGATATACTGGGTCATACCGGCGGTATACCGATTATATATTTTTCATGTGTCTCTTTAAAAATCAAGCGGTTGAATTATACGCAATAAATGCTCTAACTGTTAGATTTCTACTCGTTATAATTGCAGGAATGTTATACCGACTATATACTACTATATACCGACTGTATATCATCAGCCGACTGCTTTTAGCATTAAATGCCTAGTCTTTGTGGTTCTTGTATTTAAAGGCTATGATCCTCTTCATTCAAAGCCAACTCTTTTCGCGTTAAATTTTCTCAACCACCAAAGGGCTCCTCTTATTAACTCTACTATACTTTTTAATTGCCATACATTAAAGTGTTAAATTTGTTCTAGAGTTGTAACCGAGATCTTCCAAATGTTTAGGAAGATCAAAACCTTTCCTTGTAAGAAGTTGACGAGCCTTCAGATTAAAACTCGTGAGTTTGAAGTTGACGAGCCTTCGGATAAAATCTCATGTGTAAGAAGTTTACGAGTCTTCGGATCAAAGCTCGTATTGTATTATTTGTTCAAATAGTAGATTAAATCCGGAGAGAGCTCCGGACTGGACTGTCCTCGTTGAGGAAACTAGGATACATCGGGTGTTCATCTTGCTCTCTATCTTGGTAATTTCATTTACATTGCTTTATTGCGTTAAAAAAAATTATCCTATTCAACCCCCTCGAGGGTTTCTACAATTGGTATCAGAGCCAAGTTTCATTATTTATATTAACTTTCTTAGAGTGATCAACGGCCACCAACCCTAGTATTATCTCACATAATTTCAACATCAAATAGGTCCATATTGTGCACATAGTGTTTGAAACTCTTTTTACCTACTTGGTGAAGTGTTCAAACTATTAGACATGTTCTAGCATCTTTCAAATTCTCTTAAAAAATTTAAGGCATTCTTGTACAATTAAATTAAGAATATGACAAGCATGTCTTACATGAATAAGTTGTCCTTCTAATCTAGGCAGAAATTGAGATATCAAAATATTGATACAAAAAATATTATTACTATCATTATCAAAAAATTGTCATTTTTTAATAATGAATTTCATAGTCATGTAAAACTTGTAACATGTCTTAGCGGATTATAGATCCAGTATGCAAAATTTTAACGTTCTTAGACAAATAATTAATTTGTTTAAAACCCATTTCACATCTAAATAATGTGTCATGATACAATAAAATAATAATTTTGTCTACTAGTTAAGAAAGTTTACTAATATTGTTAAACTTTGTGTTGAACTGTTTGTCTTCAAATAGTCATGCTCTAGTAGCAGATCTAGAAACTTTAGTAAAAACAAGATTTTAGTGTATTACTCATATAATCATAATATTGTTCACCCTCACCATGTGAAAGGTTGTTCATCACAAATAATATATCTGTTAAATTGGTCTTGTTACGAGTAGTAATATAAGTAAAGTTTCGTATTGAAGATCGTTGAGTACTGGTGCTTAACTATGTTTATCTAGATTAGTTGTGTCCTTACCATAACCAACTTTCATAATGTCTCTTCAAAGTTCCTATGCCATCATTTTTTTTCCATTTAAAAAATTGGCATTGCTTACATTGTGCACCTATAGGTATTGGTTTATTGTTTGTGGGATATAAGACTTCCTTCCCTCATAACATGTGATAAAACATTTCTTAAAATACTTTCATAAAATCGATCTTGTTCTAGTTGGAACACTATAATTAACACTTATTTTTTGGAGGTGATATTTGTGTCGATGGTGGTTGTTCATCTCCTATAGGGATATCAGTGTTGGTGCTGGGTGGGGTTTCCAACCTAGTGGAGAACATCCTGGTGTACAATGAGCCCCATTCATATCGAAGATCCTCGAGAAGTTGAGGGCGACAAAAGTAGCGCATTTGAGCACGCATCAGACTTGTATTGGAAAAGCAGTATAAAAAATAGCGGTATACCGCCGGTACACCAGTACAGGTATACCGCCAGTATATCGGTCTCACACAGTTTTGTTCCAGTACCATTCTAACTTAAAGAGGGCATTTTTTGGGTATATCGTCGGTATACGGATGTCGGGTCTAAAGGTCAAATTTAAGTATTTTTATTAGTATCATTGGATGTGATCAACGGGCTGGATGCATATTCTGGGGAGTTGAATACTATAAATAGGTTTTTTCTAATCCTAACTTATTATCACAAGATCAAAAGGAAGAGCTTTCTCAAGCTTTCAAGTTTCCAAAGAGAGATTCGAGTTTTCGAGGGTTAATTCGAGGAGTGATCATTTCAAGGAGTTCTATAATAGCTGTTCCTCATTACCTTGTCTACGTTAATCTTTGTTCTACTCTTTGTAATATATTTTCATATATTGAAGAGTTTTAGTGATCCATGTGGATCAGCAAGAAGTTTATAAGGAGTCTATATATCTTCTCATTCCATTAGTAAAGGAATTTTCAGGTTGGACTCCGATTGTCCCGTGATTTTTTTTTCTATCTAAATTTTTTTCCACATGAAGGTCATGGTGTTTATATATATATATTTTTGCCTATTTAGTTTGTGCATTTTTCTTTGGTCTTCACCAAATCCTATTGGTTTGGGAGAATAGTTTTTTGTGTTTCATTCCCGGTAGAGTGGTATTAGAGATCAATGTGGTTGACACAGTTGTGTTAGAGCACAGGTTGCCAGGTGTAAGAGGTTGGCAATCAAATCGAGTAGAAGAGATGGATGTGAAGCCAGTTGTAACGCCTAATTAAAACTTGTGCCCCGCCCAAGGTAGAATTGTATAACCTTTCATGGACTAAGTCTTGGCACATTGATTTCGATCATAATTGACTACATATCTACGTGTTTTAGTTCATCTTATATTAGCAGAATCAAATGGTCTAATAAAGTGCAAATGTCCATTCTACTCCAATAATGCATTTACAAAGAATGATGACCCAAAGACTTGAAGGATGTTGTTAAAAGGCGAAAGTAAATCAAGATCCATACACTGATGGTATAGTCCTTTCAAAGTCTGTAAACATGTCTAAGAAAGTTGTGAATCGCTCAAATGGATGGCAAATACTGAAAGTTTAGTTAACTATTTTCAAAACCTATTTTTACTACCTAACTGGCATACCGATGATACACTGGTTCATACCGCTTGTATACCGGTCTTTATAAACAAAATGCTATCTAATGCCGCACTGGCATATCGACGGTACATCGGCTCATATTATCGGTTTACTAGTCTTTATAAGTACAAGATTCTCAGTTGTCATATCAGCATACCGACGGTACACCGGTTCGTACGTCGGTATACCGGTCTTTAAAAGTAAAATAGCCTCTGTTGTTGCACCGACATACCATCGATAAACCGATTCGTACTACCGGTATACTAGTCTTTTTAAGTAAAAAGTTCTATGTTTCTGCACCAGCATACCGACGGTACACCGGTTCGTACCGTCGGTATACCAGTCTATATAAGTAAAATGCTTCCTGTCATCGTATCGGCATACCAACGGTACACTAGTTTGTACCACCGGTATACCAATTTTTAGGAACAAAATACTCTCTATCGATCGCACCGCTATGCCGATGGGTCATACCGGCAGTATACCTATTATATATTTTTCGTGTGTCTCTTCAAAAATCAAGCGGTCGAATTATACGCAATAAATGCTCTAACTGTTACATTTCTACTCGTTATAATTGCAGGAATGTTATACCGACTATATACTACTATATACCGACTGTATATCATCAGCCGACTGCTTTTAGCATTAAATGCCTAGTCTTTGTGGTTCTTGTATTTAAAGGCTATGATCCTCTTCATTCAAAGCCAACTCTTTATGCGTTAAATTTTCTCAACCACCAAAGGGCTCCTCTTATTAACTCTACTATACTTTTTAATTGCCATACATTAAAGTGTTAAATTTGTTCTAGAGTTGTAACCGAGATCTTCCAAATGTTTACGAAGATCAAAACCTTTCCTTGTAAGAAGTTGACGAGCCTTCAGATTAAAACTCGTGAGTTTGAAGTTGACGAGCCTTCGAATAAAAGCTCATGTGTAAGAAGTTTACGAGTCTTCGGATCAAAGCTCGTATTGTATTATTTGTTCAAATAGTAGATTAGATCCGGAGAGAGCTCCGGACTGGACTGTCCTCGTTGAGGAAACTAGGATACATCGGGTGTTCATCTTGCTCTCTATCTTGGTAATTTCATTTACATTGCTTTATTGTGTTAAAAAAATATTATCCTATTCAACCCCCTCGAGGGTTTCTACAATTGGTATCAGAGCCAAGTTTCATTATTTATATTAACTTTCTTAGAGTGATCAACGGCCACCAACCCTAGTATTATCTCTCATCACAATGAGGGATACTCCACAAATAGACCCCCTCTATTTTGATGGAACCAATAACAATTATTGGAAGATTAGAATGAGCATCTACATAAAACTCCTAGATTTTGATATATGTGATTGTGTTATAAATGATCTCACTAAATCCTCCATTGTGATTGTGGAAGGTGTTTCGGATAGACTTACTAAAATATTATATAAAAATCATAAAAAGGTTCTTAGCCTTGATGCTAAGGCTATGAACTCTCTTTATTGTGCACTTGCTAGTAATGAATTTAATAGAATCTCCACTTGCAAAACTTCTAAAGAAATATGGAAACTTTTGGAGGTTACACATGAACGCACATCACATGTAAAGGAGTCTAAGATTAGTAGACTCACTAAATAGTTTGAGACTTTCAAGATGAAACCAAATGAGTATATTACTTGCATGTTTACTAGATATTTTGATGTGATTAACCCTTTTGCTTCTCTTAGTAAGAAATATCCTACTCATGAAATGATTCGAAAGATTCTTAGAGGACTCACAAAAGGATGGAATCCCAAAACTACGGCTATCATCGAAGGAAATGAGTACAACCATGAACCTTGAAACTCTCATGGAAAAGCTGATGACTTTTGAGCTGGACATGAGGGACCAAGAAGAAGCTTCTATACAAGAGAAGGAGAAAGAAAAGATTTAGAAAAAATAAAAATCTTTCACCTTGAAGGCCATCAAGCTCTCCTCAAAGGATCCGATGACAACGATTCTACTGACGAAAAAATTGCTCTTACTTTCCGACACTTCAAGAAGTTTCTCAAGTTCAACAATGAAAACTGCTAGAGAAGGGACAACAATAAAGAACCTACCTGTTACAACTGTAAAAGGACTGAAAAAATCAAGAAAGATTGTCCAATAGAATGGAAGGAACCAAGCAAGTACAAAAAGCACAATAAAAAAGCTCTTCTTCACGAAAGTACGCAACCACTAGCATTTGGTACGAGAGTGATGCAGTGACTCGGACAACGATAATGAATGCAGACATATCACAAATGTCTGTCTTGTGGCACATGAGTCAAATGAGGTACTTGATAACTTTTCTATGAATATTCTTTCATACACTGAATTAAAAGATGCTAATCTTGAACTACACAATGAACACAAAGCCCCGATGAGTAAGTATAGAAAATCTCAAAAAGAGATTATTCTTTTTAAACAAGAAATAGAAAGACACGCTGGCATCATTAATGATATAAAAGGAAAGACACCAGCTTCTGACATGGATGAGATTGAATCACTTAGACTAAATCTTCAAGAAGCTCTAGAGGATATCAAAGAAACAAATGTCGAATGTTAAACTCTTAAAGAGGGACATGGCCTTGCTAGAAAAAAGACTTTTGTTGCCACTCAAAGAGAAGAAGCATTTACTACCAAGTACAATGATCTTCTTGTCCTGTATAGAAAACAAGGAAATAGAAAACTAGTTCACATCACGCCACCAAAAGCAAGAATTGTATGCACACTAATGCACCATATAGCCCCTACAGGCAACATATGCAAACATGAAGAAAACACGGTGCAAAGAAAACACAATCCAACACCAACACATCCTACTATGCCTTCTACTACGTTCACAACATAAACCATGATAGGAGTTCTCATGCTCAAATTACTCACTCACCTCCCATTAGAGCTAGAACACCCACTATGTACCACCATTGTGGATTGTTTGGACACACATCTTACTACTGTCATATGAGGAAGCATATTAATATGAAAATGCTAAAATGGGTTCCTAAAACTAACATTCAAGGACCCAAACATTTTTGGGTACCAAAGTCTTCATATTCAACTTGTGTTGTAGGTGAACCCTCCTTTATATGCTAGAAGCAACTGAATTTTGATAGCAGTTGCTCACGGCACATGACTGAAGGTGCTTCACTATGTGCAACGCTATCGATGAAAAATGAAGAACATGTATCATTCGACAATAACTTGAAAGGATACATCATTGGACATGGTAATATCGGATACCCTCTTTATCCTCGTATTAAGAATGTTTGACTTGTAACTAATTTAAAACACAATCTTTTTAGCATTAATTATCTCATGGATAATGGCTATGGTGTTAACTTTGTTAAAAATAAAATTTTCATTTATGATAGTACAAGTGGCTCTGTAGTTTATGAAGGCATTATAGAAGATAACATCTATGTATTTTATCTTGTTGAAGTTACTAACCGTGATAGGTGTTTGTGATGAAAAATGATGAAAGTTGGCTTTGGCACATAAGACTCAGACATGCCAACATGGATACCATTTTCTGACTTGCTACCAAGAAACTCGTTCGAGGACTTCTAAACATTCCATTCAAGAAAGTCATGGTTTGTGAGGAATACGAAATGTGTAAGTTGACAATATCATCCTTCAAGTCAATCAACTCAGTGAGCACTACTAGACTCCTTCAACTCATATATATGAATTTATTTGATCCTAGTAGGATAGCTAGTCTTTGTGGTAAACTTTATGAATTTATTTTAGTTGATGGTTTTTCGAGATTTACTTAGGTTAATTTTTTTTCAAATAAAAGTGATGCTTTTCATGAATTTGTGGACTTTTGTAAACATGTTCAAAATAAAAAGGGTATATAATCAACAAAATTTGAAGTGATCACGGAGGTGAATTTGATAATGCCAATTTTTAAAAAAATTGTGTCAAAAATAGTTTTGGTCATGATTTTGCTTGTCCTAAAACTCCACAATAAAATGGTGTGGTGGAAATAAAGAATAGAACTATCTATGATATGGCTAGAGTCATGTTGAACCAGTATAAGCTCCCTCAATACTTTTGGGCGGAAGCCGTTAATACGACATGTTATGTTATAAATAGAGTCTTAATCAGACCTATTTATAAGAAAACTCCTTGTGAGCTTAGGTTTGACAAAATTTCATCTATTGAGTATTTTAAAGCTTTTGGATGGAAATGTTTTATCTTGAACACCAAAGATAACCTAGGCAAATTTGAAAAAAAGACCTATGAAAGTATATTGCTTGGATATTAAATGCATAGTAAGGGTTTTCGTATTTTCAACAAAAGAAGTCTTGCAGTTGAAGAGTCTATTAATATTTCTTTTGATGAATTTAATACTTCTACATCTTGTTCTTTAATCGATGTTGATAACATTTCTTATGGTTTGGAAAATTCTTTTCTTGGAGACACAAATGCTCCTTCACCTAATTGTGAAGTTGAGATTTCTCCATCTGAAAATTCTTCAACCATAGAAACTTCTCTAAATGGTCTTCCCAAGGAATGGAAGTTTGTCACTCATCATCCTAAAGAACTCATTATCAGTGATCCCTCTTCACGGGTGCGCACTCGATCTTCTACTCGAGTTCATTGTGCAAAGGCGGCTTTTATTTCTTAAATAGAGCCTAAAATTATTAACGATGCTTTTAGTGATGAATTTTTGGATGCTTGCAATGCAAGAAGATCTCAATAATTTGAAATAGACAAAGTCTGGAAACTTGTCCCTAGGCCTAATAATAATTCAATTATTAGACTAAATGGGTGTTTCGAAATAAGCTTAATGAAGATTGGCTTGTGATTCATAACAAAGTCTGATTGGTTGCTCAAGGCTATAACCAAGAGGAAGACATTGATTATAAAAAAAACTATGCACCGGTTGCTCGCTTAAAATCTATCTTAATGCTTTGTGCCTTTGCTTGCTTTCATGATTTTAAAATCTTTCAAATGGATATTAAAAGTGCCATTTTAAATGGTTTTATCAAAGTAGAGGTATATGTCAAGCAACCTCGCACTTTTGAAGATTTTTGTTTTCCGGATCATGTTTTTAAACTTCATAAAGCCCTCTATGGCCTCAAACAAGCTCCTCGTGCTTGGTATGAGCGTTTTAACTCTTTTCTAATTTCTTATAACTTCTCCAAGGACAAATTTGATTTCACTCTATTCATTAAATCTCATAATGGTACGCTTTTATTAGTCCAAGTGCATGTAGATGATATCATTTTTGGTTCAACTAACAAAACACACTATGAAGATTTTGTAAAAGTTTGGATCAAACTTGATATGCTATTACGTAGATTGAGATATAGTTAGACTTGCTAGATATAGTCAGATTTGTCCTCTAGACAGCTTATATGCATTCAAGCTGGGCTAGAGTCCACTTGATACGTAGCTGGCATGTATATGCATTCCTAATACTACGTGTTTTGGGATTATATATTTTTTGGTGGCCTATGCAGGTCAGAGCATATTGACTCGGCTACGTTACTGTACCGAACGAGCCTGTAATATGATATTGTATTAAGATCCCAATCCACAATTGCTTTGAAAATTCTTTTGATTTCCTCTATCACTCTTGGAAGTCAAAAATTGCATTCCGTCATCTTGCTTGAACTCCTTACAATAAATTTTCGTATTTCCCTATTTCGGAAGATATAATGCTCGTGCTTGATGCTCCTTTGGATTGTATTTTATCATAGATATAATGTAGTTTTAAGAACATCTTAAGCGGGATTGATTATTCAAGGTAACAGAGGTAGGATAGACGTTTCAATTAGTTAGAACGAGTAGATTAGACTGGCATTATAAAATTCATATAGGTGACTTAATCCAATGCTACTCTAGGAGCAATGGACTACAACCGTTCTATAATTTTACCTATGATTAGATAGGGAAGGGGTAGAAGTATATCACAGTTTAATTTGAATTACTGAGGAAGAAAGGTTCTCAATCAAAATGAATGGAGTAACTTGGGAGAATATCTGAAAGAATTTTAGAGTTAGATACGTTACCCTAGTTAGAGTGTGGTCACCCATATGGAAGACTATAGTGAAAGGATAGGAAATTCTGCTAAGAATAGAATGAGTTCATGTAAGCCCCTAATCTTTTTACTATGTGTTTTATCATATTTTTTTTATTATTAATAGTTATCATGCAAAATGAGTATAAGTTAGAAATATATATATATATATATATATATATATATATATATATATATATATATATATATGAGGAAAATGTACCTAAGGTCGACCTTAGGTAAGTTACCTAAGGTCGACCTCATTTTCCTCACTTTACAACATTTTTTTCTTGAATTTTTTTTATGGGATTCATCTACACCTTATTGATTGGCAACATACCAAATTTCAAGAAAAAATAATATTGTTTAGCCCCCTATCAATAAAGTGCAAAATCAACGGTGTAGCAGGAAAGTTTTAGACCGTCGATTTTGCACCTTATTGATAGGGGGCTAAACAATATTATTTTTTCTTGAAATTTGGTATGTTGCCAATCAATAAGGTGTAGATGAATCCCATAAAAAAAAATTCAAGAAAAAAATATTGTAATGTGAGGAAAATGAGGTCGACCTTAGGTAACTTACCTAAGGTCGACCTTAGGTACATTTTCCTCTCTCTCTCTCTCTCCCTCTCTATATATATATATATATATATATATATATATATATATATATATATATATATATATATATATATATATATATATTCAAGTTACAAATACGCTTGGGGATTTATAGAATATTTTTATTTATTTTAATTATAGGATTTTACAAGTATAAACAAAATATTTTATATAGATGCATCCGCCTTATAGTATAAAATAAATTTATATATATATATATATATATATATATATATATATATATATATATATATATATATATATATATATATATATATATATATATATATATATATATATATAATTTTTGATATCTATAAATTAGCATAATAGTATAATTATGAATTCCTAAATATATAACATAAGATAATATATTTACTCAAATATTCTTTTTATTGTAAAATTTTATATGGAGAAATTATTAATTTATTGCTATTAAATATGTTATTATTGTTTAATATTCTCTTAATTGGATTTCATATAATCCTAGGTATATGTATTAATAAGAATAAAGGAAGAGCAAGGAAAAAAAAATGAATCTCTTAGTTTCTCGTGAGAAAGTCCTTGAATTTCTCGCGAGACCCAAATTCTTTTTCACCCGAGCCCAACCCACACAACAATAAAAACTCCCCAGACCCGCAGTTTACCAACTGAGCGGGTAGATCTATATAACGAGAGATAGAGAGAGAGAGAAAGACCTCTCAAGAAAACCCTAAATTCCTCGACACAACACCTCCCACACGACCTCGACCTTCCCTCACGTGCGCGCGCCGCCCCGACGCCTGCGCCACTGCCAAGCCTGGCCGCCCACTGCCGGACAGAGGCAGCAACAGTAGGGGATGCTGTCAGACTGACTACAAGGTACACACTTTGCAAACCCTTTTCTCCTTGTAGGTTCGACTACATCTAATTCTATAAACTCCTATCAAGAGACCCCATAACCCTCTTGAAACCCTTGAAAATTGGTTTGGTTGAATAAAACCTATCTGTCCGTAAAATTGATATAAAATTGACAAGAAAACTGTTCTAAAAACAGTTTATGAACAGGCCCAACCCCTATTTTGGATGGCAGAATTAGGGCTAGGTGTGTAAATTTTTCAAAAACTAAATGATGATAGTCCTAGACAACCTGTAGGTTTTTGCAACTTTTTTTGTAGATTTTAATTTTGTTAACTTAGCGTCGAGAAAACGATCTCCAAAATTAACAAAAAAAATGTTTTTAAAATATTTGAAATTTTAGAAAATTTATCGATACGATGTGCGCTCTGACAAACCGGGCGATGTAGTCACAACCCATAGGCATCAAAAGACGCATATGGATGTTGTGGACGTGTGGGATTCGACGGAACCCAATTTTGTTGTGTGTGTACGACGAAATTGAGACGTATCAGTCGAGATACCAGCATCGGCCCTTTCGTAAACTAGCCCGTAACTCCATGCATGTTCGTCATCATAAGACAAAACTTATGCTAATAGAACCGTGTCATTTTTCTGGTCCTGTATGCTAAGTTTGGCCCGATTCTGAGAAGGTCGACCGAAACGCCCTTTTGGCGGGCCCGCGACCCGATCCAACGGACGAATTTGTGCACGGCCCAACAAAATCTAACTTTGGACATATGGTTTGATTCGTATCACCAAATCGAACCTATAGACATATAGTTTGATGACTATAGAGACCGTAGGCACTGGCACGCTTTTCAGTACAAAACGGGTCCAACGGCGAATATCGTTTTGACCCAAAATTATGATTTTGCCCTTGTGTCCAAAATTAGACTTTTGGGTAGGCATTCTTAGATATTTCTTTTATACCAAACATATTTGTGATGTCTGTTTCAGCATCTGGAGACTGTTGTGCGAGTTTGAGTTTGTGTGGCACATTGAGCGGTTGATATTATCAGTTTCACCAACAAAAGACCCCAGGCGAATACATTTGTTGTTTGTATTCGATATTGTTAATTACTATAGTTAATTGTTAGTCATTTTATATTTGATTCT
>JANAVB010038670.1:77500-82279 GCA_029216955.1 Iris pallida | reverse complement strand
CCGCTCTGCTCCTTGGGGAGCCCCCGGCGGGTGGGGACCCATGTGGTGGCCGGCCCCCTGGTGGTCGTCGCCGTGGTGGGCCGCCCCATGGCCGCTCGCGCCGAGCTCCGTCGGCCTGCTCCCCCTCCCTTCGTCGCCCAAGCAGCCTCCTCCGTCTGCCACGCTCGCTGCCCGCAGTGCCGCCGCCTCCGCCCTCCGCGGCGCCGGTCACGACGTCCCCGGCGTCCCTGTCGCTGGCGACGCCGCTGCCCCGCTCCAGCAGCAGTCGCCGAGCATCCGGCAGTGACCTCCCCCCACGTGCGGCGGCCTCCCTGAGTCTCTATCCCCCTCGCCGCCCTCGAGTCCCTCCCCCGCCATCCTGGTCTCCCCTTCCGGCGAGTCTAGACTCCCCCCTCCTCCGGTCGGCGATGCTCTTCCCCTGCGACGAGCGTTGAGCCCCCATCTTGGTCGCTCATGGCCCGCGGCCCTCTGCGGAGCGCTCCCCCCCTCTCTTCTCGTTGTCGGTTGGCCGTGCGACGACGTCCCCGCTCCCTCCCCTGGCCGCTTCCAGCCCCCACTCCTCCGTCCTCCGTCGGCGTCTCCTTCCTCGGTCGACGGACCCCGGCGGCCGCCTCCGTCCTGCCTCCGGTGCCGACCCCCTCCTCGGCGATCCCGGCCGCCCAGGCTTCCTCCTCGGCTGCGGCGCTCCCCTCCCGCGAGAGCCTCGACGAGTCCCCCGCTGTCCGGCGCTCCCTCCGCCGGATGCTGGCCCCTCGTCGGTGATTGCATGCGCCCGTCCGGAGGTCGAGCTCCGCTCCCTCCCCGACGTTTCCCCTTCCCTGCGGCGGCGCCCGAGCTTCCAAGCCCCTCCCCCGCCCCTCGGCCACCCCTTCGTCGGAGCTTCCTCATTCCGTCTCCCTCTCCCGTCCCTCGGCCTTCACTTCCCCATCCTCCCCCCATCGCCGGCGGGTGCTGGTGGTCCTTCCCCTCTGGCAGCTGCCAACCCCCATCGCCGGCACCACCCCCATCCCGGCTCCGCGCAGCTCGCCGGAGCGTCCGGCCTCGTTGGGTGCGCTGGGGCGGGGCCCGAGGTGCCCCCTCGTGGACTGCGCCCGCTTCGGGCCGCACGCCCATTCTTTGGGCAGTACGCCCGCACGCCTTGGGCAGTGCCCCGCATGTCACCCCCCTTTTTTTCAAATTTTGAATTATCCCATTCAAAAAAAAACATCCTAGCTGTGTGCCCACACGCCCCCTTGGGCCGAGCGCCCACACCTCTTTGATTTCTGATTTCGAAATCTTTCGAAATTTCCTAATTTACCCGATGAATATATATATATATATATATATATATATATATATATATATATTTTATATATATATATTTATATATATATATATAAAGTTATTCCTACCATAAACCAACTATGAATAACCACAACTTCATATATTAGTTTATGTCTGAACTGTATCTAAACCTTGTGTCCATACAATTATACTTCAAAACTTCTCAAAATATTTACAACCAAACATGAATTATTCGTAGCCATATCTAGAAATAAATTCTTTTGTGAGAAAATTAACAAGTAATTTGTACTCATGGATTCATGTGTGTGTATCATAACTATTAGGTTGAAAACTATATATCCCAATTTCATTATATGCTAAATAATGAATTAAAATCAGACATTAAGCCATGCCATAAATCAAATAGTAAAGATAGTAGAGATTTGGAAGAATTAGGTTAAGGACTTGCCTTGATTTGAGCAAAACCTATAATCCCTTCCCAAATCCAAGTGGATTCTTATTTCCCCTACGTTATTCCCCTTCCAGATATTTAAAAATTAAAATCTAACCTAGGTTTAAAGGAAATATTCAAAAAAGGACCTTTTTGAACACTTTCCTTCATTTAGAAATTGAAATACTTAAAGAAAAAGGGGAAGAAAATATACCTACAGGAAAATCAAAGAGGATGGGGAGGAGATGTTGGAGGTCGCCAAGGAAAAGACCGAAAAGGGGGCGTACGGCCGCAGACGGTGTCGATGCGGACTTGAGGTCGGCGGTCGGAGTAGCCGCCGGTGTTGGAAATGGTTGAGCTTGGTGTTGGTGGTGTTTATGATAGTGAGGTGGTAGTAGACTTTATAAAAGGAGAAGAAAATGAAGAAAAGAAGACGATGATGTAGTCGATGGTGGTGGTGGGAGTCCCGACGGAAGTGCATAGAAAAGGGGAGGGGTTTTTGTTGGAAACTACATGGAGAGGAAGGAAGTAAAGACCTTCTCCATTGACTACCTATATAATACATAATACATTAATAATATATTGGAAATATCCTAAGGCATCATAATTGCTATTTTAGTGTGAAATTGCCATGATATCCCTAGTATATCATGCATGATAACACCTGTTCTGACAATCTACCTTCCTTAGAAGAAATTCCATCCTCAAAATTTAAAAATAATAATTATATAAAGCTAAAACATAGCCAACCTTGACTAGTAAACAAATATGAATTAGGTTTCGCATATCCCCTTCTTTTTCTCCAAGTAAAATTTTTTTTTCAACACGAATCTTGATTCCATTTTACTTGGGATCTGATTCTTGTGTACCTTTCCTCTGTAATCCATTATCCCCACCGTTGTTGTTTGATATGCAACGTAAATCTAATTGTGATCTATGATATCATTCTAATTTTCAATTTTACATATAATTGATTTCCATTCCTTAAAGAATCATCCAAGCTTGGCTTAAATATTTATGAAATAACTTCTCCTTGACCAAAATCTATATATGTCAGCTAATGTCGGGGTTAATCAATCTATTCTAAATATGGAGACCAATATTATTAGTTAAAATCCTACTTTCATGTTAGATTGGATATTGACAAATTCCTATTTTGCCATTAACCATAGGAACTTCTTAATGCCTAGGTTAGAGGATGAGATGCAAAGGTAGATACTATAGCTTGTGAAATCAAATAATACTGATATTAGACAAGCTGAAACTAGGATAGTACATGTCACTACTTCTTCCGCTAGTTCCATTTCATCGGCATTCATCATGGAAACTTGTCTTTGCTTCTTCTTCTTCTTTCCAGACTTAGGCTGTTTTGCCTTATAAGCTTGTTGAAATTGGTAGGCTTGGGATGTAAAGGACGGTCTTCGTTGATTTCTATAGGTCATCATGGCTTAAGAAGATGGTGTTGGTTGTATCATTGGACGAGGACCATTTCTTGAAATATTGGTCGAGGTCCTTGTTGTGGATATTGCATTGCTGGTCATATCATTGATTGTTGTAGGCATTGATTAACTTGGTGATTTGCTGATCCGTACCTTAAGCAAAGTCCTTTTAGTTTCCTACAATTATTTTTCACATGTCCAGGCTTTAGGCAGTATTTGCAAATAGGTGTGCCTCCTGACTTTTCAACTTAGTGACGCTTAGACGGTCCCTGCCAATGATTCTTTGAAAATGTAGCTCCTACTTCCAAGGTCCTTTTTCTGGGTCCCAGACTGAGATGATTATTCTTCTTTCAACATTCTTTCCTGATCCCTTCCAGCTTTTGTCACTTCCGAGTAGGTTTGGCATCGATACAGCGCTACCTTACTTTTTAGTTGATTATTCAATCCTTCGCGGAATCTACATACCTTTGTTTCTTCATCAGTTACCATATAGGGAGCAAAGCGACTCAACCTAGTAAATTATGCAACATATTCATCCACTGTGAGCTTTTCCTGCTTCAGATGGATGAACTGTTGTTCTAGTTCCATTCTAGCTGATTTAATAAAGAATCGTTCTTTAAACTTTCTTTTAAATTCTTCCCATGATATTATTTTATTTGATTCTTCAGGGTGTTCTGCACTCCACCAATGTTCAGCCACATCTTCTAGCTGGATGCAGATTGTGGATACCATATTTTCAGGACTAATTTTTGCCGCTTTTAATAGTCCTTTGATAGTCCTTATCCACTACCCTGCTTCCATCGGGCTCTCCGTTCCACAAAATTTCGATGGCCTAAGGTCTATAAAATCTACTATCATTCCATCCTTAGAATTTATGAATGCTCGCATCTGCTCTAGTACTATAGCGGCAGTGGCTTGGGCCACATTTGCATGCTGGTTGTTGGATTCCAGAACTTGCGAAAAAAGTCGGTACATATCCGCAATGGATGGTTCAAACTGACCTTGAGAAGATAAAGTGTGGGATTGTTCTGGATTAGATATTGTCCTAAAAAATTCAAATGTAAATTTCTCAGGAACGATATAATTTAATCAAGTTTCAAAGACAAAGAAAAGAGCTTACATTTATAAAGATATTGAATAAATTAATTTGCAAAATACTGAAATAAAGATAAGCAAGAAGCATATTTCATTCACTCATACCCAAAATGTGATACAAAATATGCTACTAGGGGTACTAGTCATCTTACACGTAGCGTACATACATATTCGTACTATTTTCATACTATCTACAGTCCCACTCTTCCTTCCCTCCTAACTTATATTTATACATTTGTTATTTTTTCCTTTTTCAAAATGATACATAGCAGGCAAACCCTCTTACATAGTTGCACTTTCCTTCAAGATACCATTATTTAGATCATCATCTCTCTTATCTTGATGATGGTTGCTTTCGATGAGCTTCCTGTCATTCATGCAGAGTTACGTTGTAATTATTCTCATTTGAATTTGGATCCTCAGAGGGTCGGGCTATAATAATATATAATAATTGTCCTATTAAAATACATCTCATTTTTATTTGTAATATCTAAAACTACTGGATATTTTATCTCATAATGCACTTCATAA
>JANAVB010038670.1:0-72500 GCA_029216955.1 Iris pallida | reverse complement strand
TAACACCTGTACCCAAAGGTGGCTTGGATAGATTTTGCAATTAGTAGAATTTTCCAAGGTGCTTTATTAACAAAATTATTATTTCCTTAATAGAAAAAGATTTATTTATTAGAAAGAGGTTAAAAGAATAGCATTATATACTACTTTTGATAATAGTAAAATTTATATTCATGATAATAATAATTCTAAATATATATATATATATATAATTATTTATTTCTTACCAAAACACTCCCATTTATTCAGTAAGGCTCAAAATGCCGAAGCCTGTACAAGTATATTAAAGGCAGCAAATGCCGACGCCTATACAAGTATAACCACAAAAGAAGACTATATATATATCTATATATATATATATATATATATATATATATATATATATATATCTATATATATATATACGCTAGATACCGTACTATGATATGCAGTTCTGACAAAAATATATCCAGTCAGGATGGAGCGAAGTACAACCCAATAGCAGTTTCAATTAATTGATAAGTGTTGTAATAGTAAATAATAATATAACTTTTGGTGAGCAATTTATAAGAGCAAGGTACAAAATAGAAGAAGCATACAAATAAGAAACAATATGTGATAGAGAGAACATGTAAATTTGTATAGACAGACAGATGTGTGATAACGAAAAAATCTGGCATGTAAGTATACAACCACAGTATAGAATAATCCAGAAAAATGTAACTAAACTAGTATTTTGAAATACTAAGTTGACATGTGAACGACTATAGGATATAATCCGACAAACCACATGTGTCATGTTGGCTGTTATTATTCCAGTAAAACCAAAGGATAGAAAAGGGTATGTCACACATCTCCTAGCTATTTCCTTGCCCGACCAGTACATGAATGCAGGTCCCATCACGAAGAATCTCAATAGTCCAGAGTTGATCATTAGGCCATAAAATCCATTAGTCCAGTAATTCATTACTCTAGAAAAGTCGATAGGCCTAAAACTACGTATCTCAAGACTATGAATCCATACAATATAATTTGTGTATCCATCATGTCAGGAATAAAATAAAACACTAAATAAATATGCATCATAAAAATATCAACTAATAGAACTATCAGAGAATGTACTCGCCTGCTTCTTGAGCAACAAATGTAAATCGAGGCCCAAAGTAAAATCACAAAGACCTAACTATGGGATATCAATGTTAATGTGTTTCGGTGTGTCAAACATGAATATCATAGATGAAACATGATTTCTAGGTCCATCTAGGTCTCCGTGGTCAAACTAGGTTAATTTGACTTAAAGGTTGACTTTTAGGGTCAAACTAGTCAATATTGGTCCAATTGGGTCAACCCTAGGTTTCCAGGTATTACCTTGCCATACCGAGATAAGCCTACCTATACTAGGCTATCCTCGTCTCTATTCGATCACTTACCTATCATAGGGTATCTTGGGATACCCTACTCCTTTACCCTTACCCTATTTCTTTACCTAGGCTAAGTTTACCTATTTCAACATATAGGTGATGCCTAATTTCACATTACCTACCATATATTATATATTACCTAAATAAATAATAAATAAATATATCTATATATATATATATATAATATATATATATATATATATATATATATATATATATATATATACTAGATAAAACCTTACCAAACATAATAATTACCTATACTAGGTAAACCCTTACCTAACATATGGGTACATATACTAGGTAAATTGCCATTACCTACTCAAAATTCAGTTCCTACACTAAGGTAAACCATGTCACTTAGGTATCACATGGATACATATACTAATATAAATTCCCTACGATAACATACCTACCTACATAGTTAACCCATAACCACATTACCTAACTCACACACATACTCTTTCTATTTGCCATTATTGTAAACCCCCTAAAATTTCACTAATGGTTTTTTTTTTTAATTGTTTTATGTTGTATTGTACGTCGAGTGCAAATACGTACATACGAGATATTTATTTTTATATAAAAAATTTAATTATAGATTCAAATAAATAGTTTTTTCGAAATACATATAAAGTACTTTTTCCCCAAAATTTAGTCAAAATTAAAGTGCAATTTTATTATTATAAAAAGCTTTTTAATTATACAAGTATAGGTAATAATTTAAGAAATGATATTTTTCTTACTATACTAGAAAATATGGTTTATGTAAAATTCTATTTGCATGCGAGTACATGAAATTAATTCATGTATCTATTTTGAATTTTTGAAATTATTTTTATTATTTATCTTAATTTATTGAAAAGGTATTTTGAAGTTATTTTCTATTAATATTTAAATATTTATTGGGATTTTTGAAATTAATTTTTATAATTTTTTTTATTTATAAAAAGATATTTTAAAATTTGTTTGATTTCATGTTTAATTAATTATGATGATTTAAATTTGGAATAGACTTCTTGACTTTATTTTTAATAGTCTAGATTTAATTTGGATTTGGATTTGATTGAATTGGTTTTAAGGCTATTTAAATTTGATAGTGAATTATCTAAAGGGAATTTAAATCTTTTTCTATTCCTTATCCTACTAGGAGTTTCCACCCCTATATATGGGAGACCCCCTATTGTTTTCTCCATAATTTTTCTCCATAAATTCTATCCACCACAAACCTGAGTGCGCCGTGTCATTATCTAGTTTTCATGTGTCAGCCGTAACGGCCTCGGGTCCGACCCCGAGTGTCTTTCAATATTTCTGTCCAATTTCAACCCACAGTACATTTTTGTGTCCATGGCGGACACCCCCGCACGAACCAAAATATTCAAAAATCCTAAACCTATCCTAGCTAATCTCGGCCAGCCCACCTGCAGCGTCCAGCCACGTCGCCAGATCAGACCCGAACATCATCATCACTGCCCCAACCAACTCCTCCGGCCTGCCATCCTTTCCCCTCTACTCCTCCACCTGGTCACCCTGACCAACTCGCAGCCAACATCGTCAGCACCGCCCTACACACCACCAACCACCACCGCCACCACCTACACTTCTACCAAGACTGCCCGCTTCCAACTCCCCATCATCATCACCATCAACGACCACCCTCATGCCCGGCCCGGCCTGACCGAAGCACGATGACCTCGGCCGCTTCACCACAGCAAAACCTGAACCCACCTCCAAAATCTGCAACAACCTTTACTCCAAACACCACCACCGACGCCACCCAGAGCCAGCCCCACCACCACAACATCATAATCACCGTCGTCTCCTCCCCAAAAAAATGACCACCACTGCGGTTATCGTCCACCATCACTCCCTATAAATGAACAGAAACACCACCACCAGCAAAATTAAACAACACACCCCTAACCTCCATGCCTCGCCGTACGTACGACCATCGCCACAGCATTCAGGAACCGCTGCCGCTGCGCTCAGGAGCCACCGCCGCCCCATGCCCAGGCATCCTCCTCTCCGCGCGACCGACGTTAGCGCCGAGCCCCACCCGGTGAGAACCCCCCTTTCACTCTCTCCTCCTGTGCGCGCTCTTTTCTCCCTCCCCTCCGGCTCTCTCTCACTGTTTCCTCTCACTCTCCTTCACTCCCCGCTCTCTCTCTCTCTCCTCTCTACTTTCCTCTCTCCCCTCACTGTTCACTTCTACTTCCTTGTTTCTTCGTCTGAACAGAAATAAAATGATGGGGGCTTGCCTCGTTTGGGCGACCTCGGGTTACGGAGAAAAGAAGAAAAACAGGAATATGGGAACTTTTGGTTTTTTTATTTTTTATTTTTATTTTATTTTTATTTTTTTTTACAGCTCTCAGTATAAGTTATATTATATATTTTTTGTTATGAGTATTATTATATTTTCAGTATAAGTATATAGATATACACTAATAATTAGTATTAACATATGATTAATACTAGTTTCTTTATGTATTAAGTATTTTTATATATATATATATATATATATATAATATATATATATATTATATATATATATATATATATATATTATATTAATACTAGTTTCTTTATTGTTTATATATTTTGTATTAATACTAGTTTCTTTTATTGTTTATATATATATATATATATATATATATATTATATATATATATATATATATATATATATATAGATATATATATATATATATATATATTATATATATATGGAAGCGGATCAAAAAGCCCCCCTTAGAAAACCCCCTAAAAATCCCCCTCACTTTAATCCATGATTTAATGTTAATATTAATGTTAATATTAACATTAAATACTAAAATTAACAATAATTTAATATTAAAATTAATATTCATTAATATTAACATTAACATTAATATTAACATTACATTAATATAAAAAAATTAAAAAAATATTTAACATTAACATAATATTAACATTAAATTAACATTAATATTACGAATTAGAGTGAGGGAGGTTTTAGGGGGCTTTCTAAGGGGGCTTTTGATCCGTTCCATATATATATATATATATATATATATATATATATCTATCTATATATATATATATATATTTTCCCTATATATATATATATATATTTCCCTATATATATATATATATATATATATAATAATATATAGGGAAAATATATATATATATATATATATATATATATATATATATATATATATTATCTATAATACCATATTAAAAAAAATATTATATTTTTTAAAAAAAAAAAAATATATATTAATATATATATATATATATATATATATATATATATCTATATATATATATATATATATATATCTATTATATATATATATATATATATATATATATATATATATATATATAATATATAATATAATATATATATATATATATATAATACCATATTAGGGCTTGGCCCTATAATTTCAAAAATCTAGTTTTAAAACCCTTATAAAATTTTCTAGATTTTCAATTAGTTCTCCAAAAATATTTTCGACTATAAAAGATAGTTTACTTAGAAAACCAATTTTTGATACACTTACAAGTTTTGGCCTAAAATAATTTTTTCATTTTTAAGTATTTACCTAAAACATATTTGACTAATAAAATATATTTTCAAGTGTAATCTCCCAAAAATTTGGAGAATTTTTACTATTTTTTTAAATAATTATTTTGAATTATTTGTTATTTACCTAAAAACATAGTTTCACATAAGGCGTATTTTTGGGCTTAAGGAACCTAGTAACCCATCCGACCGACAATTATCTCAAACACTCGAGTTGAAATTTATTCTAGGCTACCTTACTAGTAAGAATGGTTCAGATTGATTTAGGGATCTTGTCCAACCAATATAGATTAAAATCTAAGACTAAATTAATCAAAGATTGTTCCAACGGAACTAATAAATCATTGGTTTATAACGTATATTTCTATTCTTATCATCTTGAAACCTCTACCGTGACTTTGATATATGGAGCACCACACTAGCCATTTCCTTCCAACGACTTCACCATCATGAGCTAGACAAGCCACTCTACATACATGACATATATGTCCCACCAAACGTACCATCCTGTGCTCCATTTCAATTACACCACGAGTATGACACATTTTCTTTAGAACAAACCCAAATGACCATTTTCGTCCCACTTAATTTTTAACCATGCAATATCGGCCCATTTCCCCAAGTGAACTGATACCCATGATACAGCAAGGCTAAGAATACCACATCATGTAGAATATGTTGTCAGTTTGGATTCCTCCTATAATTACCATCTCTATCTTTTTGGAACCGATTTATGATTTGATGTACTACTTTTCTTCCATAGTCAGCCTTATTATTTTTATATTAAGTTTATTTAATTTTGAGGAAAAAATTTATAAGTTGGGTAGAATATAATTCTCCAAAATTTTTGGAGGATTTTTACTATTTTTTTAAATAATTTTTGAATTATTTGTTATACACTTATAAATAGTCTTAGTCACGCTTAAATTGTGCTTATGCACATTGACTAGACATCATGGCATGGCTAGCGCAGTCATATGCCCACTAGCCTATTAGCTGTAACCCCCCTCGAATTTTTTTAACATTGTTAATTGCTTTATATTTTTAGGAAATTTATTATTTTGGAAATTATTATTCTGCTCATAAAATTTATTTAAAATTTTATAAATATTTATTAGATAAAGTATATATAGAAAATATTTTTCTCCATGACAGGAGAAATGAATTTTATAAAGAATATTTTAGTTATTTTAAATTATATAGTAAGCTTGTATGAGCTGCCTATATTTGTGAGAGCCTAAATACCCTATGCCAATACCATATAGGGTATATACTATATACACATATGTACATTAAAAATATTTTGTTTAATATAGTTAGGAAATTATCTTATTAGGAAGTATTATTATATTTATTTGGGGATTCTAGAATATGTTTATAGTAGGTATTAATATTATATTATATATATTATTATTATATTATATAATAATATATATATATATATATATATTTATGTGCCCAAATATATATATATTATATATATATATAATATAATATATATATATAATATATATATATATATATATATATATTACGTGCCCAATATATATATATATTATATATATATTCGTGCCCATATATATATATATATATATATATATATATATATATATATATATATAATATATATATATATATATATTACGTGCCCAAAATATATTATATGTATCCCTACTATGTATACATTGAAAGATTTTGTTAAAAGATTATTTTATTAGGAATTATTTCTTTTTTTACTTAAAATTATTTCTGATATTCACTTATTAGAATATAGGGTTTAAGAGAGAAAAAAACCTATTGATTTACTCGCAAGAAATTCAAAAGGAATTTCTCGCAAGTTAAATCCTACTAATTACTCCCGCAGGCAGAGCCAACAGAGCCGAGCTCTGTAGACTAAAATCGGATAGATAACATCGGAATCTCTGTAATCAAATTTGAAATCTTTTTGCATTCAAATTATAACTCTTCAATCCCAACCCGATTCTCCACTGTTATGATCAAGGACTAGATTAATTTAGGGATTAAAACGATATATATCAGTTTAAATTCAACGAAAAAGAGAACTGATTACATAAACCCAAACGCAACTTTTCCAGATTGCTCTTCCAAACAAACCTCAAATCTACCTCCAAAATACTGCAACCTGTTCGCCTAAGATCCCAAGACCCCTCTGGCAGCCTGTAACATCGCGGAGAGGCCGGAGCGCCGCCCGCGCCGCCTAAAACCGACCAGAGCAGGGAAGGCTCTGTTTCACCAAACCACTATTAGGTACCTCCCTTCATTGTATCATTTCTTCACGCGTAGTTGTTAGTTTTCGATTCTGCGAGTTACAGTATAGAGCCTAGATGACCCTCTTGAGATCCCAACAAAGGGATTTGAATATAGCTACACGACTAGCCCGTGACATCGACACAAATTCGATGAAAAACCAACTGTCATGTTGACAGATTTGTGATGTCATGCACCCCTGTTTGTAGATAATTTTTGACCAACCTAATAGAAAGTTTTGGAAATTTCTAAACTATAATTTAGGCCCCATATAATACTTCAAACCCTTTCTTTTAGTTTAAATTTACTTTCGTAGTATGTAAAGAATTATGATTCTAAAGTTTAAGAAAAATTATCTTTTAAAATAGTAAATTTTAGTAAACTTTTACCGATACGACATGCGCCTTGACAAATCGGGCGACGTGGTTGAAATCCATGAGCATCGAAAGATGCGTATGGATGTTGTCGACGTATGAGAACTGATGAAACTCGATTTCGTTGTCCGTGCGTAACGAAATCGAAACGTATCCGTCGAGATACCCCGTATCGGCCATTTTATAAACTAGGCCATAACTTTGTGCATGTCCGTCGTATCGAGACAAAACTTACGCCATCAGAACCATGTCATTTTTCTGGTCCTGTGTATGGAGTTTGGTCCAATTCTGAGAAGGTCGACCAGAAAGCTATTTTGGCGGGCCCGTGATCCGATCCAATGGGTGAAATTGTGTACGGCCCACCGAAATCTAACTTTGGACATACGGTTGGGTTCGTCTTGTCAAATCAGACCCATAGACATGTAGTTTGATGACTTTAGAGACCGCAGGTACTGACATGCTTTTCGGTACAAAATGGGTCCAATGGCGGATATCGTTTAGACCCAAAATTATAATTTTGTCCCTGTGTCCAGAATTGGACTTATGGGTAGTCTATCCTAGCTATTTTCCTTATTTTGGGAACATTCGTGGTGTTTATTTCAGCATCCGAGGATGTTTGTGAGATTTGACGTTCTATGCTTCACTAATTTGTCGATTTGAGCTATTGGACGTCGCCCTTTCTGTACACTACCTCCAGGCAAGTTACCTTGCAATTTGATGTCTATTTACTTTAGCTCATATTTTATGCATTTATTTGTTTTTTTTGCAAAATAAACTGTGCTATATTGTCATAATTAGATACATTATACTATGTAGTTCTATTTTTCGTTATTTATTATTTTTGCACGTTACTTAGATTTAAGGGACAACCCTTTTATTGTGTTGCATTCATAGGCCTTGACATATTTATACCACAGAGTCGCAAGTTGTATATAAAACTCGGACATGCGTGACTGGTTGGCCACCAATACGTATAAGACGTGCGATAGGATTAACCGCTAATAGTATTGCATGATTAGTTTGACTTAGCGATTGATAGAGGGCATACGTGTTGTGGATACAACATAGTTGGCATTGGGCGGAGAGGAGAATTTTCTTAGCGTATGGGCTACTATACACTTTACCTTTTGTAACCCTTGAGCTCCGCCAGAGACAGGGTGAGATTACATATGGATACTGACGGCCACTGACGTTCTGCGAAATGTTATGCTCTTACTAGGCCTCTGGTGCACCAATGAGAGACCATGCCGATCCCACTTTAGCCAGAGAGCCCATGCGTTGGAGGGTTGTTCTTAAAACTGCATTCACTTAAACGGTTAGGCTACCTTATCCGTTAGGTATAGGTACTTTTGGTTGGGTACTTATATCTGATCACGGCTTGGAATAATAACTTATCGCGGACTAGTTTGTCATACCATATCTTTGTTTGGTTATAGGTGTGGTTTACTGCTTCGATGAGAAGGTACTGAACCTTGTTGGGGTTCGAATACCATATTGGATTGACGACATAGAAAGATATTTTATCGTGGATTAGGGTGCCATCTCCTGTCCCTGTTTGGTTGGGGGGATGGTACGCTAATTCAAAGGTGGGTATTGGACCATGTTATGATCCGATTGACTTATTATTGAGCAGTATTTATCTAGTTTATGTCATATTCTTCATGTATCTTGTTACGTCCCTCTGAGGACCTGGTGATCTCTCTAGGTGTGTGTTCTTATCTTTTTGCAGGTGTTATAGCCAAGGCGGTGATCTTCTCTATTCCTTTGAAGATGATTGCTCTTGGATCGTTCTATGCTTCACTTTCCAAGCTCTTTCTTTTGTTATGTATTTCTTTTCATTTAAAATAGTTGGTAGTAGATTTGTCTCTGTAACGCCCCAGTCCCAAAATTATTAGGACTAAGTACGTAGATATGCCAGCTGCATACATACGAAGTATACTCCAATATATGAAAACCTTATATGTATACATAAGCTGTAAAATATAGTAAACCAAGAGTAATCTAATATCATCCACAAAATAAAAGAATATAAGATATATCATAAGTCAACTTTAAATTATCATTGTATAAGATATTGGGCGAAGACAAATCCACTACCAACCATTTAAATGAAAAGAAAAATGTACAAAGAACGGATAGATAAAATGGTTATGAATAATCCAAGAGCAATCCTCCTCGACAGAAAAGGGAGACCATGATCTTGGCTAGAGCACCTGTGAAATATCACGAAAAACACACACCTGGAGAGATCACTAGGTCCTCAGAGGGACATAACAAGATACATAATATTATGCCATATAAACTGTATAAATACTGCTCAATAATAAGTCAATCGGATCATAACATAGTCCAACACTCACCCTTGAATTAGCGTACCATCCTCCATAACCAAATAAGGACAGGAGAGGGCACACTAACCCACGATGAAGTATCTTTCCAAGTCATGAATCTAATATGGTATCCGGACCACAACAAGGTTCAGTACCTTCTCATCGGAGTAGTGAGCCACACCTACAACCAAACAAGGACATAGTGTGGCAAACTAGTCCACGACAAGTTACTGTTCCAAGCCGCGATCAGATATAAGTACCCAAACCAAAAGTACTCATATCTAACGGATAAGGGTCATCTAACCACTCTAAGTATAATACAATCGAGAATAGTGCATGGTCGCATAACCTCCAAGTCAAGTCAAGGAAAACAATACAATATAATACTTAGTAGCGAGTCTATACACTATATACAATTTCTCAGTATCGAGCGAGTCTATAATATATAGTCTATCTATCATTCCTCAGTGTCGAGCGAGTCTACAATAGATAGGGAGGAGGTCAACGTCCACTTGTATTCTTTCCGCCCAAATGCTCTAACTCTAATAACTACTAGTCTTCTAGCATACAATCCTAATAGTAGTTATAGCCTAACGAACGTCCTTACGTATCAATGGCCAGCCGACCACGCAAGTATGAGACCTATATACGACTCGTGACTCGTAGAAAATATGTGTCAAGGCCAATGAATGCAGGTAGTCTCTCTAATCTAGGTTTAATGGGCATAGAAATGGTACAAGCAACAGGAAATATAAATAATCAGTAGAATTGCATAAAGATAAGACTATTTAGCACAGTTTATCTTGCAGTAAATAAATAAAAAATGAATGCATGTAATATATAAGCTAAATTACATAGACAGTAGATGGCAAGGTATCTTGCCTGAGGTGGTGCAAGATGTAGCAAAATCCAACAGTCATAATTGTCAGCACGAAAGTCAAAATCCACAAGGAGCTCCGGATGCTGAAACAAACATCACAAACATGTTTGGTATAAAAGATGTCTAGAAAATGCCTGTCCAAAAGTTAAATTCTGGAATAGGGGTAAAATTATAATTTTGGGTCAAAACGAAATTCGCCGTTAGACCCATTTTGTACTGAAAAGCGTGACAGTACCTACGGTCTCTAATGTCGTCAAACTACATGTCTACAGGTCCGATATGAGGAGAGAAATCCAACCGTAGGTCCAAAGTTGGATTTTGGCGGACCGTGCATAATTTTGTACTAAAAAGCATGACAGTACCTATGGTCTCTAAAGTCGTCAAACTACATGTCTACAGGTCCGGTATGTGGAGACAAACCCAACTGTAGGTCCAAAGTTGGATTCTGACGTGCCGTGTATAATTTTGCACGTTGGAGCGGGTTGCGGGCCTGCCAAATAGGCGTTCCAGTTGACCTTCTCAGAATCGGACCAAACATAACACACAGGACCAAACTTTCGATACGGCCCTGCTGACACAAGTTTTGTTTCGATACGACGAACTTACACGAAGTTATGGCCAAGTTTGTAAAAGGTCGATACGGGGGTATTGTTTGCCATTAAATATCAAGCACAACAAAATGACAGAGGAATTGAACTTGATTGCAAACTCGCTTGTACAAGAGAAAGCCTAGAAAAAAAATCCTACGAAACAATCTAAGTACAATTATTTAGTTTTGATTCTGGGGGGTGACGATAGAGTCTCGGAAAAGTATAGCAAGTCTGCCTTACTCCTTGGACTATCTGACACGGTCCTTGCTCTTGAAGAAATTGCCCTTTGTAGGTTGCCAGCCTTTTGCATGGATGTATTACCCTGCTATTTATAGTGATATATATTTTGAGCCACATAGATGGCCACGTGGCCACGTGGCTACAACAACACATAAAGACCCGCTCTTTGGCCGCCAGCTGGTGACTTATTGAGATTTTGTTGCAACAAATCTAGGTGGTTGAGACTTGGTCCGCTTGCCACGTGTCCTACCACAAGATAGGATCAGTCTTCTTGCGTTATTTTGAGCTGTCACGCCCCAAAACAACAATACTGGAGAGCGGGGGATAGACACAGCCAGCTACGTATATTAAAGTGAATTCCACCTCGATATACGGTCATGGCTGTCTAGATACATGAGGGTTTAACTACAAGCCAATGGTCACTTAAGGTCCAGAACAAGCTTAGTGTCTCAATCTCAAGCAAACAAGTAAATGTAACAAGATGGTATATCATCAGACATACAAAATAAGGCGTCCCATATATTATATATTCAAATGATCATGACGCTAGTCATACAAAATGCGAAGACTAGCATGAGTTTAAGTCATACATGATCAACCCTAGGATTTGTCAATCATGTTAAAGCCCGTAGAAAGACAGTGAGTAAAGTTGTAAATGAGCTAACACTTGCTCGACGGCTAAACGCCTTAAAAGAATAATTTACAATGGAGTGGGAGAGCAAAATAAAACCCACTCATTGCCAGGGTTGCGCCTAGTGTTCACCATCTGGCTGGAAGGCTGGAAGATCCTCGGGTTCTACTACAAAATCTGGCCATACAAAACCAGCTGGATCAGACCCCAGAAAGAGCAAGTACCACAAGAGATGCTTCACTTAAGAACTAAAACCAACAAATAGCACAAAAACACAATTATATGATAAAAGACTGGGATAGGGAAAATTACGATAATATACGATAAGATAACCATGAGACTATTTAGATAACCAAGTTACAATCCTTAAACCAAACAAGGACCGGGGTTGTAACCTTTCATCTGAACGGAACTTGGTTTTCCACCGTTTATCGATAAAGTAAAACACAAGCAATCAGGTCATATAGCAATCTTATACAGGATCAGGACAAGACTAGACTGGGCGACATCCATTAATCACGGCCAAGCAAAGAGTACGGCTTGATACTTTAACTAGCTAGGGTTATCACAAGCCTAATTACTTGCAAGATGCAATAAGATGTTCCAACAGTCACAGGCCCTGCAGCTATCCAGGTTATCCAGGTGTCACTACCACTTTTCTAGCTTGAGGGTATTTTGGTCATTTTTTTGAAATTTTGAGAATTATTTGGAATTATTATTTATTATTTAGATTTATTAGAATTAATGTGATTTTTAGTATAATTGATTTTGGGCCTATAGTTGACTTTGACTAATGTTGACTAGGAGACTAACCTAGAGGCTAACCTAGGTCATGGCTACTTGGTTAGGTTAAGTAACCCTAGCTTGACCTTAGTTAATGATTTCATAATCATTAGAATTATTTTGGGGAAATTAGGAGTTAGTTTGATTAAGGAATGACTTGTGAAATCACAAGTCATTATATGACTTAAAGCCTTAAAGCCTATAGACCCACACCATGAACCAAACCCTAACCCTAATCAGCCCATGGCTGGTCACATTGATCCCTTCCCCCTATTTAATCCCCTCCTAGAAATTAGGGCTAGCCTCTATTGGGGTTTTTGCAAGTTTGGAAAGAGGTGAGTCCCCATCTTCCTTAAATCATAGAAATTCCTATTTAACTCCTTTTCCACCCAAATTAATTGCAATAGGACCTAAATTTACTGTTCTCGCTGTTGGTATTGAGTATTTTCAGGAAGGAAACAATTTGGGGAAGTTTTGGTGGATTGAGGAACCACTTCCATTTGGGGCTTTTGAGCCTTGCTCATCAATAGGTATATTTCAATCCCCTCCATGAATTTACTGTTTATTTGCATTACTAGGATGCCCTAGCCCTAACCTAATAGTAGGATTAGCTAACCCTAGAATTTGAGTCCTATACGTGTCCGTATCGGACACGTATCAGTTCGTATAGGCATGTGTTCGACGAAATACCCCAAAGGGCATTTCGATCCATTTTCTGTAATCTATTTGAAAAGGAATTAGGGTTTCGACCTCGCCTATGGTTTTCTATTATACTGAGCATGATTTAGCGTCGTGTCGAGTCGCACGGACACGCGGACAAGCGGTCGAACACACGCGCGCGCGGGCAGGAAGCATGCCCTGCTACTCGGGGCTGTTTTCTCTATGCACAAGCCACCCCAACACGTATAATTTGACACACGTGTCGTGTCCATGACTGACACGGGGTTCCCCAAGTGGTTCGAGCTCTCGTGTCGTGTCGGACACGTATTTACGTGTGCACTGTGCGTGCACTGTGTGTTCAGTGCACTGAATTTGTTTTCCTGTTTCGATTCGATTTTAGATGCTTTAATTATGTTTTAACTTGCTAATTAGATCCTATATATCATGTATAATCAATATTAGATTAGGTTTACATAATGGAATAAGCTGTTGTTGTGGATTGATTCAAATTGGGTTAACTTTAGGTTCGACTGATACTAGGCTCTGATACATTAGTTTCCAGATTTCTAAACCCTCTAATTCCATGTTTTAATTATGTTTCACACTGTTTATATAACCCCACATGATTGTTAGTATATGTGAATGCAATATTTCGATTCAAATGGGTTTTTGAGTTAAGAATGGGATTTTGATCTAGTGTGTTGGATTTCAAATTTTTGTTGAACTGATACTTGATTCATCCTTCCTTATTAAACTGGATTTAAGTTATTCCTTTGTTGCCTAACTGAGATTGTTCTTCCCTTCATACATAATCGAGTTGAATGTTAATTGCAAACCTGAGATTCCTCATTAAATATTTAACTGAGTTTTGTTGAATTAACTTGAATGGGTTTCTGCTGAACTGAGTTTGTGTTTCAAATACCTGAGATTGCTCCTTGAAAATACTGAAATGTAGTTTAGATTTATATGGACTGATACCATTTCATAACTAGTTCTAGTTACTTTCGAATTTGTAATTGAAAGGATTTCTATTTTCCTGAAGAATGATTCAATTCTGAAAACCTGGATTGATTTCCTTTCCATCCTTCAACTGAGTTCTGTGTTTTGATAAACTAAAATATTTTCCATTTATTCCCATTCCCTAAACTGGTTTCCTTTTCTTTTGCATAGTATTAGTTCCCTTATAACTGAGTTTCATTTCTAATACACTGTGGACTGAAATCTGGGTTTTTGGGTTCCTGTTTTGAACTGGAATTTCGATATGGGTTTTCATTTTTCTGAAATGAACTGTTGCCATGCCACACTGTAATTAGCTTCACTGATTTCCCTTTCCCTATTTCATATTGATATGTGTGTACACACAGGTTTCATTAACCTGTTTTGGACTGCTTTCCCTGTTTAAGTAATTTCAGGATTCACTGTTTTCACTCTCTCATGTTTCATTCACTATACACACTCTCATATATCACTGAACACAGGATTACCTATACACTATCATGTATCTATCTTGACACCTCACCTCACACACACCCTCTACTCCATGCTTCACTGTCACACTGTTTTTATGTTTCCCTAACACACACACACACACTCATGTACACAGGTTCAACCATCACACTCTCTTGTCACATGCTACCACACATTTCCCTTTTTTTCTTCTCTATATGTATATATATACATGTATAGATTTTGAGATGAATAGATATGTATATATCTTACATATATATTATATAATGTGTTGTACTTTTATATATATATTAGATACATATATGTGTGGGTGATATGTGTATAGTAACCTATAGGCTAATGTGTAATTCTATGTTATATTATAAAATAGATCAATGTGTGTATTCCTATATTAGATTATATAGTTATATCTATTTGTGTATTATTTTAGGTATAGATATATTGTCATGTGTGTAATGTTATAGTTTGGTTGTTAGGGCATGTTATTGCCTAGTAAGCCTAGATTAGTCTTGTTAGAACCTAGAATGGCTTGTTAGACCTAGAATAGACTAGTTAGACTAGTTTGACTTAGGTTTGACTTGGTTGACCTAGTTTGACTTCTAGGGTTGACCAGAGTTGACCAAGAGTTGACTTTGGTCTAGATTGACCTAGATTCATGTAGAATGCATAGTAGTGCATCTTCTTATCATTCTAGACTTGTTGTGACTTGTGCTATTTTAAATAGGAGTCAGATACCACTCCTCGGATAGTACGTTCATTTTGGACATTCAGTTAGCAGGCGAGTACATTCTCTGATCTTTTCATACCTGTCTGGATTATATTCTCGCTCTAGATTACTCTACATGATGCTGACACGTACCTTCACGGATTAATACTATATGGATCCCTTCCTGAGATGTTATCCCTCTACGGGTGTATCGGGTATTTTATGTTCATGTACTTTATCATGTGCATCAAGTACTCCTTGTACTCGTACTAGTTCATGTTATTACATGTTATCATATGCTTTCATGTGCTTTATCACGTGTCTCATGTACTACTCATTACATGAGTTCACGTATCTTTAGCTGTATTCATGTGCTTATAACGTAATTTGAATGGATCCTTGTGTATTGATTTGGACGGGGTGAGTAGAATTGGTTATGTGATCATTATCCCCAGTAGCTGTATTCATGTGCCTCTTAGTTGTATTCATGTACCCCTAAGTCGGTTGCATAACCATATTGTACTCTAAATCACTTAGCCACTTTCATTCTCTACTTATCATGTATTTACTTTCAGTTATAAATATCTCCTGTTTACTCGTACTTCCTTTTCAGCACTTCCTGTATTTTACTCTATTGCATGTTTTATACTCCTTACCTGCTATGAACTGTTGAGAGATATGTGCTCGTTCCCATCCTGATTGGACCTGTTGAAAATTTTACAGAGGACGAGGAGGAGGCCTGCTTAGACACTTACTATGGGACAGCCTTAGAGGACACTTGTGATCCGGACTTCCAGTCGGATCCCTTAGCAGTAGAGACAGTTGCTCCATAGATAGTTTATTTTATTTCATAGTATTTGGAGTTAAGTTGGATATACATTTGGGATCTGTATTATGTGTGGATGTTGTGGAGTTTATTATAGACACTTAGCTCTTTCTATATTTGTATTTCCTATGGATTTGGATCTTGCATCTTTTATTATCTATCTATCTTCCTTTCATGTTCTACCTTAGTTGTGATTGAGTTATATTTCTGTTATGTTACCCCCATTCGGGGAGTATAACTGTTATTACCTTCAACTGTTAGATGTTGTGACCTAGGACAACGTTCTACCGCCGACATTGCGGCGTAGGCTGGACGTACCCACATCTCGTGCCCTTACTCTAGGGTGCGTGTCGTGACACGTTTTTAGTGGTGGTTGCGTCTAGGTTGGAAATGTAGTGGTATTCGTACTAGAATATCGCTGCAGCCTGCAGTAGGAATTAGTATGTTTTTGAAGGTACTCAATCACACTAGGAAAAACTCCTTATCAGATTCCGTATATCTATTTTGTTGCTTATTGTCTTCCTTAGAAATTTTAAACTATCCTCCTTTGATTTTTCGACTCATTCTCAGTAATTGTTTCTTGTTTGATCTGTGTCTCCAGGATGGTTGAGACGAGATCGCATCGCCCCGTGACGGAAGATGCTGGAGAGGGGTCTGCCACCTCTCGTGTCCAACAGCCAGCTCCCAGTGCCACAGGGCCAGTACAGCCTTCAGGAGTCGGTGTTTCTGCAGCTTTTGGAGGAGCACCTCCACCAGTCATGAGGCCGGTTGTGATTCCTGAGATCCTTCCATTGCAGCAGCCTCCGTCTGCGGGGATGGTAGATGTTGCACATCTCTTCTCCTTCATGGAGAGAATTCTTGAGTCCCACCAGCAGCAGCAGACGAGGCAGACTGCAGATTTTCGTCAGGGGATCGATGAGGCACACCAGTTGGTTCGTACTACAGTCGAGATGATTACAGCTCAGGGGACCCAGCTGCAACCCCGTCGGAGGGAGAAGGACATTCAGGACTTCCAGAAGATGCACCCTCGGGATTTCTTCGGCATAGAGGGCATCCAGTATGTAGACGACTGGATAGAGCATATCGAGGAGATCTTTAGGCTGGCGGAGATACCAGCTCGACTCCAGATCGAGGCGGCGGGCAGTCAGATGCAGGACTTAGCCCGTGCGTGGTATCAGACAAATCCCAGGATGGAAGTTAAGGGCCAGACTTGGACCCAATTCAAGGAGTTGTTTAAGAAGCAGTTCTTTCCTGATGTGGCCTTGGAAGGTATCGAGGCACAGTTCGAGGCTCTGGTTTAGGGGAACTAGACGGTAGCTGAGTATGCTGCAGAGTTTTGTAAACTGGCCCATTTTATTGATGACTTGACTGAGAAGACGAAGGCGAGGAAGTTTTGCCGGGGCTTGATTAGAGAGGTTCGGTCGCTGACTAAGAGCGACCGGAATGCCACATTTGTTGAGATATTTTCTGGGGCCATGGCGGCGGAGGACGACCTAGGGCTGAAGCAGAAGAGGGGTCGTGACTTTCAGGGTGGTAACAGCAGTCAGGGACATGCCAAGAGGCCTCACTTCTAGCCTCAGCAGCAGAGGCCAGTTCAGCAGTATCAGCAGCAGCACCAGCCGCAGTATCAGCAGCAGGGTAGGGCACCTTTCCAGCAGGTGCATCACCAGCAGCAGAGAGGGCAGCAGGCACCCCGTCAGCAGCAGGTAGTTATTTGTGCCTTCTGCAAAAAGCCGGAGCACATGATCCATGAGTGCAGGAAGAAGCTAGGCAAGTGCCTTCTTTGTGGTGCAGGAGATCACCAGTTGAGGGATTGCCCTGGGGCTTTTGGGCAAGGAGCTCAGGGAGGTGGAGCCAAGGCTCCAGCAGGCTAGCAGAGGGGGCCACTGTACACCCAGCAGTAGAGGTTCCAGCAGCACCAACAGCAGACACGAGGTGGACAGCAGGGGCGAGCTTTCGCCATGGCAGCTGAGGATGCCAAGGCCATCGGAGAGCTGATAGCAGGTTCGGTTCTTCTCGATTACCTTCCAGCATTTGCACTTTTTGATTCCGGGGCTTTCCACAGCTTTGTGTCAGTATCGTATGCTATTAGACACAGTCTGGTTTCTGAACCATTGTCTAGGACCTGTAAGATCACGACCGGGGGTGGGGTCATCCTCGTGAGTGATGTTTGTAGAGGGCGGAGCGTCTTATTGGGAGGCTGAGAGTTGGGAGTGAGTTTACTCGTCATGCCATTACCGAACTATGATATAGTATTAGGTATGGACTGGCTGAGTAGACACCACGCCGCATTGATTGCCGAGGGGATAGAGTTTTGTTCAGGGTACCAGGAGAGCCAGAGTTTGAGTACACCCGGCAGCAAACAGAGCAGGACGACAGAGTCTTCTGTGGAGCTTCAGTTGAGGAGCAGGTGGCTCCGCATCCCTTGATCGCAGTGTTTATGGACGTGTTTCCAGAGGAGTTGCCAGGGCTTCCACCGAACAGAGATGTAGACTTCTCGATAGACTTGGTTCCCAGCGCGGAACCGATCTCCCAGCATGTCTATCGAGTGAACAACAGTGAATTGATGGAGCTGAAGAAGCAGGTGGATGAGCTGCAGGACAAGGGCTTCATCCGATCTACTTCTTCACCTTGGGGTGCACTGGTACTTTTCGTACCCAAGAAGGATGGGTCGGTACGGATGTGTATCGACTACAGGGCACTCAACAACCTGACGAACAAGAATAGATACCCACTACCGCGGATCGATGATCTCTTTGATCAGTTTAGCGAAGCTCGGGTGTTCTCGAAGATTGATTTGAGGTCAGGTTATCACCAGGTGAAGGTGAAGAGGGAGGATATTCCCAAGACCGCTTTCAGGATGCGGTACGGGCAGTTTGAGTTTTTGGTTATGCCGTATGGGCTAACCAATGCACAAGCAGTGTTTATGAATCTAATGAACAAGGTGTTCCACCAGTACTTGGACAAGTTCGTGGTGGTGTTCATTGATGATATCTTGGTATATTCCAAGACAGAGGAGGAGCACGAGGAGCATCTGCGGATAGTGCTGGAGACTCTCAGGAGGGAGCAGCTTTATGGGAAACTCTCCAAGTGTGAGTTTTTCTTGGACCGGGTGGACTTCTTGGGGCATATGGTGACTGGAGATGGTATCTCAGTTGACCCCAAGAAGATTGTAGCAGTTGAGGCATGGGCAGCGCCGACTTCAGTGGCAGAGATCAGGAGTTTCCTGGGGCTGGCAGGATACTATAGGAGATTTGTGTAGGATTTCTCCCGGGTTGCAGAGCCGTTAACACGGTTGACCCGGAAGGATACTGAGTTTTTTTGGTCAGAAGAGTGTCAGGCAGCTTTTGATGAGTTGAAGAGGCGGCTTACGACAGCTCCGATTGTGATATTGCCTTCAGGATCAGGTGGATTCACTATTTATAGTGATGCTTTAGGGAAGGGGCTGGATTGTGTCTTGCAGCAGCATGGAAAGGTGATTGCCTATGCTTCCAGGCAATTACGTCCTCATGAGAAGAACTACCCTACCCATGACCTGGAGCTGGCAGCGGGGATTTTTGCTTTGAAGTTGTGGAAGCACTATCTGTATGGCGAGAGGGTGGAGATTTTTACAGATCACAAGAGCTTGAAGTATGTGTTTACACAGAAAGAGCTCAACATGAGGCAGCGCAGATGGCTAGAGTTGATAAAGGACTTTGACATCTCACTTCAGTATCACCCGGGGAAGGCCAACATGGTTGTCGATGCCTTGACTAGGTATCCGACAGCCATGTGTTTGACTATAGATCGACACTTACTTGCAGACCTGGAGAGCCTTGGGATTGAGATGATTGTGCCAGGGGTGCAGATGCAGTTATGGGGCCTTCAGATACAGTCGGACTTGATGGACAGGATCAAGACGACGCAGTTCGAGGATGTGGCTCTGCGGTGTATCCGAGAGCAAGTTCGTGCAGGGTTGGTGGATGGCGAGTTTTCACTTGCAGAGGATGGTGCCTTGAGGTACGATTCCAGGTTATGTATGCCTAGCGGGGAGCTCAGAGAGCATATCATGCAGGAGGCTCACAGATTGCAGTACTCTATACATCCGGGTGCCAACAAGATGTACAGGGATCTGCGAAAGCATGTCTGGTGGTACGGGATGAAGCGGGAGGTGTCCCACTTCGTAGCTAGATGCTTGGTCTGTCAGCAGGTCAAGGCAGAGAGGCAGAGGCCAGGAGGATTATTGCAGCCGTTGTCCATTCCAGAGTAGAAGTGGGAACATATCACCATGGATTTTGTATCTGGGTTGCCGCGTACACCAGGAGGGAAAGACGCGATTTGGGTCATCGTTGACAGGTTGACCAAATCGGCCCACTTCTTGCCATTCAAGGTGGGTACGTCTACAGAGAGGCTTGCGGAGTTGTATATGAGGCAGATAGTCAGGATTCACGGAGTTCCCGTCAGCATTATCTCAGATCGGGATAGTCACTTTACTTTCTATTTCTGGAGGAGTCTACAGACTAGTTTGGGCACTCAACTCAAGTTTAGTACTGCATACCACCCCCAGACAGACGGACAGTCAGAGAGGACTATTCAGACCCTTGAGGACATGCTGCGGACGTGCGTCCTGGATTTTGAAGGTTCCTGGGAGGATCATCTACATTTGGTGGAGTTTGCTTACAACAACAGTTATCAGGCCAGCATTGAGATGTCACCGTTTTAGGCTCTGTACGTGCGTAGGTGTCGTACACCCTTATCTTGGGATGATGTTGGAGAGCGAGCTTTACTGGGACCAGAGATGGTTGTTGACGCAGCCGAGAAGGTGAAGCTCATCAGGGAAAGACTTCACGTGGCGCAGGACAGACATCGACACTGGGCCGATAGCCACCGGAGGCCGCTGGAGTTTGAGGTACAGATTTAGAGATAGGCTTAGAAGTAGGTTGTATTTTTTGTTGTTGTTTTGTTTGATTGATCCTGTTTGATTTTTAGTAACTTGTGACCTTGCTTGTGATTAGGTTGGAGACATGGTTTTTCTGCGGATATCTTCCACTCGTGGTACGATACGTTTTGGTGGAGGTAGGAAGCTTAGCCCTCGCTTCATCGGCCCCTTCGTTATCAGTGGGAGAGTCGGTGGCGTGGCATACAGGCTAGACTTGCCACCTGCACTAGTGGGAGTTCACAACGTATTCCACGTATCACAGTTAAGACGGTACGTGGCTGACCCTAGCCATGTGCTCGATCATTCGGAGATTGTGGTTGGACCTACTCTCAGTTATCCAAAGCAGCCTGTGGAGATTCTTGTAACGCCCCAGTCCCAAAATACGTAGGACTAGGAACGTAGACATGCCAGCTGTATTCATACGAAGTATAATCCAATATATGGAAATCTCGTACGAATACATAAGCTGTAAAATGCAGTAAAACCATAACTAATCTCATCTACACAAAATAAATGAATAGAAGATGTCATATAATGAGAATAAATTTTCTTGATACAATATGTTGGGCGGAGACAAATCCACTACCAACAAGATAAGGAAAAATACATGAGAAAGAAATAAGTTTGGCGAGCGAAGCGAAGACGATCCAAGTGCAATCATCCTCGAGAAATAGCAATGAACACGGCTAGAGCTAAAGCACCTGCGAAAGACAATAGCACACACCTGGGGAGATAACCAGGTCCTCAGAGGGACGTAACAAGACACATAATATCATGCCATATAAATTGAATAAATATTGCTCAAATAATGTAAAACCCCTATTTTTTAAATTTATTTTTATTATTTTAATAGACTTCAAATTTATTTAATGCAATTTATGATTTTTATTATTTATTTCATTAGAAATAACCTTAGCCATTGTTGAATTTTGGAACACAAGGCGACCTTGAATTTTGGCACGAAAGGTGTAGCAGTGTGCTTTGACCAGCATATTAACCATGTCGTGGGAGGCCTAGCCATAGTTTAGTCCAAACTTGGAAAACTAGGCCGAGTTGTGAAACAACGCATTTAAAATATTTATTTAGATATTACTTTATATATTGATTTTTAGATGATCCGGGTTGTCCAAACCAGTCCGAATTGGGCCCGAACCAATTTAAGCCCATGTAGGCATGTGGTGGGACCAAGATGGCCATGTAGGAATATTTCATGTGTGTACAAATATTTTTAAATAATTTTGGGACTTGTTGAATATTTATTGACTTTTGGTACAAAATTTATATTTTATTAATAAAATAATGTTTTACAAGATGGTATAATTTTCTGGACCCACACATGGGTGAGCGATAAAGTTCACCCATTAGGACGATTATTATTATTTTATTATAATTTAAGTTATTTCATGGAAATTAAAATATGTTCATTCTATTTAGATATTATTATTATTATTATTATTATTATTATTATTATTATTATTATTATTATTATTATTATTATTAATGAGATTGATTTATTGTAAGATGAATTTATATCTATATATGTAGATATATTTAAATATATAAAATATTTGGCTATGTGATATTTAAAGTGTTATTTGTATTTAAATCATTTTTGAATATATATAGTTTTATATATATATAAGATTTAAAGAATAAGAAAAGAAAAGAAAAAGGAAAAGGAAAAGAAAAATAAAAGAAAAAAAACTAAGCCCACCCACGTGAGTGGGCGGGCCACCCCAACGCAATTGTTGCTGCAAACAGCAAACCCACGCTTTTCTGCGAGCAACATGGCCCATTAGTTATTAGAAATAGTAGTGGTATTAGGATTTTTCGCCCACTTGCTATATATGTAACTTTTTCAACAAACCTCAAAATCCTAAACTTCCAAAACGAAAGTTGAGGCTGATCATACCTTCTTCGCCTACGAATTCATTTCACCAGCGACGGAGCATTGTACGCGACGAACGGAGCATCGAAAGTCAGCCCTTCGTCATCCACGGAGCAGTTTTCCCACTCAAGGTACCCTACTTCCCGATGACGTAACTTTCTGCTCGTAACTCCGATTTTCGATCCGTAAAATGTTCTGGAAAGTAGACTTGACCCTCTTCAATATCCCCTAGGTGGATTTTGACATGGCCATCCAACTTCTTCGAAAAATCGAGGAAGAGTTGGAGAAAAACCCACTTTTCTGATTATTAAAAACTGTCGTAAAACACCAACTTGTCTGCCACTTTTCTCGCTATCCATTAAACTTTCATAAAAACTAATTAAAGGCAGTCACAGACAACATAACCAAGATTGTAACGCACCTTCTGGATTCACTTTTCATCCAGTATGTAGAAAGTTACACGTTAAAGTTTTCCGAAAAACTGTAAATTCTGTTTTCAAAAAGTAGAGAAACACTCCGATACGGCGTCTGTTCCGACAAACCGAGCGACGTGGTCGCGCAATATATGCATCAAAAGGCGCGTATGGATGTTGTCGACGTGTGGGAACTGACGGAACTCGATTTTATTGCATGTGCGCGACGAAATCAATGCGTATCCGTCGAGATACCCCGTATCGACCTTTTGCAAATTAAGTCACAACTTTGTGCACACTCATCATATCGCGATGAAACTTGTGCCATTGGACTAAAAATATTTTTTGGTCCTATGAGCCAAGTTTGGTCCGATTCTGAGACCGTTGATCAGGACGCTATTTTGGCGGGCCCACAATCCCACTCAACGGGCAATTTTGTGCACAACCCACCGGAATCCAAAATTTAACATACCGTTGGGTTCATCTCATCAAAACAAATCCGTAGACATATAGTTTGATGACTTTAGAGACCATAGGTTCTGGCACGCATTTCGGTGCAAAGCGGGTCCAACGGCGGACATCGTTTTGACCCAAAATTACGATTTTGCCCTTGTTCCAGAATTTAACTTTTGGACAGGCATTTCCTAGGCATATCTTTTATTACAAACTCGTTCGTGATGTTTGTTTCAGCATCCGGAGCTTCTTGTGGATTTTGACTTTCGTGTTGACGATTCTGATTGTTGGATTTTGCTGCTTCTCGTACCACCCGCAGGCAAGATACCTTGCCATTATACTGTTTATATTCAGTTGTATTTTATTACATATTACTGTTCATTATTTCCAGTTCTTGTAGTTCTTGATTTATTGTCTGCACAGTGATATTAGATATACTTTGTTATTATCCTTTGATTGCATATGGACTTAGAGTTAAGAGACTACCGTTGTAGTGTATTGCATATACCTTGACACAGTCATACCACGAGGATGTGTGAGATGAGTAGCATGTAGAGGTTCTTGCGCGTGGGCTGATCCCCCATGTGCATGCGTTAGGGCTAACTGCTAATAGAGGCGTGTTAGAAGACTTAGCAGTTAGTAGAGGTACATGGTCGTGGATGTGACTTGACAGGTACATTGGGTGGGGAGAACATTACCGGACGTATGGGCTTCTATACACTTCCCTTATTACCTGTGCGCTCCGTCGGAGACGCAGGCTCCAGGTGCCCTCTGACGTTATCCAGAGCGTTATGGACGTAGCCCCTTGCACATGATGCCCTCTGACGATCTTCGGACGTTACGGACGTAGGCCCCTGGTGCCCTATATGGGGACTATGCCGATCCTATTTACAGTCAGGGCTCATGCGTCGAAGGATTGTTTCTCAAATTGCATGTTCACTTTAGTATGGATAGATTACCTTATTGTGTCTTATCACTTTCTTTGATTGTGGCATATTTTATATTCAGTATTTATATGGCATGTTTATGTTTTCCATAAAGAAATTCTCTTTATTTGTTGTGTTTCTGGGAAAATTACAACTGTAGGAATCCGATCTAGAAGACGATCGCTTTATCCCTTGGACTATACGAAGAAGAAAAGCTCTCAAAATTTTGACAGTAGATATCAATGTATCTGTACAATGAATGAGAAAAAGAACTCTATTTATAGAGTCAAGAATAATAACTGAAAAGATAACTGTCTTCACAGCCTATGCCTAGTTAAAAATCACTGCAGGATTTAACATACACAAGGCTGTGAGCAGTTACTGGATGTGGCCTGTAACTGTTGGACACATGGCAATCATGCATGAGTCGTGTGCAAGTTATAGGACATGCAGGCGAGAGATCAGTGGCATGGCTGCCACGTACTCCAATTTGATGAAATCTACGCAGACTTGTTGAAGACGAAATCCACGCGAACTCGGTGTAGAAAGCTTCAAAATCTACGCAAACTTGGGGCTGGAAGCTTCAGGATCCACGCAGACTTCGAGGCAAAGAACTTCAAAATCCACAGTAAACTTGAGGAAGAAAACTTCAGAATCCACGCAAACTTGAGATGAAGATCACAAATACACGCAGACTTGAGATAAAACTGCCAACTGTCTTGATTCGGCGTGTCTCGACTGACACAAAATCTCTGACAGTGATTGCTTTGTAAGTCGCATTAAATGACAAGAAACCCTTTTGGTACGCCAACTCGACGAAGGCTGAATCTTGCTGAAGAAGATTTCGAAAATCACGCGATAGACGACGATGATCTCTCGAATTCTGTGTATACGTGGCATACGAAGAGATATTCTTCGACTGTCGTGTTGTCAGTCATAATTACTCTTTGACAAATGATGAGCTGTCTCCCAGCATAATTTGTTTATATTGTCTGGATCAACTGAGCGTGAATTTTGACTCTGTCTTGATCAACTCAGCGTGACTTTCATTTTTGAGGCCTACAAAACCCCCTTCAAAGTTTTCGAAAAATAATAAATTATTTCGAAATACTTTGAAAATAGAGATGATAAAATGGATTTAGTCACGCTGAGATGACTTCAAAATGAGAGATTTACTCCAAGATGTTTAGACTGTTGGGATTCTGTGCTGTTAGGATCCCGTGCAAATCTCCAAATATCGAGGCAATAATGACTTGACCGTCATTTAGAATTCTTTATGAGCCTATAAATAGGCCATAGATTACTTCTTTCTTTCTTTACTTGCGTTTGAAAGAGAGAACCCACAGAAGAGAACTTCATCTTCCCCGACGAACTCCTTCTTCCCCGACTTCTTTTCCTCATTTCTCAGCCGAAATGGCTCCTAAGAAAGCTGATGCTCAGGCCAAGGGGAAAGCTTCCGCAACTTCTTCGCGTGCCACTATCGACAGACTTCCTCGACAGGAAGTCCCACAAGCTCCTATACATCGTAAGTGATGGGAGAACACGAACTGTTGAAGATGATGAAGATGACCTCAATATAGAATTTTTAGGATCTTTAAAACAAATAATGAAGTTTCAGAAATCTATCCCCCCTTTTTAGGGCAAAGGATATTAAAAAAGTATGCCCCCTCTTTAGGGTTAGCCATACTTCACATCTTCGTATTTACGAAGCTCTGTGTTTTACGCAAAAAAGGGCATGGCTCTCATGACTCTGTATGACTTTTCATTTTGACAGAAAATGTCGATGTTGAAAAAGTCACGCAGCTTCCATGATGACTCTGCGTGATTTTTCATATATTGGGAGAGATGCCAATGTTGAATTATTTATGCAGACTTCTGAGAGTCGTCCTCTGTATAGACTAGTCATGATCTGTCAGTGTGTTCTTTGAATATTCAGATGTTTAGCGAGTTGAAGACCAATAAGTAATGCGTTGTACTCAGCTACATTGTTTGAACACGGCTGATCAAGAGAATAAGCTCTTTGGATAGCAAGACCTTCTGGCGATACAAGAACAATTCCAACTCCAGCGACAATATCGCTATTAGGACCAATTCTTGATGCTCTATCAAAGAATAGACGCCAAGTAGGATCTTCTTCAGCAATTTGATTTGAATCTAGGACTTCATCTGGGATTTCATCATAGAGTTTTGAATTTTCTGGAATTGAGTGAGCAGCCAGAAAATCAGCTAAAGCTTGTCCTTTGACTGATTTCTGAGGAATATAGTGCATGTCATACTGAGCAAGTAGGATTCCCCAGTTAGCCAATCGAGAATTCAAAACATTGGGTTTCTTCATCATGATCCGTATAGGATTGATCCTGGAGATGACATGAATAGTCTGGCCAATGATATAATGACGTGTCTTTTGGACAGCAAACATCAAGGCTAGACATTCTTTTTCAACCGGTGAATATCGAGGTTCAGCTCCGGTCATAGTGCGGCTGAGATAATAAATGGCTTGTTCATGGCCATTTTGATTCTTTTGAGCGAGTAATGCACCCAATGAATGACTCATTGCTCGAGTATAGAGGAGGAACGGTATTCCTGAGACGGGAGGTACCAATACTGGAGGGCTCATTAGATATTGTTTTATATCATCGAATGCTTTCTGACATTCATCATTCCAGACAAAAGAGACACCTTTCTTCATAAGTTTGTTGAATGGTCTGCAGCGTCCTGATAAATTAGAGATGAATCTCCTGATATAAGCGATTCTTCCTTGAAATCCTCGTAGCTCTTTTAAGGTGCGTGGAGGACGCATCTCTTGGATGGCTTTGATCTTCTCGGGATCCACGTGTATACCTTTAGAGGTAATGACGAAGCCGAGAAATTTACCACTAGAGACGTCTAAGAAGGACTTAGTAGGGTTCATCTTTAATTGATGCTTACGCATTAGATCAAATATAGTCTTCAAATCTTGGATATGATCCTCCTTTTGTCGACTTTTGACTGCAATATCATCAACATAGCATTCGACTGTTTTCCACAAATGTTCACGGAATATAGTGCTCATAGCTCGTTGATAAGTTGCTCCTGCATTCTTGAGACCGAATGGCATAACTGTATAACAGTATGTACCAATCGACGTTCTGAAAGAAGTGTGCTTCTCGTCCTCTGGAAACATTTTGATCTGATTATACCCAGAATACCCGTCCATGAATGACATTCGTTCAAATCTACAGGTATTATCAACCATGACATCAGTGATTGGTAGAGGGAATTCGTCTTTAGGACATGCCGCATTGAGATCGCGGAAGTCTATGCATACTCTGATCTTGCCAGTCTTTTTAAGAACAGGAACAATATTAGCCACCCAATCGGGATGTTGTTCCTTTCTAATAAACCCAGAGGTAATGAGTTTATTGACTTCAGCTTCAATTGCATCCATGATGTCTGGACAAAATCGTCGCTGTTGTTGTTTGACCGGTTTAGCATTCTGCAAGATATTGAGCTTGTGAGTTGTAATTTGAGGATCAAGCCCTGGCATATCTTCATAACTCCAAGCAAAGACATCGATGTAATCACGAATGAGTTTGATCATGTCTTTCTTATCAGTTTCTGAAAGACTTTCACTGATGAATATTGGTTTGGGAGATCCCTCTTCACCAACATCTATTTGAACAAGTTTATCTTCAGTCGGAGGTTCTTTTTGCTCGAAACGGAACTCCCATTGATTATCTAATCTTTGGGCCCATTGTTCCGATTCAGGTGAGATTTCAAACTCTTCTTCGTTTTCATCACTTTCTTCAGAATGGTCAATGGAAACCATGTTGGAAGACAAAATGTTGCAGTAGAAGTCACCGATACTCGTATCAGAATCCCAAGAAGTGGTACTAGAAGAATCAGATCTCTTATCTTCGTCAGACTCGGGATCTTCATGGATAATATTGATGAAAGGAGTAGGAGCAGTATAACCCAATCCGCATTTCGTCCTTCCATATTTCAAAGGAGGAATCCGGACATGTATTTTTCTTCCTTTTCCATCATTGAGGCCAGTCCTGAAGTCATAGCCCATATTTTTGATGATGTCTCTAGATTGCTGACTATAACGACGTAGTTGTAATCTTCCAGTATCATCATTTTTGTCATCATCTTCAAGATCAGAAGGATTTTGAGGCCCTTTATAGAAGAATATTGGAATGTCTCCTGGCTTTCTGCTGGAAACTAAAAAGTATGAAGATTGTACAGGTTCTAGAGATACATCTGTATGAACAGTCTGTACAACTCCTATAGTTATTGTGTTCAAGTCATCTAACAGATGTAAATAACTATGAACATAATTACACACATCAACGTACTACAAAGGTGGAGACTTTTTATTAAATGTAAAAGCAGCAATATTTACATTGGGAGAAGGCTGAGCCTTAGAGATTTTAGCCAAGTCAATGACTAAAGGGGGAGAAGAAGAAGAAGCTTTGTTTCGATTAAGATCGATAACAAATGGCTCAGAAGAGGTGAGCTCCCTTGAAGTTTGAGTAGGAAGAGTAGTCCGCCCTCCAACTGGAATTAGCAGAGTATCTTGTGAAGATACAGGAACTGTAGTATGCCCACTGACAGGAATGATCAGTGTATTTTGAGTAGATGACTGAGGTAATGGAGAGATCCGTCCACTCACTGGAATGATGAAAGAATCTTCTCCAGAGGGTTTAGGAGATTGTTGCTGAGTAGTTCAACCTTTAACAGGGATTATTAAAGTCTTACTTTGTGCATCTTCTTTCTCCATAGCTTGTATGATCCTTGTATACTCTTCTTTGTACATTCGGGAATCGTTGAAATAAGCTTCAATCCCATGGAAGGGATTTATATCAGCAACTTCTTTTTGTACTCTTCCATTGCTATCAATGTTTTTAAAACATTGATGAAGAGTAGAGGGCACCACATTATTTTCATAAAGAAAGGGCCTCCCCAGAAGAAGATTATAGGATCCTGTGATCTCGATCACATAGAAAGTGACTTTAGATCTGAAATCGCCTATCTGAAGCTTCAGATGAATCTTTCCCAAAGGCTCACTTCGGCTTTGATTGAATCCCAAGATAGTAGTAACCGTCTTGGAGAGCTTGTGAAGAGGGATTTTTAGTTCATCCAACAAACTCTTTGGCATTATGCTTATAGCAGACCCTGGGTCAATGAGGATACGATCTATCTTCATCGTATCAATATAACCAGTGTAGTAGAGAGGTCGGTCATGTCGATTATCCTCCAGTAGCATGTCGTCTTGTGTAAAGGTGATATTTGGGATAATCTCCAGTACACTGTTGTAATGTAAGCAAGTGGCAGGTTCCGCATCTGGCTTCTTCAATTGTGCAAGACAAGAGCCAGCTTGTAGAAGTGCTTCACTTAACGTCTCCCGAGTCTCTTTGGAAAGACGTAGAAGTTCAAAGAGGGACATTCTAGCTGGAGTATTAGCAAGCTGAGCTAAAATGTCAAAATTATAAGGCTTCTGAAGTCCAAGAGGAGAGGACTTCTTGATTGGCTTATCAAACCGAGCCTGTTGTTTGCCTTTCTCCAGAGCTGTAGGCTTGGGAGGAACAGGTTCAGTGGATGATTCTTCTTCAGGAGGAACATTAGAAGCATCTTTATCAGCTGGAGGGATATCAAGAGGATCCTCAGGACTTTTGGAATAATCCTTTAGATAAGGTTTCCCCGTTCGAGTAGCACTAACAAGTGCTTCTTCTTTCTCTTTTGGCTCTGTGTCAGGAATAGATCCAAAAGAAGTCATATGACATGATTTAATCTTTCCAGCCTTCTTGGACTTTCGAGAAGTAGCCTTTTGAGGAGAAGGCGATTCAAAATCTGCCACTAGATCAGGATGGATCCACATGATTTTCCCTGTTTCCAAAGTGATTGGCACTAATCCTTCAGACCGTGGAGGAGGAAGATTCACTATGTCAAGAGTTGTCTTGGGAATAGGAACGATCCCACTTTCAAGGAGTTGAGGAGGGAAATCTCCGAATTGCATAGAGACGACGTTGGAGGTGACGGTCTTCTCTTTTGGAGTAAGAGAGATAGCTCCAGATTTAATCATTTCTTGGATCTTTCCTTTCAGTACATAACATGTACGAATTGTATGACCCAGCATTCTGTGATATGGGCAGTATTTGGGATGATCTGTTTTACCAGCTTCATCAGGTTTCTTGATCTCAGGTAATTGTATCTTATTACCTTTCAGCAGACATTCAAAGATACCAAGGACATCATCGTCATCGAAAGAATATTCTTCTTTGGGGCGAGGTGTTCTTGGTTGTTGAGTTGTAGGAGAAGTTTGAACAGTTGATGTATCTTTGCTCTGAAGATTAACTTCAAGAGTCTCTTTTCCTTTGCGAGCATTATTTTTATTGTTAGCACCTTGTCCTGTTTCTTTAGGAGTCATCTGCACTCCTAAACCTTTGAAGGTTTCAGCACTGATTTCTGCAGCTTTGGCACTGACTATGAAGGAAGGCCAATCTTGAAATTGAGTGGACCCTGTCCACATACTGATGATTGGCAACAAGTTTGATTTGCACGTGTCAATGGTGACAGCATCAGGAGTTCCAAGAGGCATCTTCAGAGCTTCTCTTCGAAACCGTTCAATGTATTCCTCTGTAGATTCATTATTTTTCTGCTTGATTCTAATAAGAGCAGACATAGTCATGTCATTAAGCCCTTCATAGAACCTTTCAAGAAATATCTGTTTGAAACCAGCAAATGAGGTAATGCTCCCATCTGGAAGACTCCTATACCATTCATAAGCCGTTCCCTTGAGACATCCAACAAACACCCGAGTAAGGAGGGCGTCGCTTGGTTGCAGCTGATCAGTTATCACTTCAAAGTGATTAATGAACTGACTTGGAGAAGTGGTTCCATCATAGAATGAGATAGTAGGAGGCTTGTATTTAGGAGGATACGATACTTGCTTCCATTCTGTCGGATAAGGTTGTTTGATGCCTAACCTTTGTAAACCATCTTTCTGTTTGAATGCCTCGAATTGAGTTTTGAGATTCCTCAATTCTTCATTAACAATTCCAGAAGATTGTGGAGTTGTAACTTGTAGAGAATAGTTGGGAGGAGGAACAGCATTGTAAGCACTACCCCCAGCTCCAGAGAGACTAGGGTTTGGTTGAGCTGGTCCAGGAGTATTAGATTGTACTGCTGGAGGAACTTGTACTGGACTCATATCAGTGTCAGTTGGTATGGCATCTGGTACAGTCTGTCGATTTTGCATCTGTGTTGCCATGAGTTCATACATCGACTTCATAGTATCAGCCATAGACTTCATTTGTTGTTCCAAAGAAGCAATTCTTTGATCTTGAGGAGTCAAGGAAGAAGAAGGTTCATCAGTATTCCCATCAACCATGTAAGTCGTGACTGTATGAGGGATTATTGATGAACTAGTGGATGTTGTATGCTCTGAATCATTGCTTCGTGCATCAAAGTCAACTATAGGAGAATTACCCCCAGTAGGAAGAGGTGGGAAGTTAGATTCTCCAAGGAATTCAGAATCAATTTCAGGGATCAAATTTCTTTGACTAGAAGCCAGGACTCTTGCTCTGGTGTTTCTATATACTCCATCTGGACTATCAACTCTACCCCCGGTGTCCCGAGAAGTCATGTTGACAGAGGCAAACAAAGGCTCATCTTCATCAGGCATAGGTTCATACTGAATCCTATTGAAGATAGACTGCCGTTTAATTTGACATCTGTATTGCATTGTGGCTCTTGGCTGGAAGTCACATTCATGATCACCATGGTCTTGAACCGTTGATTGACATCTGCACTGAATTATGACTCTTGGATAGAAGTCACATTCAGCATGTTCCTTTGACATAGAATTACTCCTTCTCTTCTGTTGAAGATATTCCCGTAAATCTGTTTGTGAAGATTGAGGAGTATACTTCCTGTTCTTGGGTCTTGATGGCTCTTGATTATACGAAGAGTGATTAATGTGAGCCACATAATTTCTTACATACTCTGCATCTGGATCTTTTATCTTCATATCCAATTGTATGGTTTCTTAATACCAGAAGTGCTGAGTTTTGTTCTTAAATCAGTGGAAGGTAACACATTAATTTTGAAAACATGGAGTTTTCCTTCCATTGATCTGGATATTTGTAGAGAAGGAAGAGTTGAACCACTCCTTTGATTAGGAGTTGGTAACAGACCCTCTTTAATGGACAGATTCTGTGCCCAATTTGAAGAAGTCAAAGAAGAAGATATTAAGGAATATTTCTTCTTAGACTCATTCAGATTTTGAGACATAGAATGTCCAGAAGGAAGAGTAGTCAAAAGACTATCTCCTTTCCTTTGACTAACAAAAGTATCAGTCAAAGCTGTTCCTGAAGTAAAAACTACAGGAGCAGAAGAAACAACTAAAGAGTTATTCCTTTTCGAAGGGACTTTGTGTGGAAGACCACCCCCAGTTCTAGTAGAACTCGGTAAAGAAGAAGAGATAACTAAGGAGTTATTCTTCTCTGATGAAATACACGCTGAAACAGATTTGGCTAAGGAACCAGTACTATTAGCGTGACTTTTAATTTTAGAATTACACGCTGGAACAGATTTGGCTAAGGAGCCAGTACTGTCAGCGTGACTTTTAGGGTTGAATTCGCACGCTGGAACAGATTTGGCTAAGAAGCCAGTACTGTCAACGTGACTTTTAGGGTTGAATTTGCACGCTGGAACAGATTTGGCTAAGGAGCCAGTACTGTCAGCGTGACTTTTAGGGTTGAATTTGCACGCTGGAACAGATTTGGCTAAGGAGCCAGTACTGTCAACGTGACTTTTGATTACTGTCATCTTCGAGCGCACAAGAGTGTGCGTGCTTGCAGTGGAGTTTTTGCCAGAGGTAGGAGTAGACACTGTGGCAGAGACTTCACCATTGACTGCCAACTGATTCTTAGGGACATAGATAGAGTGTCCCTTCGACTTGGCAGTGATGATGGAGGCTGTAGTGGGCTTACCATTCTTAGCCCGCTACATTTCTTCATAGGCGAGTTGATCGAATTGGATCGTCATCACCTTCTTCGTCGAGCCGATTGACGAAGTGTCGTATTGAGAGTGTTCCCCAGCAGAGTCGCCAATTTGTTTCCATAAAGAAATTCTCTTTATTTGTTGTGTTTCTGGGAAAATTACAACTGTAGGAATCCGATCTAGAAGACGATCGCTTTATCCTTTGGACTATGCGAAGAAGAAAAGCTCTCAAAATTTTGACAGTAGATATCAATGTATCTATACAATGAATGAGAAAAAGAACTTTATTTATAGAGTCAAGAATAATAACTGAAAAGATAACTGTCTTCACAGCCTATGCCTAGTTAAAAATCACGCAGGATTTAACATACACAAGGCTGTGAGCAGTTACTGGACGTGGCCTGTAACTGTTGGACACAGGGCAATCATGCATGAGTCATATGCAAGTTACAGGACACGCAGGCGAGAGATCAGTGGCATGGCTGCCACGTACTCCAATTTGATGAAATCCACGCAGACTTGTTGAAGACGAAATCCACGCGAACTCGGTGTAGAAAGCTTCAAAATCTACGCAAACTTGGGGCAGGAAGCTTCAGGATCCACGCAGACTTCGAGGCAAAGAACTTCAAAATCTACGCAAACTTGAGGAAGAAAACTTCAGAATCCATGCAAACTTGAGATGAAGATCACAAATACACGCAGACTTGAGATAGAACTGCCAGCTGTCTTGATTCGGCATATCTCGACTGACACAAAATCTCTGACAGTGATTGCTTTGTCAGTCGCATTAAATGACAAGAAACCCTTTTGGTACGCCAACTCGACGAAGGCTGAGTCTTGCTGAAGAAGATTTCGAAAATCACGCGATAGACGGCGATGATCTCTCGAATTCTGTGTATACGTGGCATACGAAGAGATATTCTTTGACTGTCGTGTTGTCAGTCATAATTACTCTTTGACAAATGATGAGCTGTCTCCCAGCGTGATTTGTTTATATTGTCTGGATCAACTGAGCGTGACTTTTGACTCTGTCTTGATCAACTCAGCGTGACTTTTATTTTTGAGGCCTACAGTTTATTGTATCTTGTTACGTCCCTCTGAGGACCTGGTTATCTCTCCAGGTGTGTGCTTCTATAAATTTTGCAGGTGTTCTAGCCAAGGCAGTGATCTTCTCCATTCTTTCGAAGACGATTGCGCTTGGTTCGTCTCGTTATTTATTCGATCACTTCTTGTACATTTTATTTGAGATAGTTTGTAGTGGACTTTGTCTCCGCCCAACGATTGTATACATGACAAATTCAAAGTTGCTTCTATATCATTTATTTATTTAGTGGATGAGATTTAGTTATTATGGTTCTACTGCATTTTACAGCTTATGTATTCATACGAGGTTTCCATATATTGGAGTATACTTCGTTTGTATGCAGCTAGCATGGATACGTATCCAGTCCTAAGTATTTTGGGACTGGGCGTTACATGTTTTTGTGGTGGCCCATGCAGGTCGAGTTTGTCACTTCGGTTACGTTACTGTACTGATGTAAACCTGCAACATAGGATTAGAATCTAGGAATCTCATCCATATAACTTAACCACTTTTCTTGACTTCAAATTTCGGACTCTCGTTCGACTTCCTTGAATTACATCTTGCTTGATTCCTTTCTACCATTGATTCCTATTTTCGTGCTTAGTGTCAACTAGGAAGATGACTACACTAGTATATGCTCGTAGGTCAAACACATGGCTAGAATGGTTATATTGGCAATTAGAATGCATTCTAGACTCTAATTTAGTTAAAAAGGTTTTTGTGTGATTTAATGATTAGTCATTTATAAAGTAGAATATTACCAAGGAAAGTTTTAACCTTGAGATTTCTAAATAGTAAACACCAGAGGATTTATAGAATTTCATACTTGGTTTAAAAAATTGATTGATTTTCAAGATATGATATTTATGATTTATTGGGTTATAGTTATACATCCTTGCACAAGTATAAAATTGATTTGCTTTTCGAGTTGTGATATTTATAAGTTTTGGGTGATAGATATACATCTTTGAACAAATATAAAATTTATTTGATTTTTGAGTTTTGATGTTTATGATTTATTGTATTATAGTTATACACCTTTGAACAGTTATGAATTTGGTTTGAAAATGATCTTAGCTTTTAAAAATGGCCGTAGGAATTATTTAAATTGAGTTGTACGACTTGCGATTTTCGTGTTTAATAAATTTTGAATTTTAAGTGGAAGTAATGATGGTAAATTTTGATTTACAATAATTGAAAACGATTTTTAAATTTTTTTTATTTTAAATTGTGTCCTATGATTGAGGATTTACAAATCTAATTAGATTTTTGGTTAAAAAAAAGGATTTTGACTGATAAGATTATGTGAAAATTTAGTTTAATGTGGGATTGCTAATATTAAATTTTTGGAGAATTTCGAAGGATGTGATGGAAATTTTTTTGATTGATTAAAGGAAGTTACCATATAAAAGTTGTGATTTTGTTGGAATAACTTAGCATGAATAGAAGTTAAAATTTATGAGAGCATTGAGCTTAATTTTTGAGATTGCTTTTAATATGCTAAGAGTTTTATTATGAGTTATTTGAAAATTTTAGAGTGTTAAAATTTTGATTGATTGTGAAATTTTATGGATTCGTAAATTATGAACTCTTGAGTTAAATAGTTGAGTTTAAACGTTAATTTTGGAAAGGGTTAGTAGTAACGTGATAAAATTTTGCTTGAGATTTACGAGAGTGATTTAAATTTTTTATGATGAATTTGAACTGCTTGGAGTGAATACAAATTTTGGTGGTTTATTTTTGAAAGTTTATTTTTGAAACTTTTTGAGGATAATTGAGTTAAATTTTAATGGTAGGCCCCAAGATAACCCTACTGAGTATTTCACACTAATTGCCATGTCACCATGACCATGATAGTGGTATTTACACAAGGGTTGTTAGTCATCTACCCAGCTATGTGACTGCATTTCCACCTCGACTTACTCGACCTTCCTTTAATTCTAGATCTTTTAATTGCGACCTTCTAACCCATTTGCATTTGAATAATGATTTAATGGTTCCTTGACTGTATACATTTAGAAGATTATCTTTTCACTAGCACTGTGCACCTAAATTATTATTTTTACTGGATTCTCTAATTAATGTTATTTCATGCTTTAACTTGATCTTCTTTATTTTTGTGCATTAATTATCACCTCGTGAACTCCCACTTCCTATTTTAGATCTTTTGGCATCCCTTACCGTGACTTGGATATTTGGAGCACAACACTAGACTTTTCCTTCCAACAAATTTCATATATAAGACCTAGACAAGCCCACCTTCATGTAGATATATCATGTCCCGCTAAAACACGTATCCTTGTACACTATTTTCATGATAGGACCTTCTGGTCAAAATGGCCAAACTATAATCTTTACCATGATACCGATATATTTTCGACCACGGATAGGGATTCAACCTCGACTCAATTCCTTCGACCCGATATGTGTTTTTGTTCTACTTAATTCCTTAAATGTTTAAATTTGTACTTTATCCTGATTGCTTGACCCATTGTCCTATGATACTATTAGTTTAACTCTTATAAGTTGGGTAGAATACCTCACAACCAAACAAACCTTTTTCTCGTGAACGACATTGGTAAGTTCACTTAGACTATAATTCAGAGGACCCTACTTATCTAGTTTACCAAGACATAAATGAAGAAACACTAGGACAACTGTACAGGCCACACTTCGGGCAAGACTCAATTTTAAAAGATCTTGGACTATTTAAAATTTCCTTCAGCAGTACCTTCCTTGCTCATATTTTGACTATCTCATGCTCCTAATGTAGCTTCAGTTTTGCAAGCTTATTTCTTTACCAAGCTTTATCATGACATATTTTATTGGGTGCACCCACTAACATATTGTCTAATCAGAACCGGTGCATGATGGTCTGATCAACCTATTGCACTTTGGTTCGCTTATCACATATTCTTCTACGTGGATGGAGACATAGTGAACTTGCCTTAGAGTCTCATCCGCGACAGCCTTGGCACTTCTCTTTTGAATTATGTATGCCGCCTATGAATCCCGTAATTCGTACTCAATATATAACACCGTCTTTGAAACCTTTGTTGTTCTTGTCTTTTACTTATTTTGGAAAGACAAGACACTGCACTTGCTAAGATACACTCAAGGTATTATCTTTTGTTGTCCAATCGGGTAATTATACACAAATGTAGATAGACACCGACCGACTCATGTGGCTATATCCTCGCCTTTAACTACTCCTCATTTCTCAACCCTAGAATTATTATCGTGTCCTTCCAATTGTTCTTGAGCACTCGAAAATGATTCTAATCATTCCCTTAAATCAAACTTTCAATCGAGGCGATTAGTCTCCAGTTTCTCTCAAGGAACCATATCTCCCAAACGTCTAATTATTCTTTTTGATCTACTCAATCCCTTATTACTCTCTAATTTGGATTATCGAAATTTTGTTACCATCACTGGCAACCCTTATTCAATTCCATAACCATGATATATTATTTTATATATCGACACCACAATTTTCTATTGCATGGTGGTGTTGAACGCCGTTTTATCGTCTCCTCCAAAATTTAATTGTATTTTGGTATTGACAAACTCTTCCTATCTCTCAATCCTATCTATCCTATTAATCCTAAATTTCGAGGACAAAATTCTTGTAAGTTGGGTAGGATATAAAACCCCTATTTTTTAAAATTTATTTTTATTATTTTAATAGACTTCAAATTTATTTTATGCAATTTATGATTTTTATTATTTATTTCATTAGAAATGACCTTAGCCATTGTTGAATTTTGGAACACAAGACGACCATAAATTTTGGCACGAAAGGTGTAGCAGTGTGCTTTGACCAGCTTATTAACCATGTCGTGGGAGGCCTAGCCATAGTTTAGTCCGAAATAGGAAAACCAGGCCGAGTTGTGAAACAACGCATTTAAAATATTTTATTTAGATATTACTTTATATATTGATTTTTAGATGATCCAGGTTGTCCAAACCAGTCCGAATTGGGCCCGAACCAATTTAAGCCCATGTAGGCATGTGGTGGGACCAAGATGGCCATGTAGGAATATTTCATGTGTGTACAAATATTTTTAAATAATTTTGGGACTTGTTGAATATTTATTGACTTTTGGTACAAAATTTATATTTTATTAATAAAATAATGTTTTACAAGATGGTATAATTTTCTGGACCCACACATGGGTGAGCGGTAAAGTTCACCCATTGGGACGATTATTATTATTTTATTATAATTTAAGTTATTTCATGGAGATTAAAATATGTTTATTCTATTTAGATATTATTATTATTATTATTATTATTATTATTATTATTATTATTGAGATTGATTTATTGTAAGATGAATTTATATCTATATATGTAGATATATTTAAATATATAAAATATTTGGCTATGTGATATTTAAAGTGTTATTTGTATTTAAATGATTTTTGAATATATATAGTTTTATATATATATAAGATTTAAAGAATAAGAAAAGAAAAGAAAAAGGAAAAGGAAAAGAAAAAAAAAACTAAGCCCACCCACGTGAGTGGGCGGGCCACCCCAACGCAATTGTTGCTGCAAACAGCAAACCCACGCTTTTCCGGGCCCATTAGTTATTAGAAATAGTACTGGTATTAGGATTTTTCGCCCACTTGCTATAAATGTAACTTTTTCAACAAACCTCAAAACCCTAAGCTTCCAAAACGAAAGTTGAGGCTGATCATACCCTCTTCGCCTACGTATTCGTTTCACCAGCGACGGAGCTTTGTGCGCGACGAACGGAGCATCGAAAGTCAGCCCTTCGTCATCCACGGAGCAGTTTTCCCACTCAAGGTACTCTACTTCCCAATGACGTAACTTTCTGCTCGTAACTCCGAATTTCGATCCGTAAAATGTTCTGGAAAGTAGACTTGACCCTCTTTAAGATCACCCCGGTGGAATTTGACATGGCCATCCAACTTCTTCGAAAAATCGAGACGAAGTTGGAGAAAAACGCACTTTTCTGATTATTAAAAACTGTCGTAAAACACCAACTTGTCGGCCACTTTTCTTGCTATCCATTAAACTTTCGTAAAAACTAATTGAAGGTAGTCAAAGACAACATAACCAAGATTGTAACGCACCTTCTGGATTCATTTTTCATCTAGTATGTAGAAAGTTACACGTTGTTAAAGTTTTCTGAAAAACTGTAAATTCTGTTTTCAAAAAGTAGAGAAACACTTCGATACGGCATCTGTCCCGACAAACCGGGCGACGTGGTCGCGCACTATATGCATCGAAAGGCGCGTATGGATGTTGTCGACGTGTGGGAACTGACGAAACTCGATTTCATTGTATGTGCGCGACGAAATCAATGCGTATCCGTCGAGATACCCCGTATCGACCTTTTGCAAATTAAGTCACAACTTTGTGCAAACTCATCATATAGCGATGAAACTTGCGTCATTGGACTCGAAATATTTTTTTGGTCCTATGAGCGAAGTTTGGTCCGATTCTGAGACCGTAGATCGGGATGCTATTTTGGCGGGCCCACAATCTCACTCAACGGGCAATTTTGTGCACAGCCTACCGGAATCCAAAATTTGACATACCGTTGGGTTCGTCTCATCAAAACAAATCCGTAGACATATAGTTTGATGACTTTAGAGACCGTAGGTTCTGGCGCACATTTCGGTGCAAAGCGGGTCCAACGACGGACATCGTTTTGACCCGAAATTACGATTTTGCCCCTGTTCCAGAATTTAACTTTTGGAAAGGTGTTTCCTAGGCATATCTTTTATTCCAAACTCGTTCGTGATGTTTGTTTCAGCATCAAGAGCTTCTTGTGGATTTTGACTTTCGTGTTGACGATTCTGATTGTTGGATTTTGCTGCTTCTCGTACCACCCGCAGGCAAGATACCTTGCCATTATACTGTTTATATTCTGTTGTATTTTATTACATATCACTGTTCATTATTTCCAGTTCTTGTAGTTCTTGATTTATTGTCTGCACAATGATATTAGATATATTTTGTTATTATCCTTTGATTGCATATGGACTTAGAATTAAGAGACTACCGTTGTAGTATATTGCATATACCTTGACACAGTCATACCACGAGGATGTGTGAGATGAGTAGCATATAAAGGTTCTTGCGCGTGGGATGATCCCCCATGTGCATGCGTTAGGGCTAACTGCTAATAGAGGCGTGTTAGAAGACATAGCAGTTAGTAGAGGTACATGGTCGTAGATGTGACTTGACAGGTACATTGGGTGGGGAGAACATTACCTGACGTATGGGCTTCTATGCACTTCCCTTATTACCTGTGCGCTCCGTCGGAGACGCAGGCTCCAGGTGCCCTCTGACGTTATCCAGAGCGTTATGGACGTAGCCCCTTGCACATGATGCCCTCTGACGATCTTCGGATGTTACGGACGTAGGCCCCTGGTGCCCTATATGGGGACTATGCCGATCCCATTTACAGCCAGGGCTCATGCATCGAAGGATTGTTTCTCAAATTGCATGTTCACTTTAGTATGGATAGATTACCTTATTGTGTCTTGTCACTTTCTTTGATTATGGCATATTTTATATTCAGTATTTATATGGCATGTTTATTGTATCTTGTTACGTCCCTATGACGACCTGGTTATCTCTCCAGGTGTGTGCTTCTGTAAATTTTGCAGGTATTCTAGCCAAGGCAGTGATCTTCTCCATTCTTTCGAAGATGATTGTGCTTGGTTCGTCTCGTTATTTATTCGATCACTTCTTGTACATTTTGTTTGAGATAGTTGGTAGTGGACTTTGTCTCCGCCCAACGATTGTATACATGACAAATTCAAGGTTGCTTCTATATCATTTATTTATTTTGTGGATGAGATTTAGTTATTATGGTTCTACTGCATTTTACAACTTATGTATTCATACGAGGTTTCCATATATTGGAGTATACTTCGTATGTATGCAGCTGGCATGGATACGTATCCAGTCCTAAGTATTTTGGGACTGGGGCGTTATAAATAAATAAGTAAATCGAATTATAACATGGTCCAATACGCACCTACTGAACGAGCGTAGCATCCCCCCAACCAAACAAGGACAGGAGATGGTAAACTAATTCACGGTGACGCATCTTTCCATACCATGAATCCAATATGGTATCCGGACCCCAACAAGGTTCAATACCGTCTCATCGAAGTAGTAAGTCACACCTACAACCAAACAAGGACAAGATATGACGAACTAATCTGCGATAAGTTATTGTTCCAAGCCACGGTCAGATACAAGTACCCAAACCAAAAGTACTCGTACCTAACGGATAAGGTAGCCTACCGTTCTAACTGAAATGTAGTTAAGAATAATCCTTCCTACGCATGGGCCCTGGGTAAATAGGATCGGCATAGTCCCCCTTGGGCACCAGAGGTCCCATCAGTAAGAGCATGACGTTTCGCAGAATCGTCAGTGGCCGTCAGTAATCATGGGTCATCAACTCCGTATCTCCAGCGGAGAGTCCGGGTCACAAGGAAAATTGCATCGAAGCCCATACGCTAAGGAAATGTCCTCCCCGTCCAATGTCTACTCTGTTGTATCCACAACAGTAAACCTCTATAACCGCTAAGTCAAACTAAGCATACAACCTCTATTAGCGGGTATTCCTATCGCATGGCTTGTACGTACTGGTGGCCAGCCAATCACGCACTTTCGTGTTCTACATGCGACACACAACTTTGTGGTACAACGTGTCAAGGCCATGAATGCAACACACAAGGTGGTCCCTTAAATCTAGGTTTAATGTGAGAAAATAATACATAGCAGGAAATATAAATGAACAGTAAGTTCTAACAGGTTATGCCATGTATCACAGTTTATTTTGTATAAAGAAAATAAGTAATACATGAAATATGAGCTAAAATAATTAAACAGCAAATGGCAAGGTGTCTTGCCTGGTAGGATGCCTGATGTACTACAATGATCAATGTGGCACGGATTATAACTTCGGTGCAACAACTATGCATGGTGACCTCGGATGGTGGCACGGACAGTTCTATTGGATCCAGAAGGGTCAAATTAGTCAGGTTCGACATAAGGTAGACTTGAATTGGCGAGGAAACATGAATAATGGGATTGGTTATGGGCAGGAGGAGATTCAAAAGAAAAGAATAATAATTATATGATTTTAGAAAATTAATTTATAATACTTGAAATATAATATTTATTAGCCAAAATATGCTTACAAATAAATATCCAAAAATCAAAAGTCGATTTAAGGCAAACTGTAAGTTTTGTCAAATAATATTTTAGACAAAAATATCTTAAGCGAAACTAAATAATATTAAAAGAAATTATTTAAGTTTAAGAACCATATTTTGTAGAAATAATTTTTTTTTATTAATAAGCTGTACTTTAAATGCCACAAAATAGAAAATATAATTAGGGCTTCCAACCCAATGTTGAAAATATTTATTATACTTACAATAATAATAATCTGAATAGTAATAATGCTAATAATATTAATTCTTAAATCAACTATATATACCAATAATATATATCATCTACTTAATGATCTGTGATTAAAAGATACTAATAATAATAATAATAATAATAATAATAATAATAATAATAGAAATAACAGTAATGATAACTAATAATAACTAATAATAATAATAATGATAATAATAATAATAATAATAAACAAAACCATCTACTCTTATCCCGATTAAACACAGTAATGGAGAGAGAGAGAGTATAGAGAGAAAAGAGAGTTCGGGAGAGAGAGGCGCGTGTGGCGGCGTTGGGCGAGGCGGCCGGCGGGTTCGTCGGGGCGGAGCTTCATGCGGAAGGGGGCGACGATGGGCGCAACGGATGGAATCGAGAGACGGAGGAGGAGAGGTTTTGATCGGCTGCGCTACGGCAGAGCTCCGGTGGTGTGGAGTCGCCGGTAGGCGGCGGAGGCTTAGACGATGGCGGAGGAACGCGGTGTAGAGGACGGAGGGGGTTTTCACTTGAGGGGGCGGCTCCGGCGCCGATGGATGGTGCTTGTGCGCGGTGGTTCCTCGGGAACGGGAAGTCGGAGGGATCGGTCGGGGCTCAGAAGGGTGTTTCAGGCGGCCAACGAGGGGGTTTGAGTTCGGCCACGGCAAGGGGCTAAGGCGCTCAGGGAGGCGGTGCTCCGGCGGATATGGCCGTGGTCGAGGCCAGTGAAGCGGATGTGTGGGGGAGATCAGGTGGCGGCGGTGGCCGGATCTGAGCTGTGTGGCCAGGGCTGCGGACGGCGGCGACGCGACTCCGGTGGAGGTAAGGCGGGTGGTGATGGTGTTTCTTTTTATTTACTGTTAATTTTGGGGTTTTTGTGGCGGCGGTCGGCCACTCTGGTCATGGTGGTCGGAGGACGATGTACTGCGGTGGCAGGTTAGGCTTATGGCGGTAGCAGGGTTCGGTCGGAGTTTGGGTTGGTGTTGGCTGGTGGTGATGGTCTCGGCGAGGGTGGCTGCCGTTAGGGTAGTGAGGAAGGTGCTGGGTTGGTGGTGTTGATGATGTTGTCGATGGTGGAGGCGATGGTTATTCTGGCAGTGACGGTGGTGTTTGGTGGACGGGAAGCCGAGAGTCGAGGAAGCTGGAAGATAGGTTGGAAATACAGACGGGGTGTTGGGGAGATGGGGATGATGGTAGTCGTGGTCGAGAGGGGAGCTCATAGGTCTTAGGATCTTTGGGTCTGTATTCGCGGGTTTAGGGTAGCGTCGTGTCGGGGATTGTCCGACACGACAGAGGAGGGGCTGGAAGAAGTGTCCTGCGAGACACGGGATGGATTGGTGTCCGGGGTTGTCGGACACGAAGATTTTATGTATACGTAAAGGAAGATAAGTAGTAGATGGGACACGGACACGGTCATGGACACGATTCACTCACGGTTGATTTTGTGGAGAATTTGGAGAGTAGAAATACATGGATGAGTACCTGCCTATTTATAGGATGTGAAAATTCCCAATTAGATAAGAACTAGGAATAGTTTAAACCCAAAAATAGATAATTCGTAATTTAATTTAAATCAATTTAAATCCAAATCCAAATAAAAATCCAATTTAAATCTAATTAAATTTTTAGCTCAAAATTAAATGGGATAAATCAAATTTCAAATATTTAACTATATAAATAAATTCAAAAATCAAATCAAGATTTAAATGGCCACAATAACTTCCAAATATATTTTTCAAAATACCAATAATAATAATTTCGAAAATAATAAATATTTTTAAATATCTTTTTGAATAATGAAATATTAATATTAATAAATCACAAAAATTACATTTTTATTAAAAATAGACTAATAAATAATTTCGAAATATATGTATGCACGAATAATGCATACATGATTATGTTTTTCCTAGTATGCAATAAAATATTATTTATGATTAATAACTGCAAAAAAAACAAAAGGCTTTTTATAGCAAGAATAATTATATAATATTTTGGAAGTGTATAATAAAATAGAGAAAAATGTTTTTCTAAAATATGTACGCTCGCACATATTCGCACTCGACGAGCAACTACGAAAAATAAAATTTCGTGCGCGACGTACAATACAAAATTTTAAATCAGTACTAATTTAAAAAAAAAGTAGAAATTAAGGGATTTTACATCATACCCAACTTAAAAGAATTTCGTCCTCGAAATTAAGAATTTAGTAGGGGGTGAGAAGACACAAGGGGGTATCGATGGGGAACAATGGATAACAAAATCATGCCGAAAGAATCGCGATCTAGATTATAGAAAAATAATACGGTATGGTCACGGGTAATGAATGAGGGTCACGATTAAGAGAACGAAATAGATTCGCTTTAATTAAGGGATTAGAGGGTCTTGATAGGGTCGAGTAGTTTCGGATGAAGATATAGCAACATCGAGTAAGAATGGTCATAGCCGATAGGAAGGCTAGAGAAAGTTCTAGTATAACGCCTTCGTCCTCCTAAAATAGGTGAAGGCGAAAGCAATATAGAGTTCGAAGAAGGCGTTACCGAATACGAATACGTGATTCAAAGACGATCGAAAAATTTCAAAGGAGTTGCCAAGGCAGTCGCAGATGGGACTCTAGAGGACAAGTTTAACTATATCCCCATCCACGTAGAATAATAGGCAAAATCGAACCAAAGTGAACTTAGTTGATCAGACCATTATGCACCGGTTCTGATTAGACAACATGTTAGTGGGAGCTCTTCCAATAACATATGTCTTGAACAAGCTCGATAAAAGATAAGCTTGCAAAAACTAGGCTATATTAGCATCATTAGTTTAGATAGTAAAAATATAGGCACAATGGTAGATGAATAAAAACAATATGAATAGTCTAAGAGTCATAAGGATCTAAGTCTTGTTTATTCCTATACCATTATTCTACAGTTTTATTGACCAATGCTTGGTTGACCAAATGGATTAACTTCCTCTAGTCTCTATGATCTAGATAATACTATTGGTATTACCTTAATGGTCAAGGGTGTGTTAGGTCGTGGGGTATTCAACCCAACTTAAAGAATTATGCCAAGGGTGTTTGGGACATCTAACTAGTAGGGTCAATCTCTAGCAAGCACGATGGAAAGACAATGATAGAAGGAATCAAGCAAGATGCAGTCGATGAGTCGAACGATAGTTCAAATATGGAATCGAAGAAAGGGGTCATGTATGTGGATGAGATCCTAGACTTCTAATCCTATCCACAGGCTTGCTTGGTACGGTAAAGTGACCAAACAATTTAACTCGGCCTGCATGGGCCACCACAAAAACATGTAACGTCCCAGTCCCAAAATACGTAGGACTAGGAACGTAGACATGCCAGCTGTATTCATACGAAGTATACTCCAATATATGGAAATCTCGTACGAATACATAAGCTGTAAAATGCAGTAAAACCACAACTAATCTCATCCACACAAAATAAATGAATAGAAGATGTCATATAATGAGAATAAATTGTCTTGATACAATATGTTGGGCGGAGACAAATCCACTACCAACAAGATAAGGAAAAATACATAAGAAAGAAATAAGTTTAGCGAGCGAAGCGAAGACGATCCAAGTGCAATCATCCTCGAGAAATAGTAATGAACACGGCTAGAGCTAAAGCACCTACGAAAGACAATAACACACACCTGGGGAGATAACCAGGTCCTTAGAGGGACGTAACAAGACACATAATATCATGCCATATAAACTGAATAAATATTGCTCAAATAAATAAGTAAATCGAATTATAACATGGTCCAATACGCACCTACTGAACGAGCGTACCATCCCCCCAACCAAACAAGGACAGGAGATGGTAAACTAATTCACGGTGACGTATCTTTCCATGCCATGAATCCAATATGGTATCCGGACCCCAACAAGGTTCAATACCTTCTCATCGAAGTAGTAAGTCACACCTACAACCAAACAAGGACAAGATGTGACGAACTAATCCACGACAAGTTATTGTTCCAAGCCACGGTCAGATACAAGTACCCAAACCAAAAGTACTCGTACCTAACGGATAAGGTAGCCTACCGTTCTAAGTGAAATGTAGTTAAGAACCAATCCTTCCTACGCATGGGTCGTGGCTAAATAGGATCGGCATAGTCCCCCTTGGGCACCAGAGGCCCCATCAGTAAGAGCATGACGTTTCGCAGAATCGTCAGTGGCCGTCAGTACTCATGGATCATCAACCCCGTATCTCCAGCGGAGAGTCCGGGTCACAAGAGAAAGTGCATCGAAGCCCATACGCTAAGGAAATGTCCTCCCCGTCCAATGCCTACTCTGTTGTATCCACAACAGTAAACCTCTATAACCGCTAAGTCAAACTAAGCATGTAACCTCTATTAGCGGTTATTCCTATCGCACGGCTTGTACGTACTGGTGGCCAGCCAATCATGCACTTTCGTATTCTACATGCGACACACAACTTTGTGGTACAACGTGTCAAGGCCATGAATGCAACACACAAGATGGTCCCTTAAATCTTGGTTTAATGTGAGAAAATAATACATAGTAGGAAATATAAATGAACAGTAAGTTCTAACAGGTTATGCCATGTATCACAGTTTATTTTGCATAAAAAAATTAAGTAATGCATGAAATATGCGCTAAAATAAATAAACAGCAAATGGCAAGGTGTCTTGCCTGGTAGGACGCCTGGTGTACTATAATGATCAATATGGCATGGATTATGACTTCGGTGCAACAACTATGCATGGTGATCTCGGATGGTGGCATGGATAGTTCCATTGGGTCCAGAAGGGTCAAATTAGTCAGTTTCGACATAAGGTAGACTTGAATTGGCGAGGGAACATGAATAATGGGATTGGTTATGGGCAGGAGGAGATTCAAAAGAAAAGAATAATAATTATATGATTTTAGAAAATTAATTTATAATACATGAAATATAATATTTATTAGCCAAAATATGCTTACAAATAAATATCCAAAAATTAAAAGTCGATTTAAGGCAAACTGTAAGTTTTGTCAAATAATATTTTAGACAAAAATATCTTAAGCGAAACTAAATAATATTAGAAGAAATTATTTAAGTTTAAGAACCATATTTTGTAGAAATAATTTTTTTATTAATAAGCTTTACTTTAAATGCCACAAAATAGAAAATATAATTAGGGCTTCCAACCCAACGTTGAAAATATTTATTATACTAACAATAATAATAATCTGAATAGTAATAATGCTAATAATATTAATTCTTAAATCAACTATATATACCAATAATATATATCATCTACTTAATGATCTGTGATTAAAAGATACTAATAATAATAATAATAATAATAATAATAACAATAATAATAATAATAATATAAATAACATTAATAATAACTAATAATAATAATAATAATAATAATAATAAACAAAACCATCTACTCTTATCCCGATTAAACACAGTAAGGGAGAGAGAGAGTATAGAGAGAAATGAGAGTTCGGGAGAGAGAGGCGCGTGTGGCGGCGCTGGACGAGGCGGCCGGCGGGTTCGCCGGGGCGAAGCTGCGCGTGGAGGGGGGCGGCAATGGGCGTAGTGGATGGAATCGAGAGGCGGAGGAGGAGAGGTTTTGATCGGCGGCGCTAGGGCGGAGCTCCGGTGGTGTGGAGTCGCCGGTAGGCGGCGGAGGCTTAGGCGATGGCGGAGGAACGCGGTGGAGAGGACGGAGGGGGTTTTCGCTTGAGGGGGCGGCTCCAGCGCCGATGGATGGTGCTTGGGCGCAGGGGTTCCTGGGGAACGGAAAGTTGGAGGGATCGGTCGGGGCTCAGAAGGGGGTTTCAGGCGGCCAACGAGGGGGTTTGGGGTTCGGCCACGGCAAGGGGCTGAGGCGCTCCGGGAGGCGGTGCTCCGGCGGATCTGGCCGTGGTCGTGGCCAGTGAAGCGGATATGTGGGGGAGATCAGGTGGCAGCGGTGGCCGGCTCTGAGCTGTGAGGTCAGGGCTGCGGACGGCGGCGGCGCGACTCCGGTGGAGGTAAGACGGGTGGTGATGGTGTTTCTTTTTATTTACTGTTAATTTTGGGGTTTTTGTGGCGTCGGTGGGCCACTCTGGTCGTGGTGGTCGGAGGACGATGTGCTGCAGTGGCAGGTTAGGCTTATGGCGGTGGCAGGGTTCGGTCGGAGTTTGGGTTGGTGTTGGCTGGTGGTGATGGTCTCGGCGAGGGTGGCTGCCGTTAGGGTGGTGAGGAAGGTGTTGGGTTGGTGGTGTTAATGATGTTGTCGATGGTGGAGGCGATGGTTATTCTGGCAGTGACGGTGGTGTTTGGTGGACGGGAAGCCGAGAGTCGAGGAGGCTGGGAGAGAGGTTGGAAATGCAGACGGGGTGTCGGGGAGATGGGGATGATGGTAGTCGTGGTCGAGAGGGGAGGGTCTTAGGATTTTTGGGTATGTATTCGCGGGTTTAGGGTAGCATCGTGTCGGGGATTGTCCGACACGACAGAGGAGGGGCTGGGAGAAGTGTCCTGCGAGACACGGGATGGATTGGTTTCCGGGGTTGTCGGACACGGAGATTTTATGTATTTGTAAAGGAAGATAAGTAGTAGATGGGACACAGACACGATCATGGACACGATGCACTCACGGTTGATTTTGTAGAGAATTTGGTGAGTAGAAATACATGGATGAGTACCTGCCTATTTATCGGATGTGGGAATTCCCAATTAGATAAGAACTAGGAATAGTTTAAACCCAAAAATAGATAATTCGTAATTTAATTTAAATCAATTTAAATCCAAATCCAAATACAAATCCAATTTAAATCTAATTAAATTTTTAGCTCAAAATTAAATAGGATAAATCAAATTTTAAATATTTAACTATTTAAATAAATCCAAAAATCAAATCAAGATTTAAATGGCCACAATATCTTCCAAATATATTTTTTAAAATACCAATAATAATAATTTCGAAAATAATAAATATTTTTAGATATCTTTTTGTCACGCCCCAGAACCAGAATACTGGAGAGCGGGAGAATGACTCAGCCAGCTACGCATTACGGGTAGATGAATACCGTATAATACGATAAATGCTGTCTAACCAGACGAGGGGGTGCATACTACATAAAGGTCTTGCTATGGTCATTTCACATCTATTGTCTCAATCATTCAATCAAGAAGCATAAATAGAGAACATGTAAGATAAAGTAGTAAGGCGTCCCAAACGCTTAGTCAAAATGTCCTTGAGATCTGGCTTTACAAAACATAGCCAGATGGTATAGCAAGTATCCACAATTGTTATCAGCTGCAGTCTGACTTAATTACAATTATGTAAAAGTAAGTACAAGACAATCCGACTAACATGTCGGTGCCAAACGGCTAAGTATAAAGATAAATAACAAAACGAGCGGTGAGGTAAGGAACCCACTCGAGTCCTCATGCGATCATTCTCCTAGTATTGACCATCTTGGAGGTAGAAGTACGCTGGATCCTCGGGAACCGGCTCTAAATCTGGCCATGCAAAACCAGAGAGGTTAGACCTCTAATAACAAGTACAACAAGGAAGGACGATATGAAGGACATAAACCAGTAAGTAAAAGAATATAATGATAATAGATCTCTGCTTTCCACTAGGATTCACATCACATCACGACACTTCGAACCAACCTCCCAACCAAACAAGGACAGAAGTTGGCCCGTCATGTCCTGACATTCTGATCATCCCAGTTAGGTAACAGAGTAGTACAGTACACAAACAAATCATCTTGAACGGCCAATCAAATCCTACGGTTTGCTATTATGAGTCCCAAGTTAACATGGAATTATGCAAAAATAGGGATTCCTCAGTTCTTACTATGTACGAGCAAGGCTAGTCTATCCAGTCAATCAATTGCGCCAATCACGTAGTTAGACGAGTCCCAGCGGGACGCCCGCCGTTATAGCATGTACAATAATATAAGCAGATACTGTTCCCTGCCCGTGTGACAGATTTACAGTATCTGTGGGAACCAGCCGGCCCGTCGGGCACTTAATAGTCCCAAGGGGGCTGCCATGTAAGAACTCGGGAATCTATTCTCTCCATGCCATCATTATTTTATTTAACTTAATAGTCTCTACGTTGAGTGAAGTTCCATGCCGTGGATCATGGTCGTTCAAATGAGTACTTTCGTACGGGGTACGATATGCGCAACTCTACAACGATACCCGTGCGGCTAGGTTGTAGGTTTTATATAGCGTGATGCAACAATCAAATTAACCACGGAATAATCATGCCTTGACCATAAGATACACATGCTTCTTTTGTAGAAAATAAATAAATAGATAAATAAATAAATAAATAGATTGAAGCCTGCATGTGCATGTATGTCAATATTTCGGGATCAGCCAGTCGATTTACAATAGTTCATAACATGAACGTGTCTCATTCATTCATTTTAATAAGACGACTAGCCAGTCTCTTAGTTCCAACTAGGAACGCATGATCAATTAGTCAAATAACCATCGTCATTAATGGTGACAAGGCATGAAAGTCATTTATCATCAAATAGGGTCGAGTCTATAACTCTCGAGGTCAAGTTCTAGTCATACTGGGTATCCATGGATCAATCAGGACACAAGGCGCATTTTGCATAACAATCCATTTTAACAATTTTAATATATCATGATTTATCAAAAAATTCACGCAAAAAGGCGTAAGGATATAATAGAAGAATTATCATGCCATCATTAAATGAATATGTTGAGGAATAAATAAAAACACTCAGGTCAGGAAGTCACGCCAACAAATCTATGCTAAGGCCAAAAGTCACGCAAGAAGTCTATGCTTAAGACCAACAAGTCACGCTAAGTCTAGCTGGGGTGAGCGTGGAAAATGGGTGTGAACAGTGAGCGTGAAAAGTGATACACGCTGGCGAGCGTGAGCGTAAAAAGTCACGCAAGCAAGCGCAGCGTGAGCGTGAAGGGAAAATTCACGCACGCACAAGAGAGCGTGACTAAAAATCCACGCACTCATGGAAGTGTGCGTGACTAAAAATACACGCAGACTCGTGGATGTGTGCGTGACTAAAAATACATGCACGCACAGAGTGAGCGTGACTAAAATACACGCACGCACACACAGTGTAAACGTAACTCAAAAGTCACGCAGACACGCACAGTGTGAACGTAACTCAAAAGTTACGCACGCATGTAAAGACATGAGCGTGACTAAAAATACACGCAAAACACGTAAAGACGTGTGCGTGACTGGGCTGATGTTTACGCGAGCACGTAAGAACGTGTGCGTGAAACATCTCCCAACCTCCAAGTCCCATGGAGCCTTGTTCCAGTGCCGGGAATACACGCTAAGTTGGTGGATCAAGAACTCATGAACAGCCGAAATACTATAACTTAGATCTAGAGAAAACCAGCCGTAGAAATCAAAAATGCTAAGAACTAATCTCTCTTGGAATCACGAGAAGAAGGCAAATGAACCATAAAAATGGGTGATTGAGAAGCAAGTTTGCACTTGCCTTCTCCTGCTGCTGGTTAGGTGGAGAAGTAATGGGAGGAAGAAGAAGTAGTAATGGTGAGAATGAAGTAATGAGGAGAGAGAAAGAGATGGAAGCTTTAAATAGGAAGGGGGTGATAGGTAGGAGCTAGTGGGCCGGGTCTGTGGGGTTCGGCCAAGGCCAACCCGAAGGTAAACAGAAGAAGGTAAAAGCAGAAAATAAATGCAGAAAAAAAAATGCAGGTAATAAAATTGCAGGAAATTAATTAACATGAAAATTAAAGAGCAGATAATTAATTAACATGAAAATTTAAGGGAATTTAAATACAAACTAATACATGATAAATACTAAACAAATACTCATGAGTTGTATATGAATAAAAATATGCATTCCGGGAACGGGGAGTGACATCTCTACCCACCTTAGAAAAAATTCCGTCCTCGGAATTTCAAATCCATGCAAGTAGAAATATCAGAGCTAAACTAATACAAGCAATTCTAGTGAGCAAGCAATCATTGTTACCATATCAAAAGTAAGTACTATATATGTAAATCCATCAATCTACGATATCAAGTAGCTCTACCCATAAAGCGATAAGCATGAGAAATCAAGACAATCAAGGTATACAGAAAAAGATATACCTTGTTAGTCAAACAGGTATGGATACCGGGATCGGATATCATCCTCACGTTCCCACGTTGACTCTCCCAAGGAGTGATGACCCCAAGCAACACGGACAAGACTAATTGTTCGGTTCTTGAGTATCTTCTCTCTTCGGTCCAAAATGGACATAGGCTGTTCCTCGTAAGACAGGTTGGTACCAACAACCAGCTTAGAATGATCGAAGACATGGCTTGGGTCCGATACATACCTACGTAATTGAGATACATGAAACACGTCATGCACCTCTCGTAACGAAGGTGGGAGTGATAAACGATAAGCAACATCGCCTATCCGATCAAGCATGACAAATGGACCCACGTACCGCGGACTCAATTTCCCGCGAACGCCAAATCTAATGACCCCACAAGTAGGTGAGATCCGCAAGAATACGTGGTCCCCAATAGAGAATTCTAACGGCCTACGATGCTGGTCCGCCCAATGACGATGCCGATCCTGCGCAACTCGAAGTCGCTCTTTAATTCTTTTAACTACTTCAACCGTCTGAACAATCATTTCTGGGCCTAGCATCTTCCTCTCCCCAATATCATCCCATGCAAGCGGTGACCTGCACTTCTTACCATATAATGCTTCAAATAGCGCCATCTGGATACTGGCTTGATAACTATTGTTGTATGAGAACTCGACCAAGTGCAGGTGACTCTCCCAAGACCCTCCAAAATCTAAAGTGCAAGCTCGCAACATGTCTTCTAAAGTCTGAATCGTTCTTTCCGATTGTCCATCTGTCTACGGATGGTAGGCCGTGCTAAACCTTAACTTGGTACCCAGACTATGATGTAAGCTCTTCCAGAAATGTGATGTAAAGCGGGTATCTCGATCTGACACAATACTAACAGGGACTCCATGCTGCCTGACTATCTGTTGCATATATAACTCTGCCAACTTTTCTGTAGATTGTCCTACTCTGAAAGGAAGAAAGTGTGCTACCTTTGTAAGCCGATCTACTATCACCCAAATAGCATCCTTACCACTTGGTGATCTCGGTAAACCGGTCACAAAGTCCATTGTAATATGCTCCCATTTCCATTCCAGGATAGAAAGCGGTTGCAATAATCCAGCTGGCCTCTGCTGTTCTGCCTTCACTTGCTGACATACCAAGCAACGGGAAACAAATCTAGCTATCTCCCTCTTCATCCCGTTCCACCAGAAATGCTGCTTGATATCTTGGTACATCTTGGTCCCTCCAGGGTGAATAGAATACTGAGAACTGTGAGCTTCTGTCATAACCTCCTGTCTGATATCTCCACTAGGCACACATAGACGTGATCCAAACCTAAGCATACCATCTTCATGAATTTGCATCTCCTTCCTGAGTCCTGACTCACATTCTACCCTAAGCTTCTGAATCCTTGGGTCTTGTGCCTGAGCTGCCTTGATCCTGTCTACTAAGTCAGATTGAACTTGCAGACTTGCTAGAACTCCCACATCACTAGGAAGTATAACTTCGATGCCCATCTCCTGAAGGTCTTCTAAGATATGCTCCTGTGTTGTCAACATAAATGCGCCGCCTCTCCTGCTAAGAGCATCTGCTACTACATTAGCCTTGCCTGGATGATACTGAAGCTCCACGTCATAATCCTTAATCAACTCCAACCACCTTCTCTGTCTCATGTTCAATTCCTTCTGAGTAAAGATGTACTTCAGACTTTTATGATCTGTGTACATCTCCACTCGGTCACCATATAAGTAATGCCTCCATAGCTTCAGAGCAAACACTACTGCCGCCAACTCTAAATCATAAGTTGGGTAATTCTTCTCGTGGTCCCGAAGCTGCCTAGATGCATATGCTATCACCTTCCCATGCTGCATAAGGACACATCCAAGTCCTTTACCTGACGCATCACAATATACTGTAAAACCTCCGGGTCCAACCGGCAATGTAAGAATAGGTGCTGATATCAACTTCTGCTTCAAAGTCTCGAATGATGCCTGACATTCTGCCGACCAAACGAATGGTACATCTTTCCGGGTCAAGCGGGTCATGGGCGCTGAAAGTCTTACAAAGTCTGAAACAAATCTTCGGTAATATCCTGCTAATCCCAAGAAACTCCGCACATCTGCTACGGTCTTGGGTACTGGCCAACTCTCTACTGCTTCTATCTTCCTGGGATCTACTACTACTCCAGCTCCTGATATGATATGTCCCAAAAATGAAATGTGATCCGACCAAAACTCACACTTGCTGAGCTTGGCATACAACTGGTTCTCTCTCAGAACTTGCAACACTTTCCTGAGGTGGTCTTCATGCTCCTTTTCGCTAGCAGAGTATACGAGAATGTCGTCAAGAAACACAATGACAAACTGGTGTAAGTATGGTATAAAGATACGATTCATCAAATCCATGAATATTGCTGGAGCATTGGTCAAACCAAACGGCATTACTAAGAACTCATAATGCCCATACTTCGACCTGAATGCTGTCTTGGGAATATCTTCCTTCCGAACCCTCACCTGATGGTACCCTGAACGAAGATCTATCTTGGAGAAAACTCTAGCCTTGCTCAACTGGTCAAATAAGTCGTCGATCCTGGGTAATGGGTACTTGTTCTTCACTGTTGCCGCGTTAAGCTTCCTGTAGTCAATGCATAATCTGGATGACCCATCCTTCTTTCCCACAAGTACCACTGGTGCTGCCCATGGTGACATGCTAGCTTGGATAAACTTCTTCCCCTTCAGTTCCTCTATGTGTTGATATACCTTGGCCTGCTCCGAATCTGCCATTCTATAAACCCGATCTGATATCGGTTTAGTTCCTGATGCCAATTCTATACTGAACTCAATATCTCTAATTGGTGGTAGACCTGGAAGTTCTTCAGGAAATACGTCTAGAAATTCTTCAATTACCTTCGAAATCTGAACTTCTTCCATTGCCGCTACTACCCCCTGCTCTGGTTGAGTTGCCTCTGATCTGACTAAGGTGAATCTCTTCCTGCCTGGAATATCAAAAGATACACTCCCTCTACGATAATCTATTGTCGCATGACTGTCTTTCAGCCAGTCCATGCCTAAAATAACGTCAAAATTTCCGACAGAAAATTCTATCAACTGGGCGGGTAAGGAATGCCCGCAAACACAACACTACACGCTAGAATAACTCTACTAACTCCTACGAGCCCATTACCAGTGAGTATATTCAACCTCCCTGGCAATGCCGCGAACTCCATCCCTAGACGTGTCGCAAATCGTGCAGATATAAATGAATGGGATGCTCCCGAATCAAACAATGCTACTGCAGAATATGAGGCGACGAGAATGTTACCTGCCACAACATCTCCCGATGCCAATGCCTCTTCTAAGGACAGAGTGAATGCTTGCCCTCGACCTCCTTGCTGATTTCCATGCTACGGCCTAGCCTGATGCTGCTGCTGGCCCCTTCCTTGATGATGCTGGGGTGGTCTATGCTGGTGTTGCTGCATCGGCGGTCCCTGCTGCCGAAACATCTGAGCCTGCGGATGCTGTGCCAACGGCCTTACTGCCACTGCTGGTCCTCGATATTGGCCTGCCCCTGGGGCTGGCAGAGCAGGAAACTGCTGCCCTGGCCCTCCTACCCTCGAATTCATGGGACATATGGTAACCCGATGGTCTGGATTTCCACATATCAGACACAGTCCATTCAATATCCGACACACATCTCTAGTGTGCCCCATCTTTCCGCAATAAGTGCAGCCCGCCAGGGGTTGCTGGTTCTTCCTCTGTTGCTGTTGCTGCTGCTGCCTGAGTGGTGCTGGTCCTCGTATCGCCACATCGTGGATACGAACGCCAGTGGATGGTACTGTTGTTCGGGGCGCTGTTCCCCCTCCTCCTTCAATCTGACTGTGGGATCTCTTTTGACCCCCAGTCCTTGTCGCAAGCCTCTGAATGGTGAGCTCATGCCTTCGAGTTTCCGTCAATATCTCATCAAAAGTTTGGTAATTGTGCCCCTCTATCAATTGCAAGAGCTCAAGATGAAACCCTTGCTGAAACCTCATGGCCCTCTGGCGCTCCATTGCTACCATCTCTGGGGCGAATCTACTCAATCTGCAGAACTCCGCTGCATAAGCATCTACAGTCTTGCCGGCCTGCCTGAGGTTGATAAATTTCTGTTGTAGCTCAAACTGTACCACAACTCCATAGTACTTGGTCTTGAATCTTGAAGTGAAATCGTCCCAAGCCACAGGACGTCTGATGCCCACTTCCTCTAATTCCCACCAATCACGTGCGAGATCCTGAAGTAACAACTTCACTAGATCTACACGTTCTTCTGCCGGTACCTTAGCTGCTGTCAGAATAGCCTCCATATCCTTAAGCCATGCATCTGCTGAGATGGCATCCTCCGTGCCCTCGAAACGGCGGGGGTTGTACTTGCAAAACCTGGTTGATGCTCCTGAATCAGCCCTGACTCCTCTTTCCAAAGCCGTCTGCAATCCTTGGTTGAGCAACACATTCTGCTCTTGTAGCTGAGTGTGCATGCGCTGCGGGGCCAACATCTGATATTGCTGAGCAGCCATCATTCCTCTCATGATCTCCAGAAGGGCTGGTGTGTCCACTTCCACAGGGGTAGGTGGAACTGTGGGTGGGTTTGGAATATCTGGATACTGCGGTCCAACCGCTGGTTCTACTATCACTTCTTCCTGGATAGCCTCCTGAGGCGAGACTGGCCCTGGTTGCTGACCATCCTGGTCAGGTTGTCCTTGTTGCCTTTGTTGTTGCTGTCCAGCTCTGACCGATGCGGACGAAGTGCCCCTAAGAAAAGGGACAAGAGAACAGTCAAACAACCGGACATGAAGGATCGATGAAGTCAAAGGATACCGGAATGTCAAGCAAGGGTTTGAGAATAACGAATCATGAGATCAAGGGGAAATATGTGTGATTGAGACATCCTATAAATCAAAACACCCCACAAGTCTGAAATCAGACCTGCATGGGCCACCACTAAAACCTTGTCACGCCCCAGAACCAGAATACTGGAGAGCGGGGGAATGACTCAGCCAGCTACGCATTACGGGTAGATGAATACCGTATAATACGATCAATGTTGTCTAACCAGACGAGGGGGTGCATACTACATAAAGGTCTTACTATGGTCATTTCACATCTATTGTCTCAATCATTCAATCAAGAAGCATAAATAGAGAACATGTAAGATAAAGCAGTAAGGCATCCCAAACGCTTAGTCAAAATGTCCTTGAGATCTGGCTTTATAAAACATAGCCAGATGGTATAGCAAGTATCCACAATTGTTATCAGCTGCAGTCTGACTTAATTATAATTATATAAAAGTAAGTACAAGACAATTCGACTAACATGTCGGTGCCAAACGGCTAAGTATAAAGATAAATAACAAAACGAGCGGTGAGGTAAGGAACCCACTCGAGTCCTCCTGCGATCATTCTCCTAGTATTGACCATCTTGGAGGTAGAAGTACGCTGGATCCTCGGGAACCGGCTCTAAATCTTGCCATACAAAACCAGAGAGGTTAGACCTCTAATAGCAAGTACCACAAGGAAGGACGATATGAAGGACATAAACCAGTAAGTAAAAGAATATAATGTTAATAGATCTCTGCTTTCCACTAGGATTCACATCACATCACGACACTTTGAACCAACCTCCCAACCAAACAAGGACAGAAGTTGGCCCGTCATGTCCTGACATTCTGATCATCCCAGTTAGGTAACAGAGTAGTACAGTACACAAACAAATCATCTTGAACGGCCAATCAAATCCTACGGCTTGCTATTATGAGTCCCAAGTTATCATGGAATTATACAAAAATAGGGATTCCTCAGTTCTTACTATGTACGAGCAAGGCTAGTCTATCCAGTCAATCAATTGCGCCAATCATGTAGTTAGACGAGTCCCAGCGGGATGCCCGTCGTTATAGCATGTACAATAATATAAGCAGATACTGTTCCCTGCCCGTGTGACAGATTTACAGTATCTGTGGGAACCAGCCGGCCCGTCGGGCACTTAATAGTCCTAAGGGGGCTGCCATGTAAGAACTCGGGAATCCATTCTCTCCATGTCATCATTATTTTATTTAACTTAATAGTCTCTACGTTGAGTGAAGTTCCATGCCGTGGATCATGGTCGTTCAAATGAGTACTTTCGTACGGGGTACGATATGCGCAACTCTACAACGATACCCGTGCGGCTAGGTTGTAGATTTTACATAGCGTGATGCAACAATCAAATTAACCACGGAATAATCATGCCTTGACCATAAGATACACATGCTTCTTTTATAGAAAATAAATAAATAGATAAATAAATAAATAAATAGATTGAAGCCTGCATGTGCATGTATGTCAATATTTCGGGATCAGCCAGTCAATTTGCAATAGTTCATAACATGAACGTGTCTCATTCATTCATTTTAATAAGACGACTAGCCAGTCTCTTAGTTCCAACTAGGAACACATGATCAATTAGTCAAATAACCATCGTCATTAATGGTGACAAGGCATGAAAGTCATTTATCATCAAATAGGGTCGAGTCTATAACTCTCGAGGTCAAGTTCTAGTCATACTGGGTATCCATGGATCAATCAGGACACAAGGCGCATTTTGCATAACAATCCATTTTAACAATTTTAACATATCATGATTTATCAAAAAATTCACGCAAAAAGGCGTAAGGATATAATAGAAGAATTATCATGCCATCATTAAATGAATATGTTGAGGAATAAATAAAAACACCCAGGTCAGGAAGTCACGCCAACAAATCTATGCTAAGGCCAAAAGTCACGCAAGAAGTCTATGCTTAAGACCAACAAGTCACGCTAAGTCTAGCTGGGGTGAGCGTGGAAAATGGGCGTGAACAGTGAGCGTGAAAAGTGATACACGCTGGCGAGCGTGAGCGTAAAATGTCACGCAAGCAAGCGCAGCGTGAGCGTGAAGGGAAAATTCACACACGCACAAGAGAGCGTGACTAAAAATCCACGCACTCATGGAAGTGTGCGTGACTAAAAATACACGCAGACTCGTGGATGTGTGCGTGACTAAAAATACACGCACGCACAGAGTGAGCGTGACTAAAATACACGCACGCACACACAGTGTGAACGTAACTCAAAAGTCACGCAGACACGCACAGTGTGAACGTAAATCAAAAGTTACGCACGCATGTAAAGACATGAGCGTGACTAAAAATACACGCAAAACACGTAAAGACGTGTGCGTGACTGGGTTGATGTTTACGCGAGCACGTAAGAACGTGTGCGTGAAACATCTCCCAACCTCCAAGTCCCATGGAGCCTTGTTCCAGTGCCGGGAATACACGCTAAGTTGGTGGATCAAGAACCCATGAACAGCCGAAATACTATAACTTAGATCTAGAGAAAACCAGTCGTAGAAATCAAAAATGCTAAGAACTAATCTCTCTTGGAATCACGAGAAGAAGACAAATGAACCAAAAAAATGGGTGATTGAGTAGCAAGTTTGCACTTGCCTTCTCCTGCTGCTGGTTAGGTGGAGAAGTAATAGGAGGAAGAAGAAGTAGTAATGGTGAGAATGAAGTAATGAGGAGAGAGAAAGAGATGGAAGCTTTAAATAGGAAGGGGGTGGTAGGTGGGAGCTAGTGGGCCGGGTCTGTGGGGGTTCGGCCAAGGCCAACCCGAAGGTAAACAGAAGAAGGTAAAAGCAGAAAATAAATGCAGAAAAAAAAATGCAGGTAATAAAATTGCAGGAAATTAATTAACATGAAAATTAAAGAGCAGATAATTAATTAACATGAAAATTTAAGGGAATTTAAATACAAACTAATACATGATAAATACTAAACAAATACTCATGAGTTGTATATGTATAAAAATACGCATTCCGGGAACGGGGAGTGACACTGTTTGAATAATTAAATATTAATATTAATAAATCTCAAAAATTACATTTTTTATTAAAATAGACTAATAAATAATTTTGAAATATATGTATGCGCGAATAATGCATACATGATTATGTTTTTCCTAGTATGCAATAAAATATTATTTATGATTAATAACTGCAAAAAAAACAAAAGGCTTTTTATAGCAAGAATAATTATATAATATTTTGGAAGTGTATAATAAAATAGAGAAAAATATTTTTCTAAAATATGTACGCTCGCACATATTCGCACTCTACGAGCAACTACGAAAAATAAAATTTCGTGCGTGACGTACAATACGACTATGCGATGTACAATACAAAATTTTAAATCAGTACAAAATTTAATAAATAAAAAAATAGTAGAAATTAAGGGGTTTTACAATTCTGGATCGCCGAGAGAAGGTATTGAGGAACCAGGTGATACCCTTGGTACGCGTCGCATGGAGGCATCATTCTCCAGGAGAGTCTACCTGGGAGCGGGAGGATGAGATGCGCGAGCGGTACCCCTATCTTTTTGGACCTTGAGGTATACTTTCTATCTTTCTCAGCAGTTAGTTTCGCCTTTAATTTCGAGGACGAAATTATTTTAAGGGGGGTAGATTTGTCACTACCACTTTTCTAGCTTGAGGGTATTTTGGTCATTTTTTTAAATTTTGAGAATTATTTGGAATTATTATTTATTATTTAGATTTATTAGAATTAATGTAATTTTTAGTGATTTTTAGTATAATTGATTTTGGGCCTATAGTTGACTTTGACTAATGTTGACTAGGAGACTAACCTAGAGGCTAACCTAGGTTATGGCTACTTGGTTAGGTTAAGTAACCCTAGCTTGACCTTAGTTAGTGATTTCATAATCATTAGAATTATTTTGGAAAAATTAGGAGTTAGTTTGATTAAGGAATGGCTTGTGAAATCACAAGTCATTATATGACTTAAAGCCTTAAAGCCCATAGGCCCACACCATGAACCAAACCCTAACCCTAACCCTAATCAGCCCATGGCTGGTTACATTGATCCCTTCTTCCTATTTAATCCCCTCCTAGAAATTAGGGCTAGCCTCCATTGGGATTTTTGCAAGTTTGGAAAGACGTGAGTCCCCATCTTCCTTAAATCATAGAAATTCCTATTTAACTCCTTTTCCACCCAAATCAATTGCAATAGGACCTATATTTACTGTTCTTGCTGTTGGTATTGAGTATTTTCAGAAAGGAAACAATTTGTGGAAGTTTTGGTGGATTGAGGAACCACTTCCATTTGGGGCTTTTGAGCCTTGCTCATCAATAGGTATATTTCAATCCCCTCTATGAATACTGTTTATTTGCATTACTAGGATGCCCTAGCCTTAACCTAACAGCAGGAATAGCTAACCCTAGAATTTGAGTCCTATACGTGTCCGTATCGGATACGTATCAGTTCGTATAGGCATGTGTTCGACGAAATGCCCCAAAGGGCATTTCGATCCATTTTTTGTAATCTATTTGAATAGAAATTAGGGTGTTGACCTCGCATATGGTTTTCTATTGCACTGATCACGATTTAGCGTCGTGTCGAGTCGCACGGACACGCGGTCGCACACACGTACGCGCGGGCAGGAAGCATGCCCTGCTACTCGGGGCTGTTTTCTCTGTGCACACGCCACCCCGACACGTATAATTTGACACACGTGTCGTGTCCATGACTGACACGGGGTTCCCCAAGTGGTTCGAGCTCTCGTGTCGTATTGGACATGTATTTACGTGTGTACTGTGCGTGCACTGTGTGTTCAGTGCACTGAATTTATTTTCCTGTTTCGATTCGATTTTAAATGCTTTAATTATGTTTTCACTTGCTAATTAGATCCTATATATCATGTATAATCAATATTATATTAGGTTTACATAATGGAATAAGCTGTTGTTGTGGATTGATTCAAATTGGGTTAACTTTAGGTTCGACTGATACTAGGCTCTGATACATTAGTTTCCAGATTTCTAAACCCTCTAATTCCATGTTTTAATTATGTTTCACACTGTTTATATATCCCCACATGATTGTTAGTATATGTAAATGCAATATTTCGATTCAAATTGGTTTTTGAGTTAAGAATGGGATTTTGAGCTAGTGTGTTGGATTTCAAATTTCTGTTGAACTGATACTTGATTCATCCTTCCTTATTAAACTGGATTTAAGTTATTCCTTTGAATACTATTGCCTAACTGAGATTGTTCTTCCCTTCTTACATAATCGAGTTGAATGTTAATTGCAAACCTGAGATTCCTCATTCAATATTTAACTGAGTTTTGTTGAATTAACTTGAATGGGTTTTTGCTGAACTGAGTTTGTGTTTCAAATACCTGAGATTACTCCTTGAAAATACTGAAATATAGTTTAGATTTATATGGACTAATACCATTTCATAACTAGTTCTAGTTACTTTCGAATTTGTAATTGAAAGGATTTCTACTTTCCTGAAGGATGATTCAATTCTGAAAACCTGGATTGATTTCCTTTCCATCCTTCAACTGAGTTCTGTGTTTTGATAAACTAAAATATTTTCCAGTTATTCCCATTCCCTAAACTGGTTTCCTTTCCTTTTGCCACATTATTAGTTCCCTTATAACTGAGTTTCATTTCTAATACACTGTGGACTGAAATCTGGGTTTTGGGGTTCCTGTTTTAAACTGGAATTTCGATATGGGTTTTCCTTTTTCTGAAATGAACTGTTGCCATGCCACATTGTAATTAGCTTCACTGATTTCCCTTTCCCTGTTTCATATTGATATGTGTGTACATACAGGTTTCATTAACCTGTTTTGGACTGCTTTCCCTGTTTAACTAATTTTAGGATTCACTATTTTTACTCTCTCATGTTTCATTCACTACACACACTCTCATATATCACTGAACACAGGATTACCTATCCACTATCATGCATCTATCTTGAAACCTCACCTCACACACACCCTCTACTCCATGCTTTACTGTTACACTGTTTTTATGTTTCCCTAACACACACACACTCATGTACACAGGTTCAACCATCACACTCTCTTGTCACATGCTACCACACATTTCCCTTTTTCCCTTCTCTACATGTATATATATACATGTATAGATTTTGAGATGAATAGATATGTATATATCTTACATATATTATATAATGTGTTGTACTTTTATATATATATTAGATACATATATGTGTGGGTGATATGTGTATAGTAACCTATAGGCTAATGTGTAATTCTATGTTATATTATAAAATAGATCAATGTGTGTATTCCTATATTAGATTATATAGTTATATCTATTTGTGTATTATTTTAGGTATAGATATATTGTCATGTATGTAATGTTATGGTTTGGTTGTTAGGGCATGTTATTGCCTAGTAAGCCTAGATTAGTCTTGTTAGAACCTAGAATGGCTTGTTAGACCTAGAATAGACTAGTTAGACTAGTTTGACTTAGGTTTGACTTGGTTGACCTAGTTTGACTTCTAGGGTTGACCAGAGTTGACCAAGAGTTGACTTTGGTCTAGATTGACCTAGATTCTTGTAGAATGCATAGTAGTGCATCTTCTTATCATTCTGGACTTGTTGTGACTTGTGCTATTCTAAATAGGAGCCAGACACCACTCTTCGGACAGTACGTTCATTTTGGATATTCGGTTAGCAGGCGAGTACATTCTTTGATCTTTTCATACCTGTCTGGACTATATTCTTGCTCTAGATTACTCTACATGATGCTGACACGTATCTTTACGGATTAATACTAGATGGATCCCTTCCTGAGATGTTATCCCTCTACGGGTGCATCGGGTATTTCATGTTCATATACTTTATCATGTGCATCAGGTACTCCTTGTACTCGTACTAGTTCATGTTATTACAGGTTCTCATGTGCTTTCATGTGCTTTATCACATGTCTCATGTACTACTTATTACATGAGTTCATGTATCTTTAGCTATATTCATGTGCTTATAACGTAACTTGAATGGATCCTTGTGTATTGATTGGGGCGGGGTGAGTAGAATTGGTTATGTGATCATTATCCCAAGTAGTTGTATTCATGTACCTCTTAGTTGTATTCATGTGCCCCTAAGCCGGTTACATAACCATATTGTACTCTAAATCACTTAGCCACTTACAGTCTCTACTTATCATGTATTTACTTTCAGTTACAAATATCTCCTGTTTACTCGTACTTTCTTTTCAGCACTTCCTGTATTTTACTCTATTGCATGTTTTATACTCCTAACCTGCTATGAACTGTTGAGAGATATGTGCTCGTTCCCGTCCTGATTGGACCTGTTGAAAATTTTATAGAGGAGGAGGAGGAGGCCTGCTTAGACACTTACTATAGGACAGCCTTAGAGGACACTTGTGATCCGGACTTCCAGTCGGATCCCTTAGCAGTAGAGACAATTGCTCTATAGATAGTTTATCTTATTTCATAGTATTTGGAGTTGAGTTGTATATACATTTGGGATTTGTATTATGTCTGGATGTTGTGGAGTTTATTATAGACATTTAGCTCTCTCTCTATTTGTATTTCCTGTGGATTTTGATCTTGCATCTTTTATTATCTATCTATCTTCCTTTCATGTTCTACCTTAGCTATGTTTGAGTTATATTTCTGTTATGTCACCCCCATTCGGGGAGTATAACTGTTATTACCTTCAACTATTAGATGTTGTGACCTAGGATAGCGTTCTACCGCCGACACTGTGGCATAGGCTAGACGTACCCACGTCTCGTGCCCTTACTCTAGGGTGCGGGTCGTGACACCAAACAAGGTTGATTATCAAGGGGTAATGCCCCAGTCCCAAAATACGTAGGACTAGGAACGTAGACATGCCAGCCGTATAATAAATATACGTAAGCTGTAAAATACAGTAGAAGCATAACTAATCTCATCCACACAAAATAAATGAATAAAAGATATCATATAATGATAATGAATTATCTTGATACAATTTGTTGGGCGGAGACAAATCTATTACCAACAAATAAGGAAAAAATACATGGAAAATGAAATAAGTTTGGCGAGCAAAATGAAGACGATCCAAGTGCAATCATCCTCGAAGAATAGAGCGCAAGTCATGGCCATAGCTAGAACACTTGCGAAAGATAAGAGCAAACACCTGGCGAGATAACCAGGTCCTCAGAGGGACATAACAAGATACAATAAACATGCCATATAAATACTGAATATAAATTATGCCACAATCAAAGAAAGTGACAAGACATAAATAAGGTAACCTAACCATACTAAAGTGAACATGCAGTTGAGAACAAACCTTTCGTCGCATAAGCCCTGGCTGTAAATAGGATCTGGTATAGTCCCTACTTGGGCACCAGTGACCTAAGCGTATGACGTTCAAAAACGACAATAGCAAACCTGAGAGGCTAAACATACCCGTATCTCCACCGGAGCTTCCGGGTTATAAGGGAAGTACAATCGAAGCCCATACGACAAGGAAATGTTCTCCCTAACCAATGTACCTATCATGTCGCATCCACGACCATATAACACTACTAACCATCAAGGCTTCTAACATACAACTATTGACAGTTAGACCTAACGCACGTCCTATACACATCAGTGATCAGCCAACACGCAAGTCCGGGTGCTATATGCTACTCACAACTCACACATCTCGTAGCACATCAGTGTCAAAGTTTATATAATGCAATAAACTAGTGGTAGTCCCTTAACTCTAGGTCCATATGCAATCAAAGGATAAATAAAAAGGTACAACTATATCATTGAGCAGGCAGTAAGTCAGGAACTGTAATAATGGTACAGCAAAAAGAACTGGAAATAAATACACAGTGATATGTAATAAATAAAATGCAGACTAATTATAAACATTAAATTATGGCAAGGAATCTTGCCTGGTGGGTCGTCTGGTGTGGTGCGTTAATCTGACAAGTCCGGTTCTGTCCAATAGCCATGGTCGATGCTGCATAGTCCGAATTTGCGAAAAAATATGAATGGATGATTAGTCATGATAAGGGTGATGATCAAGGAGAAATTATGGAGATTACGTATATAAATTTTCTAAAATATTTTTATTTAAATTCTTGGAAATACTTTATATATATATCAAACTTAAAATTTTACATTGTTATTAGTCAAATATACGTTTAGATGAATGCTTAAAAAAATATCAAAATTCAATTTTAGGCTCTTAACATTTAAAATATATATAATATATATATATTGTAGAAAAGTAACTTTTCTTTAGTCAAAATATTTTAATAAAATATAGGAAAAATAATTTTAGGGCTATTGAGTGGTGTCAAAATAATTTTGGAAAAATATGCATTATCAATTTATTTAAATAAACAGAATAATACACTAATAATTCTAATAATAAAAATCGTAATCATAACAAAAGTACTTAAAATAATACTAATGATATAATAATAATAATAATAAATAATAATAATAATAATAATAATAATAATGATAATAATATTAATAATGATAATAATAATAATAATAATAATAATGATGATGATAATAATAATAATAATAATAATAATAATAATAATAATAATAATAATAATAATAATAATGATAATAATAATAATAATAATTATAATAATAATAATAATAATAATAATAATAATACTATAAACAGATGTTGTACTCTGCTAAAGTGCAAACAAATAGTGCAGAGAGAGAGAGAGAGAGAGTAATCGAGAAAGGGGAAAGAGCGGCGGAGGGTTTCACCTGCGGGCTCCGGCGTCGTGGCCGACGGCGGCGGCACTCTGGGCGGAAGGCGGTGGTACAACACGCGGATCTGCGGTGCGGTCGCGGGAGAACGGCGTGTGGCGGTGGTTGCGCAAGGCTCGGCTGTCGCCGTGAGACGGAGAGCTCGTACGACGCGGGGCGGCGCAGTATCTGCGGGCGACGGCACGGCGATTCGGGTTGCGTCGGGTGGCCGGATGCTAGGTGTTCGGCGGCGGAGGTTTGGGTTTCACCTTCTTCTTCTTCTTCTTCTTTTTTTCTCCGGGTTTTTTGGGATGTTGGCAACGGTGGTGGTGTTGGCCGAGTGTGGTCTCGGGTGGTTCATGACGATGGCGATGGTGGCGGTATTGGCGACGAAGGTGACGGGGATGGTTGTGGAGGAGTTGATGATGGTACGGATTCTGGCTGGGTGCATCGGTGGTTTGGGAGGCTGCCGGGAGTGGTAGTTTGGTGGCAGTCATGGTGGCGAGAAGGGAAGGGTCGGGAAGAAATTTATCGGTGAAGTCGAAGGAACGGGGAGGCGGCATCAGGTATGCGGCAATGATGGTGGTGCTCATGTGCGGGGGAGTTGTTGGAAGAGCAGAGGTGATGGTGGCGACGGGGGTTGTTGTGGCCGGAGACGATGCAGGCTGTGCGAGGGTTTAGAATAGGGTTAGGTTAGGGATTTTATTTCGTGTCGAGGGTGCGTCCGACACGGGAATTATTGTACATGTGTAAAGTATGGAATAAGACGGTGGACACAAACACAATGCACATCTATGGAAGGTAGAATTTGTGGAATTATTTATGGATGAGTACCTCTCCTTATATAGGAGGTGGAAATTCCCATTTTGATAAGGACTATGATTCGTTTAAATACCAATTAGGTAAATCACCTATTAATTCAAATTAATTTAAAAATAACTCAATCCAAATCAAATCCATCTAGATAAATTCTATCCTTAATTTAAAATATTTTAAATAAAGTCAATAAAATGTTTTCCAATTTAAATTACCATATTTAATCAAATATTAAAATTAACAAAATCCCAAATATCATTTTCATAATTAAATAAATACAGTAATAATTAATTTCAAAATTACGATAAATATTTAAATATTAAATCATAAAATAACAAAAATATATTAATAAACAAATTTTAGATTTTGTAAAATATTTGGAATACATTTCATATAAACCATAATTTTTAAATCACTACTTATTTTTAAACGACGAACAAAATAACTTTTTTTTTAAAATAAAAATATTTATCATATTATTTTGAAAACTAAGTTCTTTTAGATACATAAAATCTCTAATAAAATGTTTTACAAAAATATGTACCTCGCACATATTCGCACTCGACGAGCAATTACGAAACGCAAATCCCGCACGCTACGAAAATATAAAAATGCGAACTCGTATGCGACGTACAGATACGAAGTAAAAAATAAATACAAATTTTTTTAAAAAAATCGTAGTAGAAATTTAGGGGGTTTACATCCTACCCAACTTAAAGAATTTTGTCCTCAAAATTTAGGAGTAATTAGGGTAGGTATAGCGAAGGGGATGGAAAGAGTTTATTTGAATAGATTTACGAGATCTTCTTGGGACGAGAATGCAAACAAAATATTCGAGAAGGAGGCGAGCGACATTTCAATGGCAACATGTCATTTGATCGACTAGAACAGAAAAATTTGATGGTTTCAGTTTAGATCACGATCATGCATATGACAACCAATCAATGACTAAGCTCGATCAATCCTAACATTAACCTTTAAAAAGGGTAACCTCATAAGTAGGTAATAACTCCTTAATCCTTTAATATCATCAATATTCAGGTAATCTCTCTTATCATAATTCGTTCTTTCCAAACATCACTTTCGTTCCACCTCCCCTAGAATTTTAACAAAACAAATATGGTTATAAATGTACTCTAACTTCCTCTATCTCGTCATAGGAATTCAAATATTCTAAAATTTTGTATTCCGTAGTCTCCATTATACTAGCTCACTTATATATATATATATATATATATATATATATATATATATATATATATATATATATATATATATATCTTCCCAAGTTATAATTTCCTCTAAAATTAAAATTCCAAACCTTCAACCAATTTGGCCCAAGTAAAAGTTAAAATCTTCTTACTACAAATTTGTGTTTATTGGTCAATGTACAATGCATTCATAGGTACCAAAATAAAAGTTCGTCTTCAATGTTCGATAAATCTCGAGAACTAACAGTATACCCTCATAACTCAATCTTCTATCATAATCAAAAATTTCCTAAAATATTTATTAGTCTCCCTCGAAAATTTGAATTTAACAATCTCATATTTTCTTTTTGATGGTAGAAATGAAACTCATCTTTAATTTCATATTCATAATCATCTTAGAACTTAATAAAAAATGTAATGATTTATTTCTTCATCAATTGATTATCCTTGAAAACTAATATCATCATAACACTATATGTTATCGAAGGCAACGTCAACATTGTCTTTATCAAAAAAAAATTTGCATCCAAAAATTATATATATATTTGGTTCTTAAACCACCAACACTTTAGAAGATTCTTCGCTCGATATTTAGTTACCTTAAAACAAATTTTTGAAATTCGAGAAGTCTATTTATCCTTGAGTGTTTCATCAAAACATGATATATCATTCCTTACTTCATCTATTCGGATTTATCACACATTTTCATTTATGTCCCATCTATAACTCATAATCTCGTAATTATCTTAACCAACTACATTATTTATCCATGTTGTGGGGTTCTCCAATCTAACCTCTACTAACCCAAGATTGTCACGATCGCATTTTATTTCGCATAAGGAATCATACAATAAATAAGGTGGCATAAATTATGTAGGAATCATAGTGAAATATAAGTAAAGCCGTTTAATTGGAAGAGAGAAGGGTAAGGGTTGCAATATTGAAGAGTGAAAAGATGTTATGTGTCTAAGTGAATTGAGATAAGACATGAAAATAAATGACAAGGGTTAAGCAGTCAAGATAGAACGCAAGGCTAAGCATTTAAGGGATTTAATAGATCGCAATCATATATTAGGTCGAAAAAAATTGAGTCGAGGTTGAGTCCATATATGCAGTCAAAAGTATATCGGTACCATGGTAAGGGTTATAGTTTAGTCTTCATGACCCGAAAGTCGTATCATAAAAATAGGGTACAAGGGGACGTATTTTATTGGGGCATGATATACCTACACGAAGGTGAGCTCGTCTAGGTTTTGTATGTGAAATTTGTTGGAAGGAAAAGTCTAATGTTGTGCTTCAAATATCAAAGTCACGATAGGGAACGCCAAATGATCAAAATAGAAAGTGGGTTTTCATAAGGTACTAATTAATGCACAAAATAAAAGGATAAAGAACGAAATAAAAATAATTTAGGAAATCTTGTAGATCAAGTTAAGATAAGTTAGAGACACACTTTCTAGAGAGAAGATAGTCTCATAGATAAGGGTATGGTCAAGGGAATGATTCTAATCACTTCTAAGTTTCAAACAATTAGATGGTCACGAATAAAGATCTAGATTTGAGTGAAGGTCAAGTAAGTCAAAGATATGGATATAGTTATACAGTTGGTCAGTGACTAACATACTTGTGTATATGCAATGTTAAATCATATGTGGTGACAATCTAATGTGGAATACTTCTATCTCACTAAGGTGACCTTACTCGTTTCTTGGTCCTCTACCAATATATTATATACTCTAAAATTTTCAAGTTCCTCGAAAGTTGTCGATAAAATTCCCAAGATACTCCACCAAAATTTCCAATCATCTTAGGCTGTTAACTTTAATCACAATTTTAAATCTCTAGTCAATCTCGAAACAACCCTTGTATATCACAAATCGAATAAATAATAATTCTTTTTTCCAAATCTTAAACTCAATATTTAATAAGTTTATCAGCCGAAATTCATACT
>JANAVB010038669.1:0-127665 GCA_029216955.1 Iris pallida | reverse complement strand
GACAACTTCTATACCCATCTTCTGAAGATCGGCTAACGTTTCTAGTTGCGCTGTCAGGAAAAACTCCTACTCCTGCCCTCCTGCTCAATGCATCTGCAACAACGTTGGCCTTCCCTGGGTGATACTGCAGGTTGACATCATAATCCACAAACAGCTCTAGCCATCTCCTCTGACGCATGTTGAATCCTTCTGGGTGAACACACTTCAGACTCTTGTGGTCGATGAAGATCTCCACCCTACTCCGTACAATAGTGCCTCCACAACTTAAGTGCAAACACTACTGCTACCAGCTCCAAGTCATGGGTTGGGTAATTTCTCTCATGGTCACGAAGTTGTCGTGACGCATAAGCTATTACCTTCCCATGCTGCATCAGAACACTCATAAACCTCTGCCCGAAGCATCACAATACACTGAGAATCCTCCGGTTCCATCTGGAAGCGTGAGAATAGGAGCCGTCATCAAGCCTCGCTTCAACCTCTCAAAAGAATCCTGGCATTCTGCTGTCCAAGCAAACTGCACATCCTTGCGGTCAACTGGGTCAATGGTGCTGAAATTCGAGCAAAGTCCGAACAAATCGCCGGTAGTAGCCGGCCAAGCCAAAAAAACTGCGAATTTCTGCCACTGTGCTAGGTACCGGCCACGTTTCAATGGCCACGATCTTCTGGGGATCCACTTCAACTCCTCCTCGTGTGATATGACCCAAGTACGAAATGCGATCGAGCCAGAACTCGCATTTACTAAACTTGGCATATAACTGGTGCTCTCTGAGAATCTGGGACAACTCGGAGATGCTGCTCATGCTCCGCTTCACTCTTGCTGTAGACTAGGATGTCGTCTAGGAACACAATCACGAACTGATCCAAATAAGGCATGAAGATGCGATTCATGAGGTCCATGAATACAGTCGGCGCATTGGTTGCTCCAAATGGCATCACAAGGAACTCCCAATGCCCATACCTAGATCTGAAAGCAGTCTTCGGGATGTCCTGCTCTCTGACTCTGATCTGATGGTATCCTGACCGCAAGTCAATCTTCGAAAATACTGATGCCCCTTTGAGTTGATCAAACAAGTCATCTATCCTCGGAGAGGATATCTGTTCTTGATTGTCACTGAGTTCAAGGTACGATAATCAACACACAATCTGGATGTACCATCCTTCTTTTTCACAAGAAGCATCGGGGCTCCCCAAGGCGATCCACTAGAACGAATGAATCCCTTGGTTCTGAGTTCTTCAATCATCTTGTACAATATCTCTAACTCTGACGGCGCCATCCTGTAGACTCTCTCTGACGCTGGGGCTGTCCCGGGAATCAAGTCGATGGTAAACTCGATCTCTCGCTCTGGCGGCATCCCTGGAAGCTCTTCTGGGAAAACATCTGAAAACTCTTCGACTATCCGAGGTAACTGTACTACTGCCGCCATCCGCAACACTGGAGGAGAAGGTTCAACTTCGCCTCGGGAGAAGGAAAACTCCGGCTCGCCTGGAATGCTAAAATAACCCTGCCAATATGACAGTCTATCCTAGCATACTGGCCCCTCAACCAATCCATCCCTAAGACCACATCATAATCGGCCATCGGAACTCTATCAATCTAGCGAAGAATTCTCTACCGCTAACTATGACCCGACACGAGGAAAATACTCTATCTACTCCCACAAGTCCGTTACCAGTAAGTATATTGAGCCTTACTGATAATGACTCGGGCTCCAGTCCTACCCGTGTCGTAAATTGTGCAGACATAAATGAATGCGAGGCACCAGAATCAAATACTGAAGCTGGAAAGGTGTTGACGAGAATAGTACCTGCCACCACCTCACCTGGTGCTATTCCTTCTTCTCCCATGGTCAAAGCCCACTTGACCATGTCCTCTAGGTGCGGGTCCCCTCTGCTAAAAATTCCTCTGCCTGCTCTGGATTAGGGCTTGGGCTTGGGCATACTGCTGCGGCCTCTGCTGCTGGAATGCCTGGGCCTGCGTCGGCAATGGCCTCGAGAACGGGTACTGCAGCTGCTGTTGCTGGATTGGTGCTGGTCCTCTAACTGAAGGACTAGAGAAAGCGGATGAACTCCCCCTGTTCGGGCAGTTCCCAACCCTGTGGTCCGGGGCACCACAAACCAAACACAAACCCTGTGCTCTACGACACTCTGACACCACATGTCCTGGCTTCCCGCAGTATAAATATCCCACTGTGGAAGACTGCTTCTGCTTCTGCTGCTGAGGGTGCGTCGGGGTGGAATGCTGAACCGACGTCACTGAGGCCGCCCGCCTCGGAGCTCCAATGGTCAAAGCCCTGGCTGCCGGGGCTGGTACTGATGACTGATTCATCTGACCGTGAGATCGCTTCTGGCCTCCGGTCCTATCCACGATCCTCTGAGAGGTATATTCATGCCTCCAGGCTGCTCTCAACACTGCATCAAAAGTCTGATGCTCAAACTGCTCCACCGCCAATAAAATCTCTAGGTGGAGCCCCTGCTGGAACCGCTGGGCTCTATCGAACTCGGTCGCCACCAAGGTGGGAGCAAACCGACTAAGCCTGGAGAACTCGGCCGCATATCCGTCGACCGTCCTGCCCATCTGCTTCAGATTGGTGAACCTCGTCTGTAGATCATACCGAGCTACAGCATCAAAATACTTGGTCTGGAATCTCTCCCTGAATACTGCCCATGAAATAGGGGCCACTAATCCATCGGCCTGCGCTGTCCACCAGCTGCGAGCAAGATCCAATAGCTGCAGGCGCACCACAGCTACCTTCTCATTCTCTGGAGTCCTGGCTGCTTCTAGAATTACCTCTGTGTTCTGAAGCCATGCATCTGCAGCGATCGCATCTTCACTGCCATCGAAGAAGGGAGGGTTCAAGCGCTTGAAGCTGTTGGCCGCGCTATTACCCTGATGACCTCCTTTGGTCAAAGCATCTGCCACCGCCTGGTGCAAGGCATCTCCGCGACGATCCTGGGAAGCTAATAGGGACCTGATGAGACCCACCAAAGTGCCATCATTAGGCTCTGCAGGCTGGACTGGCTGAATTAGGGGTTCTCCTTCGGTAGGCATGACTCTGGAGGCTACTCCTGAATGCTGGGCTTGATCTCCAGGTTGTTGCTGGTCCGCGGGAGGTGCACCGCCTTGCTGATCGACAGGTCCAGGAACAATGCCGCTGAAGAAGACTACATAGGGAACAATAAGGAAGGACCATGATAGATCAACGATACAAGCATGTGATCAGGTCAAGATTCTCAGGAATTTGAAGATACGAGCAGATCAAGGGCGAATACTGATTGAGACATCTATTCGGTAAACCCTCACATATCTTGAATTACAAGACCTGCATGGGCCACCACTAAAACTATGTCACGCCCCAGAACCAGAATACTGGAGAGTGGGGGCAGACATAGCCAGCTACGTATAATGAAATGGAATCCACGTCACTATACGGTCACGGCTGTCTAGATATATGAGGGTTTAACTACAATCCATCAGTCTCTTATGGTCAAGAACAAGCCTATTGTCTCAATCACAAGCAAGTAGTAACAGTCACAAGATATTAGAGCATCAATATACAATAGTAAGGCATCCCATACATTATATATTGGATGATCATGAAGCTAGTCTTACAAAATGTCAGGACTAGCAAGAGTTTCAGTCATACATGATCAACCCTAGGATTTGTCAATCATGTTACAGCCCGTAGGCAGACAGTAAATAAAGGTGCAATACGAGCTAACACGTGCTCGCCGGCTAAACGCCTCAAAAGAATAATTTTACAAATAGAGTGGGAGGACAAAAGAAACCCACTCGTTGCCCTGGTTACGCCTGGTGGTCACCATCGGGCTGGAAGACAGGTGGATCCTCTGTTGCTGCTCCGATATCTGGCCACATAAAACCAGCTGGGTCAGACCCCAGAAAGAGCAAGTGCCACAAAGAAGGCTTCACTTAGGAACTAAAACCAGCATATCATAATAGAATATTAAAGATAATAGATAAAGAACTGATAATAACAGAGATAATAACAGTCATATGCCACATAATGGAAGATGGTATCACACAAAAATTTTAGGAGCCAAATAGCATTTTTGTAATATTAGTTTCAATTATATTATAAATTTTAAATTAACAAAAAAGCCAATGTAGATTTAATATTAATGCTACTGTTAAATTTTCCCGATCATACCTCGATACTTACGAATGTCGACTGAGATACCGTCTTCATCATTATCAAGTTTTGTCGTTATTACCATAGGAGTCCCCATTGACTTGGATGAGTCAACTGTTGGGAACCATTTATCACGCCCCGATCCGGGAAATCGCTCACGCTCGCTAGATTTCACCCGAATCATCGTCCTCGCTGGGGCGTGATGCCGCACGAGCCTGGAGTTGCGCTCGTGCAAGGCAAGATAACAGATTCACAATAGTGTTTATAGCTCAAATTGATAACATAAGCAGCGGAAGAAAAATGTAGTATACAACAAGAATCCCTTTTATTGATAATGAACTGAAGGTTACAATGGCTCTGAATAGCCCAACTTAACATGCCAATTGGCTACAACGCTCATGATCTCTCTAGCTCACAAAGGATTACATTGTTCCATACATTGCCTCTTTATAGCCAACAAGTAGTCTTCGGCTGAACATCTCCATGTCGCAAGTTCGAACGCCAATACGGTAGCTCCTCTTGAACGCTAAGGACTCCATGCCTCGGTTCGTCCAAGACGAGCCCTGCCTCGAGCCGAACATATCCTGAACTTGTCCACTACCGTGTCCCTGCGGCAGATACAGTTCGACATAATCTTAACATAAACATAGTGATCGTGCTCATCTCTGTCCCATTTCGCCTAGCCTGCAAGGTTAGCACTTTACATAAGAAATTAATCATTTCACTCAACCAACCAACCGTAAACTTAAACATATGCATAAGGATAACAGGCCGTGCGCCTGCACCCAGCGCTAATCTCATCCCACCGGCCCTATCTATATGAAGGTCACGGTGTTTCGTACCGTAATGCATCTTTGGCATCCTTATGTGTAAGCCTATGATCGCTTCGATACGGGTTGCTAGCCCAATATTCGAAGGATCCCAAACTTACTGATATCATAGCTTATCACAACACTGGACGGTCGTAGCCCGTCCTAATGATGTGCACCATAAATACCATACATAATTCCCTCATTTGAACTACTCGGTTGATTTCGCCTACCGCGCCCATGCCACACTCCGTTGCAGGACGACGATTTGGTTTTGCGTACACTTTACTAAATAAGACAAAATGTCGACCTCTTATCGTCCAACGTAAAAGCATAGCCTGCACACCAGATCAACTAAAATCAGCACTTGCTCAAACGGGACTTATCCTTTGTATCGATTCAATTCGTAATTCCAATCGACTCAAATGCTACCTTTGGCCAACGTAACTCTTGCATCTTTGTCCCCAAACAGACTGGGAATGCCATCATCTGCCAGCCTCCCTTCCGAAACCAAGTTGTAGCACAAACTCGGTACATGGCACAGTGTTTCCATCGCCCAAGTCATACTTTATATGATAAGCTTTGAGATTGTTGTAGTGCCCCGTCCCTACATCGGCCCCCATTTTCGTCCACAGGGTGCGCAAGAAAGGAACAATGTCGCTACCGATTCGGTTGGGACCGATAAGTCGGAATCGGCTGGGTCGATCCAACGAGAACGGTTGAATTAAGATCCATTCCATGTTATGGAATGGCTTCTTTGGAACCAAGTCCCATATTCAGCGGGTTGCAGGTGATCGTGTAGGCGACATCCGTGCAGCCAACCAGTCGCTCGCTTGAAGCAACTCTAAGGCGAGTGGCTGACCTCCTTCGCCTCGTCCCTCTACTTCAAAATCAATATGTGAAGTAAATGAATGCTTTTCATAATAGTGTAGAATTAAAGAAAACTCTGAACTTCTGCGATGGTGCTAGGTACTGGCTATTGACTCTATGGCCACTACCTTTGGGGGTCCACTTCCACTCCACCCCTGGTGATGATGTGACCTAAGTACGAGATATGATCCAGCCAAAACTCGCACTTACTGAACTTCGCGTACAACTGGTGTTCCCTGAGTATCTAAAGAACTACACGAAGATGCTGCTACTCTGCCTCACTCTTGCTATAGACTAAGATGTCGTCTATGAACACTATCATGAACTGATCCAAATAGGGCATGAAGATACGATTCATGAGGTCCATGAATACGGCTGGCATATTGGTCGCTCCAAATGGCATAACAAGGAACTTCCAATGTCCATACCTCGATCTGAATGTTGTCTTTGGGATGTCTTGCTCTCTGACTCTGATCTGATGGCACCCTCACCGCAAGTCAATATTTGAGAATACAGTCGCTCTCTTGAGCTGATCAAATAAGTCATTAATGTATGATAATCAACACATAATCTTGACGTACCATCCTTCTTCTTCACGAGAAGCATCGATGCTCCCCAAGGCGATCCACTAGCACGAATGAATCCTTTGGTTCTGAGTTCTTCAATCATCTTGTACAAGATTTCCAACTTTGAAGGTGCCATCCTATAGACTCTCTCCGATACTGGTGCCGTCCCTGGAATCAAGTCGATGGTGAAAAATGAAAACTCTGCCTCACCGGGAATACCAAAAATAATTCTGACAATATGGTAGTCTATTCTTGTATTGCTCCTTCAACCAATCCATTCCTAGGCCAAGGGACATTCGGTCCGCCGCAAAAGGGTCGCCGTCTAATCCAGCTATAGTCCGTGATGGCTTGATATTGCCAGTGGCTTCACACCCTTTCACTGCTTAACAAATGCACGTGACACGGGACGATGCTTGCTATACTTCGATAGCCCAACAAATACTTTTCTAATGTGTTCGTGCAACACTTGACAAGCAAGGGCTACGTCAAGCTTTGTATCGAGGGAACGTGATGTGCACGCATTCGACTTGAACAATCAAGTTCTTTGGGTGCATAGACTTAAGCAAGAAGCAGTAAAATACGACTTAAACTATGGGACAAGCGAATGTTAATATTAATTGTAGTTCCAATTACATTTTAAATAAAAAAGAATACAATTTTAACTTTAACTAGTTTGAAGTAAATGTTAAATCAAAAACTATTTTAAATTTTATCATTAATATTAGTTTCAATAATATTGTAAATTTTAAATTAACAGGAATGCCACGGTATTAGAAACCTAGCTGATGTCACGTTGCTCGGGCTCGGTTAGTGTTCGTCTAAACTCGTACGTGCGAATAGTTATTAGTAATGAAACCCAAAAATTGAATTTTAAGTTTAAAATCTAGTCGAGCTCGATCCTTTCTCTTTATCCCATCTCCCACTCTCTCTCTCTCTCTCTCTCTCTCTCTCTCTCTCTCTCTCTCTCTCTCGGGTTCTCTCTCACAGTTGTGTTCACTAATACCATATCATTAAAATATTTACACAACAGATCCCGAAGCATTAAATGCTGCTGCATGTGTCATCCTACACAATTTAATAATAAACACTGATACCATATCATTAGAAGAGTAAAAGTTGTCTTGAAAGTTGTAAAAAATTACTTTGTATTGTCTTCTCAATACTTTTTTGCATTGGAGATGACTTTTTAAACTTATTGTCATTTGTGAATATAATCTTGCCGCCTATACAAGATATTGTCTTGTGCCTCATGCCACATAGGATACAACACATAACAAGACAATAGGGTTGCGTAGCATTAAATGCTGCTGCATGCGTTATCCTACAGAAGAGGGCCACGTGGAGAATGCTGCTGCATGCTTCCTCATGCGTTATTAGCTACACAATTTAATAATACATGTACCCAAAAGATGAGAAAGTTGTGTTGTTGGAAGTTATTTCCTTAAAATTATGCTTGCTCCTAGAATCACTCAAGATTTTCATGAGCCATCAAAAGAGGGCCACATGGCGGAGGTACAAGGAAGACGAAAAGGTTGTGTTGCTGGAAGTTGTTTCTTTCTGAATAATGCTTTTGGTACCTCCAAATTGTACTTTCAAACTGTCCATCCTTACGTGGCAGCTGACGTGATATGTTGATCTGACAGCTGATGTGGCAAATTTTTTTAAAATAAAAAAAAATTAACATTAAAATTAATATTAACATTAACATTAACATTAACATTAACATTAATATTATCGTTAGCATTAACAATAATATTAATATTAATATTAACATTAACATTAACATAATTAATATTAATTAACATAAATTAATATTAACATTAAATTAACATTGATATTGATATTAAGGTTAACTTATTATGGAGAAAATTGGGTAGTTAACTTTTTGGATTAAAATTTGCCATGTCATCAGTCATGTCAGATGACACACAATATTATTTAACATGCCACATCAGATGGGAGGGCTATATATTAGAGGGATAATTTGGAGGTACGAATAGCATTACTCTTTCTTCTTGTATTATTTCTTGTCCTTCGTTTCTTCTGTTGTTTTCTAACACACTCTATTTTCTTCAATGTCGACTTCACATGGAGAAACTGATCGTCGTGTGGAAGATTTAGTCGATGAAGAAAGCTTCGTTTCAAGAGCAGTGTCAGATGATTTGGATGATGATCAAAGTTTGGAAGCTGTTAACTTAGGAGACAACAAAGAACAAGATAAAGAAAACAACGGAAGAATGCATAACGATGACGATGACATCAACGCAAACAACAAAATGTTATTTCGTATCACCATTTCTAATATTTAAGAAATATATATTTTTTATATTTATTTCTCATATTTATTTTGTTTTATTCTGTTCTTAGGGACGACGGTGAATCTCCATTGTATTTCGATGCAGCGACGATGAAAAAAATATTACAGTCTGCCAACATTAACAAAGATCCAAAACAACTCTTAGAAGAAGATATTGTTGGCTTACAGTTCAACTCTATTGAAAAAGCAGAGATATTCTACCGGATATATTCAAAAGCATATGGTTTTAGTATTAGAAAGAACAAAGTAAACAAAAACAAATCTGGGATGGTGGTGGTCCGTAGTTGGTGTTGTTCGAATGCGAGATTCAGACACAAGAAATACAATGAAGCTCCTAACAGGGTTCGTGAGCCAAGAAGTGAAAGCAGTAGTGGTTGTAAAGCAATTTTTCGTATTGGGTACACCAATTCTATAAAGATGTGGGTCGTCAAAAAATTTCATGTACTTCACAACCATAGCCTGCGAATGATTATGAAACAGTTTTTTTGAGATCCCATCGTAAGATATCACCCGCAGAGTTGGAAGAAGTTAAGCTTATGAAGCAATCGGGGATGGGGACTGGACAGATATAGAATTTAATTGTCCACAAGAAAGGTGGCTGGGATAAGGTTGGATGGACGAAAAAGGATTTATACAGCGCTCTAGCTCAAGATAGTTGAGCACTAGACGATGTTGATGCTACGACAACACTTAGATTTCTTCAATCTAAGGAAAGCATTGACCCAGATTTCTTCTACGCGTACAAGGTAGACGAAGATTCCAGATTGACCCATCTCTTTTGGGATGATGGTGCATGTCGTTTCGATTACGAATTATTTGGAGATTCACTAGCATTTGATTCAACATATAAAACAAATAGAAGTCAAATGCCGTTGGTAGTTCTAGTGGGTACAAACAATCATGCAATGACTTGTGTGTTTAGGTTTGCAATGATCCATAATGAGACTGCAGAGACATATTCTTGGGTTTTAGAAAAATTCCAAGTGTGTATGTATGGCAAATTACCAGTGGCAGTTCTCACGGATGGTTGCAGATCCATGAATAAGGCAATTAAGAATTTAATGCCCAGCGTAGTTCATCGAACGTGCTCATGGCATATCCTAAACAATGCAGCCAAACATGTACACCGAGAGGGTTTTGCAAATAAATTGAGTCTTCTGATTAAAAGGTACATCGCACACTTGCTACTTTACTTTGAAGTATGTTGTTGTTACAATATTACAACTTTAGTTACTGTCCATATTTTCTAAACAGGTACTATTCAGTCGAAGAATTTGAAAACCGTTGGCAGCAGATGCTAACGGATTATAATGTAGAGAACAATGAGTGGACCACTGCATTGTACAGAACGAGGCAGCGATGGGCGGACACATTCCTACGTAGAAATTATTTTGGTGGTTCTACTGCAACAAATAGATGTGAATCTATGAACGCATTTCTGAAAAGATTTTTGAATGTGAAGCTGCCACTATGGAAGGCCCTTCAAAATTGTGACTACGGTTTGGGCCTTACGTTACGGCCAGATGAGTCATGTCACTGATAAACTCTCAACACCAGTTGTGAATCAAACTAGCATGGCCGTGATAGAAGATAAATTTGCCACAATTTACACTAAAATGGTGTTTATAGAGGTAAGGAAGGAACACACGTTCTGATGCATATACTGTTCTCCATCATCACATCATAAGAGAGACAGAAGTTTGCACTATCCAAAAGTATATGTCGCCAAACAGTGTCAACCGGAAGGTTACATTTGATCGGACCGACAACATCATAAAATGTGAATGCTTGTGGATGGAGACCAAGGGGATTCTTTGTAGGCATATTTTTTCAGCAATAAAGAGATTGCAAATTGGAGATATTCCAAAGAACTTGATAAAATCTCGTTGGCTCAAGGATTGCAAAGAGAGTTATCTCTCCGGACCTGGCGCAGAAAGAAGATTCATCCACCCAGACATTATTGAGAGCAGAAGGTATGGTGGTATTAATGAACAAGTTAATCTGTTTACATACTATTGTAAAAAATCAAGCAAAATTCAAGAGAGGGGAATGGAGTTGATGTCGTCTGTTCTGATGGAGTTGAAAGAAATGATGACCGATATTGGTGAAGAAGAACAAATGGTAGCTGATGCCGTTCATGGAGTGCATGAAGCTTTAAAAGAGCCAAATCGGTAGCAACAAAAGGAAGGCCTTCTCAAGAAAATCAAGCCAACCTACAGTAAGTCAGACTATCCCGAAGCCTAGAACTTGTAGAGTTTGTAAAAAATTGGGTCACGATTTTCGTAATTGTAAAGTACGAAAGCGAAATAGCGACAAAGAGCAAATGGAATCAAATGAAACGTTGTTGACTTAAGACAATGTCTTTCCTATGTGGCAATGTCATTCACACAATACAATTAGATAAAAAATATGTTCTCCAATGCAAAAGTTTGAGAAGACAATTAGATAAAAATGTATTTATTCAACTACAAAGACAACTTTTTCACTTCATCTTTTTTATATGTATAAAAGTCATTTTAAAGGGGCAGATGCTCACATTCTCAATCGTTTTAATACTGGGAACGGTATTCTCCGTGTAATTCAAAACGGAGAATAGCATTCTCCGTTTCAAATGACACGGAGAATATCATTCTCCGTTTAAATTAAAACGGAGAATGAACATTCTAATATGTTTTTAACACTGAGAATGTTATTCTCCATTTCAAGTTAGACGGAGAATGCCATTCTCTGTTCCAAATTAAACGGCGAATAGAATCCTCAATCGTTTTAACACTGGAAATGCTATTCTCGTGTAATTGAAATAGAGAATGCTATTCTCCGTTTAATGAAACACAGAAAATAGCATTTTCTTTCGTTTTAACTCTTGTAATACCATACTCCGTTTAATTGGCACAAAAAACGTGGTGAAAACGTGTATAATTAACAAAATTTGACAACATATTTAAGAATGTGAAGTTTCTAATCTCAATATTTCCATTTTTCGAATATTTAATTAAATTTTTGAACGTATTTTTTTTGCAATGAGCCGTTCTATACTCGAAAAATTGAGAAGGGACAGATTTTGGTATTAATTTTCGAATATTTGATTAATATTTGAGTAAAATTGAAACCCTCAAAGTTGGCAGAATTCGAAGGGGCAGATTCTTTGGTATTAATGGCATATAAATGACAGTAGTTCGGAGAGTTTGTTCTCGTCTTACATAGCTTTACTTGAGAAGGGGCAGATGCATTGGTATTAATACAAATTAATTGAATTGAATTCGAAGTGACTGCCACTTGGCGCATGAGTCCGAGTTGTTCCTTGCCTATAAATGGCAGTAGTGTAGGGAGAGTTTGTTCTCATCTCACTTGGCTTTTCTTGTGGAGATGGACTCTACCTATCCTCCGTCTTAGCAAGACGCTTTCCTCTTGGTTGTCGATCTCCTCGTTCGAAGAAGCTTTGGTGGTGAAGTCCTTCAAACTGAGATGTGCCTAGTGGACTGTCCGTATTCGTGCACTTCATCGACTATGTACCATGATGTTGGTTTCTGGAAGAGCCCCTGGGTTTAGATTGATTGCCAACCCATACTCTGTCGAAGCGCCCGCACGTTGATTCGCTCGGACTATGCACAGTGTTCCTTTGCTGCAAGGAGTTCCTTTGTTCAACGTGTTCCATTGCTCCGACGATGCACGACGAAGTAATTTGCCTCAAGGAATTCCTTTGCCTCAGGGCGTTCTATTGCTCTGACGATGCACGATGAAGTGAATTCCTTTGCAGGTCCTTTACCTCAAGGAATTCCTTTGCAAGGTCCTTTGCTCTCAAAATATTCCTTGGCACTCAAGGAGTTCCTTTGACTCTTGATTGCATTCCAGATTTTGTAATACTGGAAGAGCCACAGGAACTCCTTTGCCTCAGTGAGTTCCTTTGCTCGGACGATGCACGATGAAGTGATTTGCCTCAAGGAATTCCTTTGCCTCAAAGAGTTCCATTCCTCTGACGATGCACGATGAACTGAATTCACTTCATCGTGCATCGTCAGAAGGAATGGAACTCCTTGAGGTAAAGGAATTCCTTGAGGCAAATTACTTTATCGTGTTTCTTTAGAGCATAGGAACCTTTGAATGACTCCTTGAGGCAAATCACTTAATCGTACATCGTCAGAGCAAGAGCAAGATGAATTCCTTGAGGCACAGGAATAGAAGCAAAGGAATTCCTTGAGAGCAAAGGACCTTGCAAAGGAATTCCTTGAGGCAGATCACCTTGCAAAGGAATTCACTTCATCCTGGAGATGGATTCTACCAATCCCCCGACTTGGCAAGAATCTTTCTGTTGGTTACTGGAAGAGCCGCAGGATTTGGGTTGAAGTGCTCGCACTTTGATTCGCTCTGACTATGCACGAAGTTCCTTTGTTCAGGGAGTTCCATTGCTCTGACTATGCACGAGTTCCTTTGTTCAGGGAGTTCCATTGCTCTGATGATGCACGATGAAGTAATTTGCATCAAAGAATTCCTTTGCCGTAAGGAGTTCCATTGCTCTGCGATGCCCGCACGCAGCTCACATTCAACTTTTTTTTTGATAATAGGATTTTATGTAGTAGTTCAGACTTTCATATGTAAATAAAAGTCAAATTTTTCGTGGTTTTCACAATGTAAATGTAACTCAAAAATGATTTTATTATAAAAGATAGAGCAGAGCAGACATTATAAAAGACAGAAGTTCCTTGCCCATTACATAATTACGTTATTGTTTTACAATGTCATTGCTAGGTTGGTGGTGTACATATTCTCTTGAAAGCAAATTCTTATCCCATACCAACCTCATCATTGTAGTCTTCTTAGCCCATACCAACCTCGTCATATTCTCATCAAGCTCATCTTCATTCTCCTTTTCAAACTAAACGGAGAATAATATTCTCCATTTCAAAAGACACGAAACGTCATTCTCCGTTTTAAAAAAATAAAGAATGAACATTTTAATGTGTTTTACCACTGGGAATGTTATCTCCGTTTCAAGTTAGACGGAGAATGTTATTCTCCGTTCCGAAATAAACGGTGAATAGAATCCTCAAACGTTTTAATTTAAACGGGAAAGTTATCTCCGTTTATATAAACGGAGAATGCCATTATCCGTTCCAAATAAAACGGAGAATACAATCCGAAGGGGCAGATTCATTGGTATTAATGGCATATAAATGGCAGAATTCATTGATATTAATGGCATATAAATGGCAGATTCATTGGTATTAATGGCATATTAATGGCATATAAATTCTATTCTCCGTTCCAGTTGGGCACAACAGTACACGGGAGAATGGTGTTCACTTGGCAGAATTCGAAGGGGCAGATTCATTGGTATTAATGGCATATAAATGGCAGTAGTTGGGAGATTTCGTTCTAGTCTTATTTAGCTTTACTTGAGAAGGGGCAGATGCATTGGTATTAATGCAAATTAATTGAATAGAATTCAAAGTAACTGCCACTTGGCGCATGAGTTCGAGTTGTTCCTTGCCTATAAATGACAGTAGTTGGGAGAGTTTTTCGGTCTTACTTAGCTTTACTTGAGAAGGGGCAGATGCATTGGTATTGATGCAAATTAATTGAATTGAATTCGAAGTGACTGCCATTTGGCACAAGAGTCCGAGTTGTTCCTTGCCTATAAATGGCAGTAGTGTAGGAAGAGTTTGTTCTCGTCTCACTTAGCTTTTCTTGTGGAGATGGACTCTACCAATCTTCCGCCTTGCAAGACGCTTTCCTCTTGGTTGTCGAAGTCGGATACCAATGTCCGGGTCAACGGACCAATTTGAGATCGGGTCAACGGAATCCAATTCTGGATATACCGTTGGGTTCGTATCGTCATTCTGAATTTGTAGACATATAATTTGTTAGGTTTTGTGCACTATTATTTCAACATGTTTTTCGGTGCAAAGTGTGTCCAACGGCGGACATCATTTTGGCCCAAAATTACCGTTTTGCCCCTGTGTCCAAATTGGACTTTTGGACAGGCTATTCTAGCTGATTGATCATTCTGGACACGTTGGTGATGTTAGTTTCATCATCCGACAACATCTGTAGATTTCTTTCCTTTTCGTGTCACCCTATTATTATAATATTTTCTCCTTTTGGTTGTTTTAGAGACCCGTCGATTTCAGTGATTTCTAAATCCCTGAAATTCATAAGTTGACCTTGTAGATGTTTATAGAGACTAGCTTGACCATGGTTGACTACTTTGACTAGACGTCGAAGTAGAGTCAACAGTTGACCTAGGTTTGATCAGACTTGACCAACGTTGACTTTTGACCAAAGTCAACTGTAGGTCAACCATTGACCTATTTAACCTAGATTAGACTTAGAGTTGACCGAAGTTGACCAGTTGACCAAAGTCAACTGTACGTCAACCTTGACCCAGTTTGTCTTAGTTTGACTTAGTTTGACCTAGATGTTAGTATGTCATTTGACCCTGATCAGCTCTTGTATTATTTCATCTTTAGGTCTGTGGCTTTACTCTGAACCATGATTCATATTGACAGCAGGACCCCAGGCGAGTACATTCTCTGATAACTTATTCACAATTTATGATAACTGTTATGATTCATGTACTTAGTGTTGATATGCTTATTCCCGACACATGGTTCTCACGGATTGGTATTCTTGGATCCCGACGAGAGATGTCTCTCCTTCTTAGGTTGGGATGTATTGTGCAAGCACCCTTGTAGCTCTTGCTCGATATATGGTCACTGATTCTAGAGCAGGTTCGCGACCTTCTCATTAGAATCCCGTGCAGTGACGTGTCCTGTTTGGATCCATTCTACCAGTTGGGGTAGGGGGAGTAGTAGCGTATGCCTGTGATCATATCCCCTTGCTATCTTGAACAGTGTGAGTCATATACCGCACTTATGACTTGCCAGGCCGATTCTTGACAGTTTCCCAAGCCGATCACAAGTTGAAACTGCTACTCACACACATTGGATATATATAGCTTACCTTGATTCGTGTACATGCCATGATCCCGTTCTATTTTCTTGTTCTAGCTCTAGCTTTACAGCTTACCATGCCATAATACATACATGTACACTCCATGATTTTATTGTATATGCTCTATTTACAGTCTTATAGCTTTTATTCTATCTTGAGATCTGTTATGAGATATATGTACTCGTTCCGCTCCTGACTGGATACGTTATGAAATTTTAGGAGTAGTTGTGCCCTCATTATTGGACTTCATGATGTTGCTAGCTGAGGTGGATCTCACTATTCTTCTATGTGAGTTGCCTGGTAGTTATTCTTAGTTAGTCTTATTGTTCCTTCTTTATCTTTTATGTCTTATGATCATTGTAGATTCTAGTTGTTCTAGTGATATTGTTATTATTTTTTGTCTTATCTTCCTTAGTTTTCGTGATGTGACATGAGTACATTTCTAGATATAGATTCATAGAAGTTGTAGTTAGTATAGTATACTTGACAGCGTTCTACCGCCGATACCGCGGCGTAGGCTGGGCGTGGCCCACGTATTCGTACCCGTATATCCGGGTGCGGGTCGTGACAGTCGATCTCCTCATTCGAAGAAGCTTTGGTGGTGAAGTCCTTCAGAAGATTGAGATGTGCCTACTGGACTGTCCGTGTTCATGCACTTCATCGACTGTGTGCCATGATGTTGGTTTCTAGAAGAGCCCCAGGGTTTGGGTTGATTGCCAACCCATACTCTGTCGAAGCGTCTGCTCGTTGATTCGCTCGGACTATGCACGGTGTTCCTTTGCCTCAAGGAGTTCCTCTGTCAAGCTTCTCCTTGGGACGTTGACGATGAAGTGATTTGCCTCAAGGAATTCCTTTGCCTCATGGCGTTCCATTTCTCTGACGATGCACGATGAACTGAATTCACTTCATCGTGCATCGCAGAGGAATGGAACTCCTTGAGGCAAAGGAATTTCTTGAGGCAAATCACTTCATCGTGCATCGTCAGAGCATAGGAACCGTTGGATGACTCCTTGAGGTAAATCACTTCTCCGTCTTATTCAACTTTTTCTTGGTAGTAGGATTTTATGTAGTAGTTCAGACTTTCATATGTAAATAAAAGTCAAACTTTTCGTAGTTTTGACAATGTAAATGTAATTTAAAAATGATTTTATTATGAAACACAACTTATAAAAGATAGAAGTTCCTTGCCCAATTACATAATTATATTGTTGTTTTATAATGTCATTGCTTGGTTCGTGTTACATATTTGCTTGAAAGCAACTTCTTAGCCCATACCAACCTCATCATTATAATCTCCTGGTGAGTTTTATCGTCATTTCCTCCCGATATTCGAAGGGAGTAGTCATCAACATATTCATATAATACGCCGCGTACGAGAGGCAGTTGGGTGCCCGTTGTTGTGGACAATTTGGAGAATAATTCAGCACTTTGCTCTCATACTCCATCTTCGCCGGGCATCTCTCCCTCATTATCAACTTTTCTTCTGACGATAGGCTCTAAGGTCTTCTTCATTAATTCTGCATCCACCTTGCACTTTTCGTACGTGGTTTGCCTCAAGGAGTTGTAGTGTGTCCAGTCGTAGGAGATAAAGTTGAATGTGAGCAGAGTATAGTGTCTGATGGGTAAATTAAAGAGTGGGATGAATAGCAACTCTATGTCATCCTCCAAACCCATGACGAAGTCTACTACATCTGTTTGGAAGTCTTCAAGGGCGTCGGATTTTATGTCTGGTTCAGTGGCACGTTCAACGATGTTCTGTTTCCCAAAAATAAAACACAATATCATGAGTATTTTTTTTGTCATTTTTCATCGGTGTACACATGAATATAGATTTTTCTGTTTGGATTCTTACCAATGTGTGGGGCATCAAGAATGCAGACCACTTATGTTTCAATGTTAGGGGCACCGGCTTTTGCTTCTGGATCAATGGCACGTCCTTTGAACTAGACGGGCACACCTTCTTTTAATGTCTTAAATTTCTCTCAGCTTCCTTATTATTAGGTTCAGTATGCCAGCCTCCATGTCTTCATAGTTGAGTATGTCTTGCAGGTCTATTGCCGACAGCTGGACTGTAACTTCATTTTTACCCTCTTTTGGCAAAAATAAGTATACAATATCACTGCACATAAATTTAGTTTAGATTAAATTAATAAAGATAGATTCTCATTACATAATTATGAAAAAAGCCTAGAAAAAACAAAAGAAAAAAGGTTCAGAATACAAACTCTGGACACTTCTTTTTAGGAATTACGATGTCGATGTATTGCTTCTTCAGCTCTTCATCCGCATCTTTCTAAAGTAAGAGTTCATCGCATTCCCTTAGTATGACACGGTTCTTCTTTAATTCGGCCATTTTGGCGTCTCCTCCGGATTTCGGAGCGGCATTAATCTTCCGCTTTTTATTAGCCTCTCCAACTGTATCTTTTCCAAGGGAGTAACATCTTCAACGGCTAATGGCGCTGATGGTTTTCTGAACCTCTTTCCCCCGAGCCTCCTCTTCTTTTGGCTTCTTTTGGAGCAGCAAGTTCAGCAGCTGCTTGAATCTCCTGACGCTGCAATGCTACAACCATGGCTTTGAGATCAACGATTTTTCCATCCTTTTCAATGGCTTCAATATTGAACGATTCAACTTTATTTTGAAGCTCCCTTTTCTCCTCAACGAGCCTTTTATTTGTTTCTCTGAGTTGTTCGGTTGTTTGCACTAAAATAAAACAAACAACAATAAAATGTATGATGTGAATCTAACACGGAGAATGACATTCTCCGTGTAATATAATACGGAGAATAGCATTCTCCGTTTGGAATTATACAGAGAATAACCTATCCAGTATCGAAATGATACAGAATAGCAATTATCCGTTTCAAATAACACGGAGAATGCCATTCTCCGTGTTATAATACACGGAGAATAGCCATTCTCCTGGAAGATTACAAATCAAAAATTTAAAATAGAAAAGATTTTACTTTGTGCATGTAGCTCTGCAATAAGAACAGAATTCTGCTTTCTCAAATCCTTTCGTTCATGCACAGAGCCCTCCATCACAACGTTGACTGCACGTTGTTGCGCTTCTTCTGCCTCGAGCTCTTTCAGCTTTTTTTTAGTATGGCATTCTCAAGGTTGGCTGCACGTAACTGCGCTCCTTGTGCCTCCATCTCTTTTAACTTTTCTTTGAGTTCTTCATTCTGCGCAAGAATATCAGAATGATGTCTTCTCAAATCCTCCAGTTCATGCACAGAGCCCTCCATCTCAACGTTGACTGCACGTTGTTGCGCTTCTTCTGCCTCGAGCTCTTTCAGCTTTTCTTTGAGTATGGCATTCTCAAGGTTGGCTGTACGTAACTGCGCTCCTTGGGCCACCATCTCTTTTAACTTTTCTTTGAGTTCTTCATTCTGTACAAGAATATCAGAATGATGTCTTCTCAAATCCTCCAATTCCTTTGCTGAGTCGTCCATCACCGCGCCTATTTCTTGATGCTGTGGTATCCGTTGTTCATCAAAATTATCCCCACCTGCTTCTTGGTGTTCTTCCTCTCCTTCTTTTTCAACTTCTTCTATAGGTGGCTCATCTTCTTTGTGCCCTTCTTCTTCCCCAACAGGTATAACCGGATCTTTCAATATCATCTTCGATCTCATTTTGTTGTGATATTCGGCCTTGAAGAAGTTTGAGATTTCGTACCCATTCTATGTCAAAATTCTTGGCTAATCAGAAATTGGGGCGAACTTTCTTTCCACAAATTTACTATGTTCTGCAAACCAATAGAGGAAGTATATTGTGCAACCTTCCAATTTGTGGAAAGCCATTGAGTAATCCCCCCATTCAGTTTTGCTTCTACTCCTCTTTATGCTATCCATTACATATGCCAGGATTAACCTTGGCCAGCATATACTGTTGATGACGTCCACACTGTCCACCAAGGCCAAGAATCTGTACGACAAATTTAAACCGCCAGACTTTGTGAAGAATACTGTTTGGCACAAGTGGAAGATTATTAGCTTGGCCAAATCATCTGGATTAACAGCGTTATTGTAATGCCCCGCTCCGTACGGTGCATTATGCTGAGTCATTGACTCGAAGAGTTGCATTGACCCGATTACGTATTGATGCGAATCGATACAAAGTGTTGAGTTGTCCCGAGGAATGCATCAAACTAAGTCAATGCGAAGAGTTGCCTTGTCCCAAAGAACGCATCAAGTGAATCGATGTGAAGCGCCGCGTTGCCTCGAAGGATAAGTGCGTTGAGACGGCTCGAAGATTCTAAGAAATCGAATCGACCAAGGCGCAAGTCCGAATCGATGCAAGTATTGATTTTAGTTGTTTTCATGTGCAGGCTATACGTTTACGCTAAAATGTTAGAGGTCGATCTTTGCCTTATTCAGTAAGGGGTCCGCGAAAGCAAATCGTCGTCTTGCGACGAACGAAAGCGTTGGCACGGTAAGCCCAAATTGGACGTATAATTCAATAAGCACGAAGTGCTCGAATGGCTAAGTCAGGAGAGTCACCCGTGCAACAAAGTTATGAAATCGAGCCGCAACGACTCGACGAAACGACAACGGCGGATCGACTAAAGGTGGGAGGATTGACTTCTTTTTACTCCTTCATTCGATAAGTCAAATATATCATTGTATGCTGAGTTAACCTATCAACGCCACGGGCGTGGCTCGATAGAGAGATAAACGTAGTGCGTGTCAAACACTAAATAGAACAATTGAAATGAATCGTACGGCAAACGTACGAGTCGCTATGGAACATTAGATATCGCAAAGGCGAGCGCCTCGGTGCGCAAGCTACAAGAACATGGGATAACTGTACTCGGCGAGTGCCTTAGTGCACGAACCATACCGTGCCTTCGTGCACGAGTTAGAACGGCTAGAACATTGAAAGACAATAGGCGAGCACCCTAGCGCGCAAGCCACGGACATTGAATGCTAAGTCATAGAACATCGGGATACGGTCGAAACGTGCCTACGTGTACGGGATAATAAAAGTTGACTTCGTTGCGAAAGAATACAGTTGTGGCATGAATGTGGCAGAACTGTCGGATATGACATAATGCCCTCGAAAGGTGTTCGGGACCTTCGGGTCGTTCGGTTGATGAACATTGAGTTGAGGCATAATGCCATTGAACATTGAAACAAAGTATGAAATGTAAGAACATAGAAAGTTAACGGAAGAAATACGAGATGATAATGCGGCATGGTGCCCTTCGAAATGTTCGGGGCCTTCAGGCGTTCGATGAGAACATTCGGGCGTTGTGCCAATTGAAATAGAGATAAGCGAGCTTGTTTGGTTGTATGAAAGATATGATTTATTACATGGTCAAATGAACTTAAAGATATAAAAGCCCGTGCATGTGTATTCCCTCGAACGCGACGCGCCAGGGCGCTGGAACCGTTCGGCCTAGGAGGGATTCATTTTCGGTATTATTGGTGCACTTCATTTAGAAGGGTAGCGACCTTCTGGTGAATGTGATAAGCCACTTGCTGCGATTATTTCGGTGGCCTCCGATGTTGGTTAGCAACCGCCCGGAGTTAACATCGTCTTATGTTACGATTCGATAAATATAAGTCTATTCTAGCCCGAAAAGCTAGTGACCTTCATATAGTTAAGGACGACAGGTCTGGAAGTGCAAGGTATACGTATATCCTGCGTGGATGGATCCGAATAGAGAGCACTTATAACATGACAGTGAAAAACGGATGGGCGTATTCACCTTGCGTCGGTACAAGGGCGAGTGCGTCGACTTAGTAAGAGTCGCGCCACGAATCAAACTCGAGAATGCTTGCTTGCTTGCCTATTCAATTCGATAACATGCTTGCTATGATAACATGCTTTACGCTTTTGAATATGCCATGAAATTGACCCTAAGGAGAATATAGCAAGATCATAAGCTAAGTTGCATGATTCAACATAAATATTAAAATGTCGGTTTGGAAAGAAGATCTTTGCTTCAGTACATGCGAGGATGAACGTACTGATCTCCCACCAGCTTCATGCAGGGTGCAGGAAATGGATTGCCCGAGGCGAAGCGTTGCTTGAACGCGTTGAGGCTTGGAATGCCGAAGCGTATTGAAGCGTGCGATCGCTTAACGCTCGAACTCGCGACAGGATTGATGCGGCCGAGATATAGAAGGCATGATGTATGGAACGGCAAAATCCTTTGTGGGCAAGAGAGAACCTGAGTGTTGTAGCCAATCTGGCAAATTCTGTTGGGCTATCGAAAGCCTTGTAATCTGATTTCGAATATCAATAAAGAGAATCGTTTTCGTATACTCTGTTTTCCTTTCGTTGTAAATGTTCAACTCAAAGATAACCATTTGAGAACTTGTCATCTTGTCTTGCACGAGCGCAACTCCAGGCTCGTGCGGCATCACGCCCCATACGAGAACGATGATTTGGGTGATTCCGGGTCGGGGCGTGACAAATTGGCATCAGAGCTCTAGGCTCAATTTCCTCTGGACGCTTGCTTCATTTCAGTTCTAAAAGTTGCCCACCACCAATCGAAATCACTTTTGACTCTACTCGATGCCGCACTGGATGTTCCATACAATAAGTCTAATACAAATCATGTAATTTTGCCGCGTGTTGTTTGGAAATTACATGGTGTTGCTAGAAAAGTCGGAAAAGGTTTGTTGCTGTAAGTGCAACAAGTTGTGAGATGTGAATTCAAGGATATGTTGCTGCGGATGCAACACGTCGTGAATTGAAATTTAAGATATTCATTGGTTACAACGAACGATACGAGAAATGTTGGTTGCATCGATACAATGATAGTCGTGGAATGTTGCTGCAGCAATTTTCACGCGTTGATTGTAATGATGCGTTGAAAAAAAAAATGAAAGTTGATATTGAATGTGTCGAACGGATTCACATATCGATTTCGAATGTGTGTTTGTGATGAAAAGCGATAAGTCAATATCGAATGTGTTGAAACAGATTTGAGCATTGACTTTGAATGTCGGAAAGAAAATGTTGTACGATGTGCAATGCGTATCGAGAATAAATCGAAGCACGAGGTACGGTAAATATCGGAAATAAATCGTTGCACGATGTGCAATGCGTATTGAAAGTAAAATATTGTACGTGGTGCAACGTATGTCAAAAGTAAAATTATTGCACGTGGTGCAACGCGTATCAAAGTAATCGCTGTACGAAGTGCAACGGATATCGAGAATAAAATTTTGCACAAGATGCAACGGAAGAAAACAAAAGTTATAAATCGAGAAACGAAATCGGTTCGGTTGCGCATCGAGCTTGCGTTGGCAAATGAATGCATTGGCCAAGTTGTATCAGATTTTGATTAATCAAAGTTACGGTTGTGATCAAGCACAATTACTGCGAAAATCGTGAGTCGGAAGAGATCGTTGGTTCGTAAAGAGTACGTTGCGATGGAAGTAACTTAATTTCTGGGTGGTATATGGCATACCACCGATGCAATGAATGGCTCGATTCTGAGTGGTATATGTAATACCATTTGTGCGATGAATTGCATCGACGTATTGTGAGAATTGCGGAAGGTTTGTCCGCAACGGACGGGATAGCACCGAGACTCGATTTAGAATTTGTACGACGGCATGTTGATGCAAGTGTTCTTCGATGATCGGTTAGAACGGTAAGGCGAAACTTGTAACATTGAATGATACGTCGATTGAAAATTATATGTCGGTCAAATGACGGGAACTAGCAAAACGAGTATGCCTTGAGGCAACAATCGGATCGACGGGATAGGAAACTCGAAACGTTGAAATCGAACTGCATGACTTGCGATCTCGATTGAAATGTTGGGCGAGGCGAATCGAAATGCATTACTTGCGATCTCGATAGAAATGTTCGGCTAGGCGAATCGAATCACACGACTTGCGATTTCGATAAATTGTTGGGCGATGCGAATTATAATCGAATCGCACGATGTGCGATTTTGGTAAGAAAATTGGTTGACGCGAGTAATCGTGCCTAAGAAATAGTTGGTTACGTTACGACGAAACTCATTTGAGTATGACTGAAAACACGTAAAACTTAGAGGGCGAGATCGTATGACTTGAAGGTTCGATATTGGATAATTGGCAACTCAGTTATGCGATCGAAGTATAGCGGGATGCGGTAAATCGGAGAACGAGTCGATGCGTATGGAAAAGTTCATTGCGAACTTCGATGTATGCGATACGAGTTAAGTTGACGTTGAAACGGATTCAAAGTTGACCCTTACGTTATCGAAATGGATACGGCGTATCGAGATCGATACGTAAGGAAACGTAAACGATGTGAGAATACAAAATAGAGTGTGTGTCACCCCCAGTTTCCAGAAACAGGGGTATTTTTGTCATTTTTCACTTTTAAATTATTTTAGAATTATTTATTTATTTATTTATTGTAATATTTTGGGGTTATTTGAGTCGGGTTCGAATTTCAACTCATTCCGACTTGTTTTGACTTGTTTCGGGGACCCGGGGGTAGTGTTAACCTTAGCGGGCCCACACACTAGTTAGCCATGGCCCACATGTCAGTATTTTAGTTAGTTACTAGGCTAAATATTTTGGTTAGATTTAATTTGGATTAGTGGTTTTAGGATTGACTAAACTACCTCCGACTTAGAAGCCCTTCCATGTATTAACTAATAGATTAGTGTAGGGGCTTTTTGACCTTTCCTAATAGGACAAAACCCACCATTATGGCTGGCCACTTTTGGTGGATAAGACTCCACCACTTCATCATTTCCCCCTTTCATTTCTCTCTCTTGTTCTTCCCCATTTTTTTAGAGAGCTTTCCCTAATCAAACCATCACCAAATCCTTTCATTTCTCTACCAAATCTTCTTCCTTCCCTCTCCATTCAATCCAAGGAAGGAGCTCCTCAAGTTTGGGAGGATTCGGAGCTCGTTCGTGTCCTTTTGGAATCACTATGTGTCGGTGTCGAGTCGGAGGCCTTTTCCTTTGAATCGCTCTCCCGGAAGGTATAATCTCTCCTCTAATCCATCCCAACATGCATATAGGATTATTTTGAACCCGTAGGAATGACCCCCATGGTTGAATCTCCATTTGTGTCTATTTTGTGTCCATTTGGAGGTCATAGGAGTGTCCTTTGTGTTTTGGTTGTGTCCTAGTGGGAAAAGTCCCTAATGGACACATGTATTTTATCATATATTGATTAAATGATTTATTAGAGATTTATTTCTAGATTTCCTATTATTTAGAGTTTGTGTTTTTCTATGTATCATATTGTTAATATATATATATATATATATATATATATATATATATATATATATATATATATATATATATATATATATATATATATATGCATTTATATATAATGTGGTTTATATATATGGGATATATATTCTATGGTGTGACGTATGTATGTTCTGGTGTGGGAAGGGGGCTACAGTGGGTCGGCCTAGTGGAAGAGTGTGTGTTGGTTGTGTTGATAGAGGGGAGTGAGGGTGTGGTGTTTGATAATATGTTTAAGTGGTATGGATGTGTGAAGAAGAGGGGGAGAATATAGAGAGAGAGATGAGGAGTGTTGTGGGTGTTAAGAGAGAGGGGGTGTACCCATACCTGCTGTCCTAAAACCCAAACTGCTGCCCACATTGCAGTCCCCTAAATTCCCCCTCCATGGCTGTCCTATACTGCCATCAAAATAGACCTTAAACCCATCAAAACAGTCCACTTTTTGCCATGTTGGCTGTCCTAATATAGCCTATAGTTGGATGCCCATTAGCTCCCAAATCTTGCCCATGTATTGCCCATAAACCAAGCCCCCATGGCTGTCCCATACCAGCCTACACATGGCTGTCCCAAACCAGTTTTTAACTGTCAAAAACCTGCCTATAACTCACCCATTGACACCCCATGGCTGTCCTAAAATTCCAGTCCCAAGCAGTCCATTTTCAGCCCATATGTTGGCCCTATGGACAGCCATATAGCTGTCCCTAACCAAGCTCCTAACACAGCCTACAAACCCCTTTGTTCAACCTCAAATCCAGCCCTTTAACCACCCTATGACAGCCCCTACATGGCCCCAAAACCTGTCCAATAACACAGCCATTAGTTGTCCCAAATACCCCCAACAGTCCACTTTTGGACAGCCCTTAGACCCTTTGTTTAGCCCCAAATCCAGGCCACAAAATCTGTCATTTACCTGCCCCAAAACCAGTCCTTTAACACCTCAAATCCAACCCCATTGGCACCCCAAATTTCAGTCCCCAAACCACTCATATCAATCCACTTTAGGATTTCTTGGTAGGGTGTATGTCTATGAGTTTGTGTGTGTGTTGTGAGCTTGTGTGAGAGTTAGTGAGTGTGTGGGTGAGCCTTTATGTATAGATAGTATCCTATAGGTGTTAGCCCATATGTGAGCCTATAGGAGAGCCTATTAGAGTGTGATATTTGTGAGAGGGTTGTGTGTAGATGAATGTGAGAGTGTTGAGAGGGTAAATTCATGATATGGTTTAGGAATAGGGTAAATCAATACCACGTATCCTAACATAGCCTAGATACCTAGGATACCTATTTTTCTTGGTAGGTAAACCTTAGATAGGTTGATATATAGCTACCCTAAGGAGTCTAGGTTAGTACCATGGGTATTTGCGGGGTTTCCTTGGGATTGGGCAAGGTATCGGGATTTACCTTGGTAGGGTAAATGTTAGTTTTGCCTAGGAATAGGGTATTAGTGTTAGGAGTCTAAGATAGAGTTAGAACCCGATTCCCTTGGTTGGTAATGATCAAATATGGTGCCTATAGACTAGTTTTGACGTCGGTTGACCTTTTTGACCAAAAGTCAACAAAAGTCAACCGAGGGTCAAACTTAGCCTTTAAGCAACCCGATTTGACCGAAACCAAACTAGAGTTGACCAGTTGACTGAAAGTCAACAGTTGGTCAACATTAGACTAGTTTGACCTTGGGTTGACCTAGAGTTGACCAGAGTTGACCAGGGTTGACTTTTTGACCAAAAGTCAACCGTAAGTCAACTGTTGGCCCGTTTGACCTAGTTTGACTTGGAATGACTCCCAATGACCTAGTATGACCCAGTATAAGCCAGTATGATCTAGTAAGACTCAGTCTGACCTAGATTGACCTAGTTTTGACTTAGACTTGTATTCATGACTTGAATTAGATTCCTTTTTCAGTATTTAGCCATGTTTGACTCATAGTATCTTATTTTAGGTCTGTGATCACTCTGAGCGTCTGTTCACCCAATCAGCTCAGGACCACAGGCGAGTACATTGACTGATAGTTTTCATTGTCTTGATATCTGCTATATCCGATTCAGTCGTAGTGTCTTACTTGATTTCCAGACACGATATTTCACGGACTAGTATATGTCGGATCCTGTCATGAGATATTGTTCCCGAATTACTTGGTATATTGGTACATGACTCAATTTGTTACTTGTACTTGTATAGACATGGACTTGGGAGTGGACTGATCACCTGCTTTTAAATCTCGTGTCATGACGTATTATGTCCGGATCCTTTATACTATTCGGGGATGGGGAGTTATTGGTGGTTGTGTGATCAAATACCCACTTGTTGCTTCACACTTGTACTCGACACTTGTCCATAGCTATTTGTTCATAACTTTCCATGGTGACCGGCCTTATCTTCACACTTGTTGCTTCACACTTGTTATTTGGTTGTAGCCGGTCAGATGGAAAGCCTGAACATGTTTTCCAAGCTGATCACATGACGCACTAATAATTCAAGGCACCTTTTATATTTATTATCTGTGTTGACTAAGTTCTGTTCGGGAGAAGGGTTACAGCCCCAGTCCTTGTTTGGTTTAGGGGTTGTAACTTAGCTTTCCGAATAGTTCCCAAGTCGCCCTATATACATTCATATCGTCGTCCCTTTTTCAGTACTCACACCATTATACATATTTCCAGTTGATTTTGTCTTGTATTTCATTACACTGTCTCTTATAGAATTTATCAATTCATATGGAACTGCTGTTGGTGTTTGTACTTGCTCATTTTCCTGACAGGATACCGTTGACATATTACAGATGATTCCGAGGCTGATTGCCCGACCTACTATGGGGTAGAGTCTGACGGAGTAGACTTAGACAGTGGCTTGTTGGTAGAGCCACTAGATTTTGCTCACCCTGAGTAGTATAGCTAGTTAGGTTTTCCTGGCCTGCGAGCCAGCTAGCACTGTCAGTTGTAGTATCTATTATATATTTTCTGACCATGGATGTTTTTGTATAGCTCTGACTTGTGGATCTTGGACTCATTTCCTGTTTTATCTATCGTATTTTTCTTTTCCGTGCTATCTACCTTAGTTTGATATATGTGATTGAGACTGTATTGCTATGTCACCTCCATTCGGAGTGTATATACTGTACAGGTACATTTATCTGGTTTTAGTCGTAGTATTTACAGACCCTATATACAGCGTTCTACCACCGATACTGCGGCGTAGGCTGGACGTAACCACGTACTCGTGCCCCTCCTCAGGGTACGGGTCGTGACACATTTTTGTGGTGGCCCATGCAGGTCAGTGTCGCAATTAGTGCGATCTCGTAATGGTGCTCGACTTAGAGTGCTAATTACGAGCCTGCGACTAGGCCGTAGGATCTAGGGTATGGTAGGAGTTACTCAATCACATTTTAGGAAAAACTCTGATCTTTTGATTACCATGACAACTCTTCTTGCATTTGAATTCAATTGTCCTCCTTTGATAATATCTTATCATGTGCCATATTGATCTCTTGGGTTCAATTCATCTTCAGGATGACGGTGACTCGTTCTCAGGCGGCAGGGCCTAGTACAGTTCCAGAGAGGTCAGATTCGGGAGGTCTTCCACCTCCGACTACGGGAGTAGCAGCCGAGAGAGCAGTAGCCACAGTCTCTGCCCTTCAGGCAGGAGTAGCAGCAGCAGTTTCCAGAGGTCTTCCACCTCCAGCTGAGGGAGCTGCAGTTCAGGGAGCTGCCACACCAGTCCCTGCCCTTCCGGCGGGAGCAGCAGCAGCGACGGTTCCAAGAGGTCTTCTACCTCCATCAGCGAGACCGTCCATTGTCATCCCTGACATTTTTCCACCGCCGCCTCAGTTACCGACAGATACTCAGGGGATGATGGCCCTTCTGCAGCAGATGCTGCTGACACAAAAAGCACAGGCAGAGGCACAGCACCGTCAGACAGAGGTGCTGTGACAGACCATGGAGAACTTGCATCAGCTAGCTATGGCAGTAGTGGAGAGAGGTGCACAGACTACAGTTCAGGGAGCACCACTACAGCAGCAGGGTCAGGGGAGGCCCGGTACACACCTCCACTTCAGGAAGATGAACCCACGGGAGTTCAAGGGTACCGATGGTATCCTATACGCGGACGACTGGCTAGAGGATGTCCAGCGGAGTCTGGAGTTGGCAGAGGTCCCGAGAGGTCTGTGGGTGACGTCTGCAGCGAGCCAGTTCTTCGATATAGCGCTGACTTGGTACCGCACGAATCCGCATACGTTAGTGAGGGGATTGTCTTGGAGGACTTCAGGAAACTCTTTAAGGAGAAGTTCTACCCGGACGTAGCCGTGTCAGCTTTGGAGGGGTAGTTTGCCAGTTTGGTGCAAGAGAACTCGTCGGTAGACGAGTACGCAGCGGAGTTCTTCCGCTTGAGCAGGTTTACACCCAGTTTGGTTCAGGATGAGGGGTGCAAGGCCCGGAAGTTCAGAAGGGGTCTCATTCATGCAGTGCGCACTCGCACATCTGGGCGACGAGATGCGACCTTCGAGCAGATCCTTATGGAGGCTCAGATTGCAGAGAAGGACTTCGGCCTCAAGCCGAAGAGGAGCAGTGACGTTCTGGGAGCTAGTTCGAGTGCAGGGCCAGCGAAGCGCCCACACTTCTAGCAGAGGCAGTTTCAGCAGCAGCAGCCTCAGTTGCAGTTCCAGCAGGCACCGGCGTGTGCCCAGCACCACCAGGGACAGGGCCAGAGGCAGGCCATCCAGTGTGCCTTCTGTAAGAAGATAGGGCACACCGGGGAGGTCTGTAGATTGAGGCTGGGAGTTTGTCTGTTCTGTGGAGCTCCAGATCACCAGATGAGGGACTGTGCTGCCCGCACAGCCAGACAGGCGAGCCAGGATAGAGTGCGGCAGGCTAGAGGAGGCCAACAGGGGCGTGCGTTTACCATGGCAGTTGAGCCCACTCAGGCAGTAGCAGAGCAGATAGCAGGTTCCAATCTATCGATTTCATTTCCGTATTGCTTCCTCATAAACTGTCTTGAACTTTGATTCTGTCTGTTCTTTGATCGTTGGATGAAATTTTGTTCTTGTGATGTGGTATTTTCTGAGATAAGTCGTATGGGCTAGGTCGCCTCGATTATGAGATTTAGAATCCTCTAGGGTCATGCTAGCAGGCAGAGTGAGGACATATAGTCGGACTATGGACGTATCTCTCGGGTGTGGAAATTTAAAGTTTTCGCTGCCAAGCTAGCGGCAATACAAAAATTTTAAATACCATAATTCTAGAGGTATGTACCATAGTTGAGGACTCTGTGATTATCGTAGCCTTGCTCACTGGCATGACGGAGATTCTGAGTATCATGATTATTGGACAGACGCATACGATTATCAAATTGCATGATTTTTTGTTTTGTGTGTTTGCTTCGTTTTAAGTTTTTGGATGATTCTTTTAAGGTGGATAGACTTATATTTGAGAGTAATTTTAAATTTTATAAATTTAGTCATTTAATTCCTGCTTTGATTTTTGAGATTTTAATCATTTTAAATTTTTAGCCTTGACTTGTGAATTTGAAATTTTACTATTGTTTGGTTTTAATTTCGAGGACGAATTTTTTTTAAGGTGGATAGATTTGTCACCCCCAGTTTCCAGAAACATGGGTATTTTTGTCATTTTTCACTTTTAAATTATTTTGGAATTATTTATTTATTTATTGTAATATTTTGGGATTATTTGAGTCGGGTTCGAATTTTAACTCATTCCGACTTGTTTTGACTTGTTTCGGGGACCCGGGGTAGTGTTAACCTTAGCGGGCCCACACACTAGTTAGCCATGGCCCACATGTCAGTATTTTAGTTAGTTACTAGGCTAAATATTTTGGTTAGATTTAATTTGGATTAGTGGTTTTAGGATTGACTAAACTACCCCCGACTTAGAAGCCCTTCCATGTATTAACTAATAGATTAGTGTAGGGGGCTTTTTGACCTTTCCTAATAGGACAAAACCCACCATTATGGCTGGCCACTTTTGGTGGATAAGACTCCACCACTTCATCATTTCCCCCTTTCATTTCTCTTTCTTGTTCTTCCCCATTTTTTTAGAGAGCTTTCCCTAATCAAACCATCACCAAATCCTTCCATTTCTCCACCAAATCTTCTTCCTTCCCTCTCCATTCAATCCAAGGAAGGAGCTCCTCAAGTTTGGGAGGATTCGGAGCTCGTTCGTGTCCTTTTGGAATCTCTACGTGTCGGTGTCGAGTCGGAGGCCTTTTCCTTTGAATCTCTCTCCCGGAAGGTATAATCTCTCCTCTAATCCATCCCAACATGCATATAGGATTATTTTGAACCCGTAGGAATGACCCCCATGGTTGAATCTCCATTTGTGTCCATTTTGTGTCTATTTGGAGGTCATAGGAGTGTCCTTTGTGTTTTGGTTATGTCCTAGTGGGAAAAGTCCCTAATTGACACATGTATTTTATCATATATTGATTAAATGATTTATTAGAGATTTATTTCCAGATTCCTATTGTTTAGAGTTTGTGTTTTTCTATGTATCATATTGTTAATGTCTATATATATATATATATATATATATATATATATATATATATATATATATATATATATATATATATATATATATATATATATATATATATATATATATTTTATATATATATATATATATATATATATATATATATATATATATATATATATATATCATCACACACACACACACACACACATATATATATATATATATATATATATATATATATATATATATATATATATATATATATATATGTGTGTGTGTGTGTGTGTGTGTGTGTGATGATATATATATATATATATATATATATATATATATATATATATTTTTATATATATATATATATATATATATATATATATATATATATATATGTATTTATATATAATGTGGTTTATATATATGGCATATATATTCTATGGTGTGATGTGTGTATGTTCTGGTGTGGGAAGAGGGCTACAGTGGGTCGGCCTAGTGGGAGAGTGTGTGTGTGGTTGTGTTGATAGAGGGGAGTGAGGGTGTGGTGTTTGATAATATGTTTGAGTGGTATGGATGTGTGAAGAAGAGGGGGGGAATATAGAGAGAGAGATGAGGAGTATTGTGGGTGTTAAGAGAGAGGGGCGTACCCATACCTGCTGTCCTAAAACCCAAACTGCTGCCCACATTGCAGTCCCCTAAATTCCCCCTCCATGGTTGTCCTCTACTACCATCAAAACAGCCCTTACACCCATCAAAACAGTCCACTTTTTGCCATGTTGGTTGTCCTAATATAGCCTATAGTTGGATGCCCATTAGCTCCCAAAACTTGCCCATGTGTTGCCCATGAACAAAGCCCCCATGGCTGTCCCATACTAGCCTACACATGGCTGTCCCAAACCAGTTTTTAACTGTCAAAAACCTGCCTATAACTCACCCATTGACACTCCATGGCTGTCCCAAAATTCCAGTCCCAAGCAGTCCATTTTCAGCCCACATGTTGGCCCTATGGACAGCCATATAGCTGTCCCTAACCAAGCTCCTAACACAGCCTACAAACCCCTTTGTTCAACCTCAAATCCAGCCCTTTAACCACCCTATGACAGCCCCTACATGGCCCCAAAACCTGTCCAATAACACAGCCATTAGTTGTCCCAAATACCCCCAACAGTCCACTTTTGGACAGCCCTTAGACCCTTTGTTTAGCCCCAAATCCAGGCCACAAAATCTGTCATTTACCTGCCCCAAAACCAGTCCTTTAACACCTCAAATCCAACCCCATTGGCACCCCAAATTTTAGTCCCCAAACCACTCATATCAATCCACTTTAGGATTTCTTGGTAGGGTGTATGTCTATGAGTTTGTGTGTGTGTTGTGAGCTTGTGTGTGAGTTAGTGAGTGTGTGGGTGAGCCTATATGTATAGATAGTATCCTATAGGTGTTAGCCCATATGTGAGCCTATAGGAGAGCCTATTGGAGTGTGATATTTTTGAGAGGGTTGTGTGTAGATGAATGTGAGAGTGTTGAGAGGGTAAATTCATGATATGGTTTAGGAATACGGTAAATCAATACCACGTTTCCTAACATAGCCTAGATACCTAGGATACCTATTTTTCTTGGTAGGTAAACCTTAGATAGGTTGATATCTAGCTACCCTAAGGAGTCTAGGTTAGTACCATGGGTATTTGCGGGGTTTCCTTGGGATTGGGCAAGGTATCGGGATTTACCTTGGTAGGGTAAATGTTAGTTTTGCCTAGGAATAGGGTATTAGTGTTAGGAGTCTAAGATAGAGTTAGAACCCGATTCCCTTGGTTGGTAATGATCAAATATGGTGCCTATAGACTAGTTTTGACGTCGGTTGACCTTTTTGACCAAAAGTCAACAAAAGTCTACCGAGGGTCAAACTTAGCCTTTAAGCGACCCGATTTGACCGAAACCAAACCAGAGTTGACCAGTTGACTGAAAGTCAACAGTTGGTCAACATTAGACTAGTTTGACCTAGGGTTGACCTAGAGTTGACCAGAGTTGACCAGGGTTGACTTTTTAACCAAAAGTCAACTGTAAGTCAACTGTTGACCCGTTTGACCTAGTTTGACTTGGAATGACTCCCAGTGACCTAGTATGACCCAGTATGAGCCAGTATGACCTAGTAAGACTCAGTCTGACCTAGATTGACCTAGTTTTGACTTAGACTTGCATTCATGACTTGAATTAGATTCCTTTTTCAGTATTTAGCCATGTTTGACTCATAGTATCTTATTTTAGGTCTGTGATCACTCTGAGCGTCTGTTCATCCTATCAGCTCAGGACCATAGGCGAGTACATTCACTGATAGTTTTTATTGTCTTGATATCTGCTATATCTGATTCAGTCGTAGTGTCTTACTTGATTTCCAGACACTATATTTCACAGACTAGTCTATGTCGGATCCTGTCATGAGATATTGTTCCCGGATTACTTGGTATATTGGTACATGACTCGATTTGTTACTTGTACTTGTATAGACATAGACTTGGGAGTGGACTGATCACCTGCTTTTAAATCTCGTATCATGACGTGTTATGTCCGGATCCTTTATACTATTCGGGGATGGGGAGTTATTGGTGGTTGTGTGATCAAATACCCACTTGTTGCTTCACACTTATACTCGACACTTGTCCATAGCTACTTGTTCACAACTTTCCATGGTGACCGGCCTTATCTTCACACTTGTTGCTTCACACTTGTTATTTGGTTGTAGCCGGTCAGATGGAAAGCCTGAACATGTTTCCCAAGCTGATCACATGACGTACTAATAATTCAAGGCACATTTTATATTTATTATCTGTGGTGACTAAGTTCTGTTCGGAAGAAGGGTTACAGCCCCAGTCCTTGTTTGGTTTAGGGGTTGTAACTCGGCTTTCCGAATAGTTCCCAAGTCGCCCTATATACATTCATATCGTCGTCCCTTTTTCAGTACTCACACCATTATACATATTTCCAGTTGATTTTGTCTTATATTTTATTACACTGTCTCTTATAGAATTTATCAATTCATATGGAACTGCTGTTGGTGTTTGTACTTGCTTATTTTCCTGACAGGATACCGTTGACATATTACAGATGATTTCGAGGCTGATTGCCCGACCTACTATGGGGTAGAGTCTGACGGAGTAGACTTAGACAGTGGCTTGTTGGTAGAGCCACTAGATTTTGCTCACCCTGAGTAGTATAGCTAGTTAGGTTTGTCTGGCCTGCGAGCCAGCTAGCACTGTCAGTTGTAGTATCTATTATATATTTTCTGACCATGGATGTTTTTGTATAGCTCTGACTTGTGGATCTTGGACTCATTTCCTATTTTATCTATCGTATTTTTCCTTTCCGTGCTATCTACCTTAGTTTGATATATGTGATTGAGACTGTATTGCTATGTCACCTCCATTCGGAGTGTATATACTGTACAGGTACATTTATCTGGTTTTAGTCGTAGTATTTACAGACCCTATATACAGCGTTCTACCGCCGATACTACGGCATAGGCTGGACGTAACCACGTACTCGTGCCCCTCTTCAGGGTGCGGGTCGTGACAGTGTGCCTTGCGCTATGAAATTTTGTAAGTAACGATACGAGATTGAAACGAACTGGTTGATCATGAACTTTGTGATTTATCAAAGACGAGACTATAAGTCATCGACGATTGCTCGATGCGTATAACATCTCGTGTGTCGACCGCGAAATAAGATAGACTCAAACTCGATACGAGTAGATATTTCGTAAATTGCAGAATCATCGACGAGAGTGCATGACTTTACTCGGAGGATAGTTGCGCATCAGTGCGCCGATAGAAATGGTTTTGTCCGAAATTGGATAGTCACATAGAATCGTCGGAACGTGATTTGGCTCCGAAATAAGATATAGCATGGTTCGTAGTAAACTGTCCTCCGGTGATGATCTACAATTATCGAGCGTAGCTTCGGGGCAGCTGACCCTAGAAGACTTGACCGCCAAATCAAATTGAATGCTGCAGACCGTAAGATGACCCATGCGATATCGCATATGAGATTGCACCGATAACAAATATGACACGGTGCTTGTTGACGATAAGTCTAGGCAATCGAGAATTGTTGGAACAACTTTCGATTTAGAATGATATAGTTAAATTTGAGTATTTGTCGGATGAATATTTGAATGGTTATGTTGGTCGGCGATCAAACTAAAAATTCACCAACGAACTTGGTGATTCGGATAGGCGATTACGAGAATCGTGCTATGCATGAGAGGGAACGATAAGGGAATGACTTACGAGTCATGTCGTTAGATTCGGATTCACCTTGCAATTAAGCTTGTGTGAATTGAACTTATGTTCGATGTTGTGAGAAGGATAAGTTGGGAATTTGGCTAGTAAATTCTTACTCGTTAGGAATCGAACGTAAGGCGTATCGCAAAAACCTTTGTATCAAGGCGATCGTTGTCTTGAGCACCGTCGCCTTAAATTAAACTTTGTGTCGGATAGATTGTGGCCTTTGTGCAATGTCAATTTAAACTTGCGTCGGAAGGATTTGAGCACGGTGTCTAGAAAGTAACCTAGCGGACGTAGTCCTGAATGTTGATGCTTTTGCAAGTCAACAAAAGAAAATCATGTCGAGATAGGATACAAAGTGAAACATCAGAAATCGTTGGATAGTGACGCCGAACGCAAGGCGTTGCGGAGACTCGTTATGATCGGATGCGCGACGGCTTGACGCGACGCGTAGAATTGATAGTCCCGATGAAACATATAAATTAAGAAATGCGATTTTTGAATCGCATCGTGTGCCTTGACTTTCGTTGGAGGATCGCGTATGTATCAATGTGCATGTGCGCTAGAATTGCGAGAACAAACAATAGAGCCAAGTCCGATCGAGAATATGAGATGTCAAGTTATCGAAAATAAGACTTACGTGTTTGCGTTGTTCCGATATCTTACAACTGAGCTCGGCTGAAATGCATATATTGGTGGGACGCCTAAAATATGTGTATGATTCCAAACTAAGTTGTACGATCCCAACGATAGTGAGACGAGATCGTGGAACGATCTAATAAAACCCTTGGAAATTTAGTATTGGTTTCGGTTCGAGACGAACCTTATTTTGAGTGGTATATTCTGTAATGCCCCGCTCCGCACGGTGCATTATGCTGAGTCGTTGACTCGAAGAGTTGCGTTAACCCGATTACGTATCGATGCGAATCGATACAAAGTGTTGAGTTGTCCCGAGGAATGCATCAAACTAAGTCGATGCGAAGAGTTGTCTTGTCCCAAAGAATGCATCGAGTGAATCGATGCGAAGCGCCGCGTTGCCTCGAAGGATAAGTGCGTTGAGATGGCTCGAAGATTATAAGAAATCGAATCGACCAAGGCGCAAGTCCGAATCGATGCAAGTATTGATTTTAGTTGGTTTCATGTGCAGGCTATACGTTTACGCTGAAATGTTAGAGGTCGATCTTTTGCCTTATTCAGTAAGGGGTCCGCGAAAGCAAATCGTCGCCTTGCGAAGAACGGAAGCGTTGGCACGGTAAGCCCAAATCGGACTTATAATTCAATAAGCATGAAGTGCTCGAATGGCTAAGTCAGGAGAGTCGCCCGTGCAACAAAGTTATGAAATCGAGCCGCAATGGCTCGATGAAACGATAATGACGGATCGAATCAAGGTGGAAGGATTGACTTCTTTTTACTCCTTCATTCGATAAGTCAAATATATTATTGTATGCTGAGTTAACCTATCAACGCCACGGGCGTGGCTCGATAGAGAGATAAACGTAGTGCGAGTCGAACACTAGATAGAACAATTGAAATGAATCGTACGGCAAACGTACGAGTCGCTATGGAACATTGGATATCGTAAAGGCGAGCGCCTCGGTGCGTAAGCCGTAAGAACATGGGATAACTGTACTCGGCGAGTGCCTTAGTGCAAGAACCATACCGTGCCTTCGTGCACGAGTTAGAACGGCTAGAACATTGAAAGACAATAGGCGAGCGCCCTAGTGAGCAAGCCACGGACATTGAATACTAAGTCATAGAACATCGGGATACGGTCGAAACGTGCCTACGTGCACGGGATAATAAAAGATGGCTTCGTTACGAAAGAATACAGTTGTGGCATGAATGTGGCGGAACTGTCGGATATGACATAATGCCTCGAAAGGTGTTCGGGACCTTCGGGTCGTTCGGTTGATGAACATTGAGTGAGGCATAATGCCATTGAACATTGAAACGAAGTATGAAACGTAAGAACATAGAAAGTTAACGGAAGAAATACGAGATGATAATGCGGCATGGTGCCCTTCGAAATGTTCGGGGCCTTCGGGCGTTCGATGAGAACATTCGGGCGTTGTGCCAATTGAAATAGAGATAAGCGAACTTGTTTGGTTGTATGAAAGATACGATTCGTTGCATGGTCAAATGGACTTAAAGATATAAAAGCCCGTGCATGGGTATTCCCTCGAATGCGGCGCGCCAGGGCGCTGGAACCGTTCGGCCTAGGAGGGATTCGTTTTCGGTATTATTGGTGCACTTCATTTAGAAGGGTAGCGACCTTCTGGTGAATATGATAAGCCACTTGCTGCGATTATTTCGGTGGCCTCCGATGTTGGTTAGCAACCGTACAGAGTTAACATCGTCTTATGTTTCGATTCGATAAATATAAGTCCATTCTAGCCCGAAAAGCTAGTGACCTTCATATAGTTAAGGGCGACGGGTCTGGAAGTGTAAGGTATACGTATATCCTGCATGGATGGATCCGAATAGAGAGCACTTATAACATGACAGGGAAAAACGGATGGGCGTATTCACCTTGCGTCGGTGCAAGGGCGAGTGCGTCGACTTAGTAAGAGTCGTGCCACGAATCAAACACGAGAATGCTTGCTTGCTTGCCTATTCAATTCGATAACATGCTTGCTATGATAACATGCTTTACGCTTTTGAATATGCCATGAAATTGACCCTAAGGAGAACATAGCAAGATCATAAGCTAAGTTGCATGATTCAACATAAATATTAAAATATCGGTTTGGAAAGAAGATCTTTGCTTCAGTACATGCGAGGACGAACGTACTGATCCCCCAACAGCTTCATGCAGGGTACAGGAAATGGATTGCCCGAGGCGAGGCGTTGCTTGAACGCGTTGAGGCTTGGAATGCCGAAGCGTATTGAAGCGTGCAATCGCTTGACGCTCGGACTCGCGATAGGATTGATGCGGGCCGAGATATAGAAGGCATGATGTATGGAACGGCAAAATCCTTTGTGGGCAAGAGAGAACCTGAGTGTTGTAGCCAATCTGGCAAATTCCGTTGGGCTATCGAAAGCCTTGTAATCTGATTTTGAATATCAATAAGAGAATCGTTTTCGTATACTCTGTTTTTCTTTCGTTGTAAATGTTCAAATCAAAGATAACCATTTGAGAACTTGTCATCTTGCCTTGCACGAGCGCAACTCCAGGCTCGTGCGGCATCACGCCCTATACGAGGACGATGATTCGGGTGATTCCGGGTCGGGGCGTGACAGTTATCTCTGCCACGAAGCCCTCGTAACAATTCAAAGAACTTGTCTCTCACTTTCTTATTCGTGACTTCTGCGTGTTTGTTCCTTAGAATTAGCCAGCAATTTGTGAAGTAATCTCTATACAGGCTCAATGATGCTGGTGGTGTGGGCTGCTATTATTTTTCCTTTATCAATCTTCTGTAAAAAACATCATTATCGCTTTTTTCATTCAGCGGTAGACCGAATATGTCACGACCCGCACCCACTGTGAGGGTACGAGAACGTAACAACGCCCAGCCTACGCCGCAGTGTCGGCAGTAGAATGTTGTCCTAGGTCAACAATCAACTAGCAATATATCTCTAAACAGTTTATACTCCCCGAATGGGGGTGACATAGCAGTAATAACTCAATCACAACTAAGGAAGAGATAGCACGATATAAATAGAACTCAAGGAAATAAATAGATGAAAAGTAGTCTAAGATAATCCCAGCAATATCCAGAAGTACATGGTCTCAGATACAGAATGAAAGAATATATACAACTCTGAACTCCAAATAAAGTCTAGCTAAACATGTCTCAAGACTGCATAAAAGATAGATAAGCCTAACTAATCTAGTTTAGGCAATCGGGGTGATATCCTCAGCTAGAGCTGGGTCCTCCTGAGGGTCCAACTCGCAGGTGTCATCTAAGGCTGCCCCGTAGTAAGTGTCCAGGCAAGCCTCCTCCTCGTCCTCTGTAATATTTTCAACAGGTCCAGTCAGGACAGGAGCGAGTACAGTACATCTCAACAGTTCATAGCAGGTTAGAAGATATAATCATGCAGTAAAGTAAGATACAGGTACTGAAAGAAATGCAGTATGTAAACAGAGAGAAAGCTATAATAGAAATATCTACTAATAATAAAGACTAACAGTGGCTAGTGGGTCAGAGTACAATATAGACATGTAAATGGCATAGGAGATTCTGACGCTACACTATGGAAGAGATTCTGATGCTACACAACTTGGATAGTATTCACAAGTCTATTTCTACTCCCCCGTACCCCCAATCAATACACAAGGATCCAACCAGGTTATGTTATGATACTATGTAAAGCCCCCGAAGGGTGATCAGCCCCCGAAGGGTGGTAAGCCTCCGAAAGGTGATAAGCCCCGAAGGGTGGTAAGCCTCCGAAAGGTGATAAGCCCCCGAAGGGTGATACATAGTAGACCCATAAATGGATAAGGATTCCAGGAAGACTCTGTGATCATAAGAGTATATGTCACAAGTGATCGAAGAATCAACGAAGCATAGTGATACGCTATGTAAGTGAAACGCACAGAACATAGAGTACCCGATGCTCCCTAAGGATAACATCTCAAGAAGGGATCCATATAGTACCAATCCGTGTGACCAACGTGACAGTACAAGTAATCTACTGCAGGAAATAGTTCTAAGCAGGATATGAAATGATCAGAGAATGTACTCACCTGGTATCTGAGTGTCCGATATGAAAGTACTGTCCAAGGAATGGTGTCTGGCTCCTAATCAGAACAGCACAAGTCACAACAAGTCCGGAATAGTAAAATGAAGTTCTACTATGCATTCTACATGATTCTAGATCAATCTAGGCCAAAGTCAACTCTTGGTCAACTATGGTCAACCCTAGAAGTCAAACTAGGTCAACCAAGTCTAGACTAGGTCAAACTAGTCTATACTAGTCAAATTAGTCTATACTAGGTCACTATGGTCTAAACAAGGCTATACTAGCTAACTAGACCCATATCAAGTACTTACAACCTATATAACACAAGTCAAACCAACTTCACACAACTTATATAACATCTAGGCCTACACATGGAAATCACATAGTAAATATATATATATATATATATATATATATATATATATATATATATAATATATATATATATATATATATATACATATGGCTACCTATAGGTACACCACACATAACATCATATATATGATTCCCATATATATATGTATCCTCATATATACATAATACATTGCATATATATAGGTATACATCCCTATACATTACACTCACATACTTATATTATATATATACATATCTGAATACATATCACTAATTATAATACACATAATTATAATATATAGGATACATATATGCATCTCCTACATATGTAAATACATTTATATACAAGAACATAGGACTTAGGGATATGGCAATGTGTATAGAGAGGGGGAAAAGTAATGTGTGTGTGTGAATACAGGATAATGTGGCAGTTCAATCAGGGTAGGAAACAATGTATACATTAGGGTGTGGGTGTGTTGCTAAAACAGTGTGTGTGTACAAAGAGGAAATGTGAGACTTAGCTAATAGGTGTGTGTACATGTGTAAGGAGTGGACTGTGTGGCTGATGTAGGGATGTGAGAGTGTTGCTAGGAATCATAATGTGTGTGAATGATGTAGTAAAACAATGTGCAGGAATTACAAACTAGTGAAAGGGAGAGAGGACAGTGTGTGTATAGAGAGATCAAATCAGTTAGTGAGTGAGCAGTACAAGTGCCAAAACTGGACTGCAAGGGGAGGAATTACACACAGGAAAATAGCAGTAAGGGAGGTCAGTCCCTATACTGATTTAACCCAAAGATTCAATCTCAGATTTTAGAATAAAGAGAACATACTCAAAATTAGTTTAAAAGAACTATTCTCAGATTTTCCATCTCAAAACCATGTGAAACTTCACATTACACTCAGGTTTTAACCTTCAGAGAAAATCCCAGATTCTAACTCATTCTCAGTTCAAAAATAAACAGTCAACACATAAATCTAACAGTGACAGTAACATGTCCCTTTGTTAACATTAAATCTGGAAAAATATCATAAACCAATGTACAGTTCAAGTTGTTCATTCAAAACCCATATTTCACCCAATCCTCAATGCAATTCACCCCAAATTCATACCATAGCTAGACTACATATAGGAGAAATGATTTAGGAGCTAAAACCAATATGTAACAGTATTAAATAGGTCAAAAATTGATGGCAAAGTTCAACATTTATAAACTGGAAATTCTCAGGTTTGAATGTATCAGGAAATTGGGCATTTCGAGAATTCACAAGTCAAAACAATGTAAAATACAAAAACAGAGGTTGGTAGTGTATAAACACATCATATATGTGTCCCACAACCTGTTCGTGTCCACCAAGATGGACACAAACGTATACAAACACGGAACAACACTAAACAGTGCACACACAGACACTATGTAGACCACAGGCTCGTGCGTGTGTGCACGCGTGTCGTACGCACGACACAGGCCAAAACTAGGCCTCGTGCTTGCACACACGTGTACCCCTATACTAGGGCTAGGCCTAGGTCAACCTGCACCCTATCCTAGTGTGTCGTGTCCGACGCTACAACGCCGTATCAGTGGCAATTAATTGACAGTGCACAGACACTGCAAAACACGTGCATAGTTGATTCCTCTCTCGACACGACACGGGGACACGTGGGACTTGACACGTGGCATGTCAGCCAGTGCCCCATGGCTCGTGTCAAGTTTCACGTGTCCTAGAGGCGTGTCGTGTCCGCTACAGGCCCGAGTGGCAGGGGAACACTGTAGCTCGCGCGCGAGCGTAGTGCACGCGCGTGTCCAAACGATGAATCCGACACGAAACGACACAAACACTACCATATACAAACAGAAATCAATAAGCAAGATTAAAAATAATATTCATATTCAAAAATAAATCGAAAATAACACCAACAGCCCCTTGTGGCATTTTCACAAACACCAGTGTAGGGACACAGATACGTGTCCAAAACGGACACAAAACCAATGATACCTGACACGAAACTTATACTGGCACTTAGGGGACCCTTAGGGCTTCCTAATCATGAAGACAAAATGAAAATCTATGGAGAAATAACAAAGTTACCTATTGATGAACTTCCAATGAAAAATCCCCTTTGTGAGCTCCTTTCTTGGTATCCCAATCAAATCAAAATAACCTCAAACTGAGATTGGACCTTAGCAACAGTAAGAACAGTCATATTAGGACCTAATGGAATAAATTAGAAAGAACAAGGAAGAGGAAAGGAGTTCTAGGAATTAAAATGCAATAGAAACCAACCTCCTTAAATTTAGAACTTTTCCTAAGAAAGAGGCAACCCTAGATTTTAGGAGGGGTTTTATATGGTGGTGATCCCTAGGCAATAAGTGGCCGACCTAATCACAAATAAGGTCTCAATTAAATTAATAAACAAACATGATCAAAACACAAACAACAAACCTAAATCTAATCCTACTCTAATCTGTACCTCAAACTCCAAGGGCCTCCGGTGGCTATCGGCCCAGTGCCGATGTCTGTCCTGCGCCACGCGAAGTCTGTCCCTGATGAGCTTCACCTTCTCGGCCGCATCAACAACCATCTCTGGCCCCAGTAAAGCTCGCTCACCAACGTCATCCCAGGATAAGGGTGTACGGCACCTACGCCCGTACAGAGCCTCGAAAGGTGACATCTCAATGCTGGCCTGGAAACTATTGTTGTAAGCAAACACCACCAAATGAAGATGATCCTCCCAGGAACCTCCAAAGTCCAGAATGCACGTCCGCAGAATATCCTCAAGGGTCTGAATAGTCCGCTCTGACTGTCCGTCCGTCTGGGGGTGGTATGCAGTACTAAACTTGAGCTGAGTGCCCAAGCTGGTCTGCAGACTCCTTCAGAAATGGGAAGTAAAACGGCTATCCCGATCTGAGACGATGCTGATCGGAACTCCGTGGATCCTGACTATCTGCCGCATATACAACTCCGCCAGTCTCTCTGTAGATGTACCCACCTTGAATGGCAAGAAGTGGGCCGATTTGGTCAACCTGTCAACGATGACCCAAATCGCGTCTTTCCTTCCTGGTGTGCGCGGTAATCCTGATACGAAGTCCATAGTGATATGCTCCCATTTCCACTCGGGAATGGGCAGCGGGCTGCAACAATCCACCAGGCCTCTGTCTCTCTGCCTTGACCTGCTGACAGACCAAACACCTATCCACGAAGTGAGCCACCTCCCGCTTCATTCTTGACCACCAAACATGCTCCCGCAGATCTCGGTACATCTTGTTGGCACCCGGGTGTATAGAGTACTGAGATCTGTAGGCCTCCTGCATAACCTGCTCCCTGAGATCTCCACTGGGCACACATAACCTGGAACCGTGCCTCAAGGCACCATCCTCTGCAAGAGAAACTTGCCCTCCAGCAATCCTGCTCGAACCTGCTCTCGGAGACACCGCAGAGCAATGTCCTCAAACTGTGCCGACTTGATCCTCTCCACCAAGTCTGACTGAATCTGCATCCCCCATAGCTACATCTGTACTCCGGGCACGATCACCTCAATCCCAAGGCTCTCCAAGTCGGCAAGCAAATGTCGATCCATGGTCAAACACATAGCTGTCGGATACCTACTCAAGGCATCGACAATCACGTTGGCCTTCCCTGGGTGATACTGAAGTAGGATATCAAAATCCTTCATCAACTCTAGCCACTTGCGCTGTCTCATGTTCAACTCCTTCTGAGTGAACACATACTTTAAGCTCTTGTGATCTGTGAAGATCTCCACCCTCTCACCATACAGATAATGCTTCCACAGCTTCAGAGCAAATATCACTGCTGCCAGCTCCAGGTCGTGGGTAGGGTAGTTCTTCTTATGGGGACGTAATTGCCTAGAAGCATAGGCAATCACCTTCCCGTGCTGCTGTAATACGCAACCCAGCCCCTTCCCTGAAGCATCACTATAAATAATGAAACCACCTGATCCTGAAGGCAATGTCAGAATCGGAGCTGTCGTAAGCCGCTTCTTCAACTCATCAAAAGCTGCCTGACACTCCTCTGACCAAACATACTCAGCATCCTTCCGGGTCAACCGATTCAACGGCTCTGCAACCCGAGAGAAATCCTGCACAAATCTCCGATAGTATCTTGCCAGCCCCAGGAAACTCCTGATCTCTGCAACTGAAGTCGGCGCTGTCCATGCCTCAACTGCTACAATCTTCTTGGGGTCAACTGAGATACCATCTCCAGTCACCACATGCCCCAAGAAGTCCACCCGATCCAAGAAAAACTCACACTTGGAGAGCTTTCCGTAAAGCTGCTCCTTCCTGAGAATCTCCAGCACTATCCTCAAATGCTCCTCGTGCTCCTCCTCAGTCTTGGAATATATCAAGATATCGTCAATAAACACCACCACAAACTGATCCAGATACTGGTGGAACACCTTGTTCATAAGGTTCATAAACACTGCTGGTACATTGGTTAGCCCAAACGGCATAACCAAAAACTCGAACTGCCCGTACCGCATCCTGAAAGTGGTCTTGGGAATATCCTCCCTCTTCACCTTCACCTGGTGATATCCCGACCTCAGATCAATCTTGGAAAATACCCGAGCTTCGCTCAACTGGTCAAATAGATCGTCGATCCGCGGCAGTGGGTATTTGTTCTTGATCGTGAGGTTGTTGAGTGCCATATAGTCAATACACATGCGTACTGACCCATCCTTCTTCGACACGAACAACACTGGTGCACCCCATGGCGACGAACTCGAGAGGATGAAACCCTTGTCCTGTAGCTCATCCACTTGCTTCTTCAGCTCCACCAGCTCGCTGTTGTTCACCCGATAGACATGCTGAGAGATGGGTTCCGCTCGTGGAACCAAGTCTATCGAGAACTCTATGTCTCTGTCTGGTGGCAATCCCGACAACTCCTCTAGGAAAACATCCATATACTCTGCTATCAAGGGGTGTGGAATCGTCTGCTCCTCGACCGAGACTCCATAGAAGACTCCGCTGCTCTGCTCTGCCTGACGTCTGGAGTACTCGAACTCTGGCTCCCCCGACGCTCTGAAGAGAACTCTACCCCCTCTGCAATCAATGCTAGCATGGTACCTGCTCAACCAATCCATGCCTAGTACTATATCGTAGTTCGGCAATGGTATTACGAGCAGGCTCACCTCCAACTCACGGCCTCCCAAAACTACTCTCCGACCCTTACAAACATCACTCACGAGGATAATGCCACCCCCGGTCGTGATCTTGTAAGTCCTAGGCAACGATTCAGCTATGATACCGTGTCTAATCGCAAAAGATACTGATATGAAGCTATGCGAAGCACCGGAATCGAATAATACAAATGCTGGACTGGAGTCGAGAAGAATCGAACCTGCAATTAGCTCTCCTATCACCTCTGTATCTCCAGCTGCCATGGCGAAAGCTCTCCCATGCTGGCCTCCTCTGGCCTGCTGCTGGTGCTGGACGAACCTCTGCTGCGTCGGCAGGGCTGGTCCCCTCTGCTGGCCTGCTGGAGCCCTATCTCCACCTCCCGGAGCTGCTCGTCCCATGCGGCACTCTCTCATCTGGTGGTCTGCTGAACCACACACTAGGTACTGGCCCAGCCTCTTCCGACACTCATTGAAGACGTGCCCAGGCTTCTTGCAGTAGCCACAAGTACCACCCTGTCTCTGACCCTGCTAGTGCTGCCTCGGCTGCTGCTGCTGATGTACTGGCCTCTGCTGGATCGGCTGTGGCTGAAACTGTCTCAGCTGCTGATGCTGAAAGTGGGGCCTCTTGGCCTGGCCCCCGCTGCTGCTGCTGCCCCCAACTGGGTCTCTCCCCCTCTTGAGCCTAAGCTCAAGATCATCCTCTGTAGCTAGTACGTCCACTAGGATCTCCTCAAATGTAGCACTGCGGACGTTCTTGGTGTAGGACTTGACCTCCTTTACCAAGCCCTTCCGGAACCTCCGAGCCTTCATCGTCTCGGACAAGTCCTCCATAAATCTGTTCAGGCGACAGAAATCTCCTGCGTACTCCTCCACGGACTGGCTTCCCTGGACTAGGGCCTCGAACTGGGTCTCGAGGGCTCCCAGTGCTGCGTGTGGAAAGAACTTCTCCTTGAACAGCTTCTTGAATGCTGTCCAAGTCTATCCTGCTGTGCCGACCCTCGGGTCGGTCTGGTACCAGGTACGGGCCAGATCCTGTATCATGCTGGCCACTGCCTCTATCTGGAGCCTCTTCGGAATCTCAGCCAGCCTGAACATCTCCTCCATATGCTCGATCCACTCATCGGCATACAGGATCCCCTCTGTACCTTGGAAGTCTCTCGGGTGCATCTTCTGGAAGTCCTGGATGCCCTTCTCCCGCGGCTGGTGCGGCTGTGGGGCTGTCGTTGGCTGAGCTACGACCCTCTCAACTGCTGTCACTGCCAGCTCAATGCCTCGAGTGAGCTCTGCCGTGTGTCTCTGCTGCTGGGTCTGCTGACCCTTCATGTACTGCCTGAAGAAGGCTAGCAGCTGCACTGCGTCCACTGTCCCTGGAGGTGGCTGCTGGTAAGGATCCTCTGGGAGAACTGGGTCCTGCCTCCCTGCCGGTGGAAGCATACCCCCTGCTGCTACTGCCGGGGCCTCAATACTAGCAAAGGTGGCAGGAGCTGCAGTCCCGTGGCCCTGCTATACTGGCTGGGAGGTAGCAGTCTCCTCCATAGCATCCTCATGAATGGTACGCTGCGATCGAGTCTCTACCATCCTGAAGATAGACAAACATGAGTATCAATTTCTGATAAAGAAGCGAAATAACAAAGGCGGACAATTATAATTCAAAGGATCAGCTGACAAAAGGATTTAGATGGCAATAAAAATTTTTTCCTAAAGTGATTGAGTACCTTAAAATTAATGTCCTATATCCTACTGCAGGCTGTAGTGATACTCTAATTCGAATACCACTACACTTCTAGTCGAGACCTGCATAGGCCACCACTAAAAACGTGTCACGACCCGCACCCACTGTGAGGGTACGAGAACGTAACAACGCCCAGCCTAAACTACAGTGTCCGCGGTAGAACGCTGTCCTAGGTAAACAATCAACTAGCAATATATCTCTAAACAGTTTATACTCCCCGAATGAGGGTGACATAGAAGTAATAACTCAATCACAACTAAGGAAGAGATAGCACGATATGAAATAGAACTCAAGGAAATAAATAGATGAAAAGTAGTCTAAGATAATTCCAGCAATATCCAGAAGTACATGGTCTCAGATACAGAATGAAAGAATATATACAACTCTGAACTCCAAATAAAGTCTAGCTAAACATGTCTCAAGACTGCATAAAAGATAGATAAGCCTAACTAATCTAGTCTAGGCAATCGGGGTGATATCCTCAGCTAGAGCTAGGTCCTCCTGAGGGTCCAACTCGCAGGTGTCATCTAAGGCTGCCCCGTAGTAAGTGTCCAGGCAAGCCACCTCCTCGTCCTCTGTAATATTTTCAACAGGTCCAGTCAGGACAGGAGTGAGTACAGTACATCTCAACAGTTCATAACATGTTAGAAGATATAATCATGCAGTAAAGTAAGATACAGGTACTGAAAAAAATGCAGTATGTAAACAGAGAGAAAGCTGTAATAGAAATATCTACTAATAATAAAGACTAACAGTGGCTAGTGAGTCAGAGTACAATATAGACATGTAAATGGCATAGGAGATTCTGATGCTACACTATGGAAGAGATTCTGATGCTACACTACTTGGATAGTATTCACATGTCTATTTCTACTCCTCCGTACCCCCAATCAATACACAGGATCCAACCAGGTTATGTTATGATACTATGTAAAGCCCCCGAAGGGTGATCAGCCCCCGAAGGGTGGTAAGCCTCCGAAAGGTGATAAGCCCCCGAAGGGTGGTAAGCCTCCGAAAGGTGATAAGTCTCCGAAGGGTGATACATAGTAGACCCATAAATGGGATAAGGATTCCAGGAAGACTCTGTGATCATAAGAGTATATGTCACAAGTGATCGAAGAATCAACGAAGCATAGTGATACGCTATGTAAGTGAAACGCACAGAACATAGAGTACCCAATGCTCCCTAAGGATAACATCTCAAGAAGGGATCCATATAGTACCAATCCGTGTGACCAACGTGACAGTACGAGTAAAGTAATCTACTGCAGGAAATAGTTCTAAGCAGGATATGAAATGATCAGAGAATGTACTCGCCTGGTATCTGAGTGTCCGACATGAAAGTACTGTCCGAGGAGTGGTGTCTGGCTCCTAATCAGAACAGCACAAGTCACAACAAGTCCGGAATAGTAAAATGAAGTTCTACTATGCATTCTACATGATTCTAGGTCAATCTAGGCCAAAGTCAACTCTTGGTCAACTCTGGTCAACCTAGAAGTCAAACTAGGTCAACCAAGTCTAGACTAGGTCAAACTAGTCTATACTAGTCCATATTAGTCTATACTAGGTCACTATGGTCTAAACAAGGCTATACTAGCTAACTAGACCCATATCAAGTACTTACAACCTATATAACACAAGTCAAACCAACTTCACACAACTTATATAACATCTAGGCCTACACATGGAAATCACATAGTAAATATATATATATATATATATATATATATATATATATATATATATATATATATATATATATATACATATGGCTACCTATAGGTACACCACACATAACATCATATATATGATTCCCATATATATGTATCCACATATATACATAATACATTGCATATATATAGGTATACATCCCTATACATTACACTCACATACTTATATTATATATATACATATCTGAATACATATCACTAATTATAATACACATATATTATAATATATAGGATACATATATGCATCTCCTACATATGTAAATACATTTATATACAAGAACATAGGAATTAGGATATGGCAATGTGTATAGAGAGGGGGAAAAGTAATGTGTGTGTGTGAATACAGGATAATGTGGCAGTTCAATAGGGTAGGAAATAATGTATACATTAGGGTGTGGGTGTGTTGCTAAAACAGTGTGTGTGTGTACAAAGAGGAAATGTGAGACTTAGCTAATAGGTGTGTGTACATGTGTAAGGAGTGGACTGTGTGGCTGATGTAGGGATGTGTGTAACACCCAGTTTTCCAGATGAGGATAATTTTGAAATTTTATAATTATAATTATTATTTAATGATATTTATTTTATATTATGATTTTTAGTGATTTTTAAATTATTTTAAACTATTTAAATTCATGACTTGTGATTTTGACGTTTTGCTAGTGAAACCCTAGATACTGTTTGACCTAGAGCCTAACCATGTGATTATGATATTTTAATGTTATTTTTGGCCTAAGGATATTTTTGCATTTGACCTCTTTGAATTATTTTGATATCATTTTATTATTTATGATATTGTTTTGGGGTTATTTGAGTCGGGTTCGAATTTCAACTCAATCCGACTTGAAACGGGGACCCGGGGGTAGTTTGACTCTAGTGGGACCCACACACTAGTTAGGCATGGCCCACATGATATTAAATTTAGTCCACATGATAGAAATATTTTAGTTAGAGGTTAGACTAATTATTATGGATAAGGTTAGTGTGATTAGAGACTTTAGAATGACTAATTTAGCCCCAACAATTAGCCCTTTCCTAATACTCATAGAATAGGTTAGTAGGGGCATTTTGGACCTTACCATAATAGGACAAATAGCCCCATATAGCCAGCCACTTTGGGAGAGGATAGGCTCAAGTTCATTTCATTATTCTCATCCACACTCTCTCTCTTGTTCTTCCCCAAATTTCTAGAGAGCAATCCCTAGCAATTTCTCCACCAAATCCTTCCATTTTGCCACCAAATCTTCTTCTTTCCTTCTCCATTCTAGCCAAGGAGAAAGCTACCCAATTTTGGGAGGATTCGGAGCTCGTCGTGTCCTTTTGGAATCTCTACGTGTCGGTGTCGCTCCGGGAAGGCTTTTCTTCGATTCGAACTACCGGGAGGTATAAATCTCTTCTCCTTTTTATTTCCTCATGCATATAGGTCTATTTTGAACCCATAGGAATGACCCCCATGGTTGTATCTCCATTTGTGTCTATTTCGTGTCTATTTGGAGGTCATAGGAGTGTCCTTTGTGTTGTGGTTGTGTCCATGTGGAAAAATTCTAAATTTGGACACACTATGTGTTGTTGTTATGTATGAATAAATTATTACATGTTTAATCTCATATTTTTGTATTGGAGATGTGTTCTATAGTGTCTCATATATATATTAGTGTAGAGAGTGAGTTCTTGATATATTATGTTATATACTTGTGTTCTTTTGTCTCAAACTACCCAAATCCGTCATGATTTTTACCTACGTTTTTAATTTCAGCCCTAACTTAGAAATGTCATAAATTCTAGCTAAAAGCTCGGTTTAATCTTCCATTTTTTTTTAAAAGAAGCGTATTGAAGTTAGCTTTCCAAAAACATGTATTAATAGGCCTAATTCTTTTTGTAACTTTCTGGAGAATTATTTGAGTGTCAGCTGTACGAAAGACAAATGCGTTCTCGGTGTTTTCGCGATTCCGGGAGTTTCCGGAAACGAAAACGCGATCCGTTTGAAGTTTCGGAAAGCTAACACATAAATCTATAACATACTTTAATCCTAGATTTTAATTCATGCTGAGATGGTACAGTATTGATTATTAGTAGGAGTTACTATTCGGCATATGCATTTTGTGCACCCTTGTGTGTAATATAATATTCTATTTGATTTTAACCCATGTTAATGTATATACATTATGTAATTAAATAGAGAATGCAAGCATGAGTAAATATTTAAATAAATGATGTATGAGGTGTAAGTATCCTATCTAATGTAAGCATGTATAAGTATGGCTTGTAATGAATATGTAGGTTCCATAGTATGTAACGTATGGTGCATATAGTGGTACAAGAGAATAAATGAATGATGAATGAATGCAAGCATGAATGTAATGTAATAATAGATGTAATATATGCAGCCTTGTTAGCAATAAAACTGGAATTTAGTTTTGTTTCACTAAATAAGAGATACATGAGAACTCATATATGTGATTGTTAACTTCCTATTGACACTTTACTACACAACTGTCATGCCTCACTATCACTCTACACACAATGCACACTACACTATATAACCCTCACACCCTCACTCATTGACACTCTCACTCACACATTGCCTAACACTCATTCCATGATAACACACACATGTTCTTCTGCACTTTCATGACACACACACACCCATGAACACATACACATGCTCTTCTCTCTCTCTCTCTCTATATATATATATATATATATATATATATACTATACATGGCTAAATGTGTTAATGTGGTAAATAGAGTTTTCCTATAGTTATATATACATATATGTGATATAGGGCCTAGTGTTGAATTCTCTTTTTATGTACACCTCCATGTTCACACACACACATAGCTTTACATGTTAGCTTCCTTTCTCTTATGTATAATATTGAATGTGATGGCTTGTGTTTGGCTTGTATAGCCTTGTGATTGGTGTGTGATTGCTAGACTAGGCTTGGTTAGGCCAAATGAGACTTATTAGACTTGTTGGGCTAGGATTTGACCTAGTTGACCTAGTTTGACTAGTCTAGTTGACTGGAGTTGACCAAGTGTTGACTTTAGTCTAGTTTGACCTAGACAGCATGCAGATGCATTGTAGATTATATTTATCATTTCATGTGTACATCTTGACTTGTGTTGCTCTAACTAGGAGTCAGGTACCTCATCTCGGACAGTACATTTACTTCAGACATTCAGATACGAGGCGAGTACATTCTCTGACCGTTTTATACTTGTCTGGATTTATATTCTTGCTCTAGATTACTGTACTTGATGCTGACACGATCATTATCACGAATTGGTACTATACGGATCTTCTTCTGAGATGTTATCTCCTTGTATTCACTAAATATATATTGTGATGTGCATTTCACTTACATATTGTATTTATTGAATACCCATATCCTTGTATACTCCTTGTGCAGTATCACATGAGTCCCAGGGATAGACCATTGTACAATTATTATATAACATTGTACATCTATTGTATAATATTGTACATCTATTGTATAATATTGTACATCCATTGTATAACATTGTACATCTATTGTATAATATTGTACATCTATTGTATAACATTGTACACTATTGTGCAAGATAACGTAACCGGAGTAGATCCTTGTGTATTGATTTGGGGAGGGGGAGTAGAATTGGTTATGTAATCAAATCCTATTGTACAACATTGTATAACTATTGTATATGTCTATTGTACACCCACGTACAATGGAGTTACCATTGCATTTTCCTAGACCGTTTATATAACCATATTGTACTCTAAATCACAGTAGGCTTACAGTTCTTATTTATCATATTTAGATATTTCCTGTTATCAAATCTCTACTGTTTTTCATATACTTCTTACTTTCAGCGTTTCATGTACCTTACTCTATTGCATGCTTTATATTTCCTAACATGATATGAACTGCGTGAGATGTTTTGTGCTCGCTCCCGTCCTGACTGGACCTGTTGAAAATTTTACAGAGGATAATGAGGCACCCTGCATCCTTACTTGAAGTTTGCCTAGTTGACACTCGCGACCTGGACCCCAGGGGAGGTTCAGGCAGCTGCTGAGGACGATACCTTGCTTAGTATAGATAGTTTAGACTATTTTCCTTTTATGTTTAGTTGTTGTTCTTGATTCAGAGTTTGTATATTGTAGAGATGTTGAGACTTGTATTTCATTTCTATTGTACCTCGGTTGAGGATTCTCTTATCTATTTTATCGTGCCATATTCTATCTCTAGATTGTGATTGAGTTGTACCTCTGTGTTGGCCTCCTTATGGAGAGCATTTATATTATGTTAGTTATAGTTCATGACCTAGAACAGCGTTCTACCGTCGACACTGCAGCGTAGGCTGGGCGTTGTTACGCTCTCGTACCCTCACAGTGGGTGTGGGTCGTGACACATTTTTAGTGGTGGCCCATGCAGGTCGAGTTTATGTAGTGGTATTCGAACTAGAGTATCACTACAGCCTGCAGCAGGATTAGAATTATTTTAGAGGTACTCAATCACATTAGGAAAAACTCTTAATCAGATTCCTTTGTCTAAAATTGTTGCTTATTGACTTCCCTTGAATATAAACTGTCCTCCTTTGAATTTTTGCTTCATTCTCAGAAATTGCTCCTTGTTTTGATCTGTTTTCATGATGATTATGAAGACAGGATCTCATCACTTCGGTTCGGGGGATACTATCGAGAGGCTAGCCACCTCTCGCCCTGTTCATCAGGGCCTTGAGACCACAGCTCCTGTTGTGCCGACTCAGGTTGGCGTATCTGCTACATTGGAGGTGCACCTCTATCTGTACAGAGATTTTCTCCCGTCATTTCTGATTTCTCTCAGCAGCGGTGATTCATGCAGCATCAGCAGCAGACCAGGAAAAACCAGCAGGGCGAGCTATCGTCAGGCCAGTCGAGGATGCACAGACCGTTGGAGATCTTGCAGCAAGTTCCGTTTTTCTCAATTCCATTCCCGCAATTGTCTTTTATAATTACCTTGAAATCCGATTCCATCTGTTCCTTGTTGATTGATTAATTTTGTCATGTTACTCTTTTGTTGTGTTTGTTTTTTTTTCTTCTGAGAAAATCATATGGGCTAGGTCGTCTAAATCATGGGATCTAGAATCCTCGATAGTCATGTTAGTTGGCATAGTGAGGACATATAGTCAGATTTTAGATGTATTTCTTGGGTATGGGAATTTAAGGTTTTCACCGTCGTATGTGACTATATGAAAATTTTAAATACCATGAACCTAGAGGTACGTACCTTAGTCAAGAACTCTGTGATTATCGTAGCCTTGCTCACTAGCATGATGAAGACTCTGGACAACATGATTTTGGACAGACGCATATGATTAGCAGATTGTATCTTGAGAAGGTTTAAAACATCATACCCTTTTTGTTGTTATAAATGACTTAGGAGTAGGGATATTTAGATTGTAAAGCTTGTTCATAGGTAGTTCCTTCATAGTATATAGATATGGTGACTTGTAGAGTGTCTGTACCCTAGAGGTGATAGTTAGCATTGGTGCTAGAATAGTAACCCATTGCAGATAATTCTCTGTTATTATGATACCAACCAGTTACGTATAGGATGTTAGTATGCCATACAACCTTGATGATTATTTATTGTTTTCCTTTACCCTTCCAGTAAGGCACCCAGTAACCAGAGCCTGCCCTTGAGCATAGTTGTAGTTTCACCTAGGACTAAGAGGTCTATATATATAGATGACATACTTAGGATATATGTGATGGGTTGTTGTTCTTGAGCATATATATATATGTGGTATTTGGAATTGGTGTGCTTAGCTTGTGGGTAATTAGTTATGGGTGACTTGATAGGATTTGGAAGTTAAGAGCTAGTATATTATAGAGTTTTCTTTGCTAATCCCTAGTTGCCAACACTAGGTAGCTAGCATAGGTAAAAGTCCTAAAAAGTTGACCAGCTGATGACCAAGTACTAGGATGTTGAAGAAATTGACTAGTGATTGACCCTTGTCTATGTTCGACCTAGAAAAGGGTGCGATCATCTAAATTTCGAGGACGAAATTTTTATAAGGTGGGTAGGATTGTAACACCCAGTTTTCCAGATAAGGATAATTTTGAAATTTTATAATTATAATAATTATTTAATGATATTTATTTCATATTATGATTTTTAGTGATTTTTAAATTATTTTAAACTATTTAAATTCATGACTTGTGGTTTTATCGTTTTGCTAGTGAAACCCTAGAGACTGTTTGACCTAGAGCCTAACCATGTGATTATGATATTTTAATGTTATTTTTGGCCTAAGGATATTTTTGTATTTGACCTCTTTGAATTATTTTGATATCATTTTATTATTTATGATATTGTTTTGGGGTTATTTGAGTCGGGTTCGAATTTCAACTCAATCCGACTTGAAACGGGGACCCGGGGGTAGTTTGACTCTAGTGGGACCCACACACTAGTTAGGCATGGCCCACATGATATTAAATTTAGTCCACATGATAGAAATATTTTAGTTAGAGGTTAGACTAATTATTATGGATAAGGTTAGTGTGATTAGAGACTTTAGAATGACTAATTTAGCCCCAACAATTAGCCCTTTCCTAATACTCATAGAATAGGTTAGTAGGGGCATTTTGGACCTTACCATAATAGGACAAATAGCCCCATATGGCCAGCCACTTTGGGAGAGGATAGGCTCAAGTTCATTTCATTATTCTCATCCACACTCTCTCTCTTGTTCTTCTCCAAATTTCTAGAGAGCAACCCCTAGCAATTTTTCCACCAAATCCTTCCATTTCGCCACCAAATCTTCTTCTTTCCTTCTCCATTCTAGCCAAGGAGGAAGCTACCCAAGTTTGGGAGGATTCGGAGCTCGTCGTGTCCTTTTGGAATCTCTACGTGTCGGTGTCGCTCCGGGAAGGCTTTTTTTCGATTCGAACTACCGGGAGGTATAAATCTCTTCTCTTTTTTATTTCCTCATGCATATAGGTCTATTTTGAGCCCATAGGAATGACCCCCATGGTTGTATCTCCATTTGTGTCCATTTCGTGTCTATTTGGAGGTCATAGGAGTGTCCTTTGTGTTGTGGTTGTGTCCATGTGGGAAAATCCCAAATTTGGACACACTATGTGTTGTTGTTATGTATGAATGAATTATTACATGTTTAATCTCATATTTTTGTATTGGAGATGTGTTCTATAGTGTCTCATATATATATATTAGTGTAGAGAGTGAGTTCTTGATATATTATGTTATATACTTGTGTTCTTTTGTCTCAAACTACCCAAATCCGTCATGATTTTTATCCACGTTTTTAATTTCAGCCCTAACTTAGAAATGTCATAACTTCTAGCTAAAAGCTCGGTTTAATTTCCTATTTTTTTTAAAAGAAGCGTATTGAACTTAGCTTTCCAAAAACATGTATTAATAGGCCTAATTTTTTTTGTAACTTTCTGGAAAATTATTTGAGTGTCAGCTGTACGAAAGACAAACGCGTTCTTGGTGTTTTCGCGATTCCGGGAGTTTCCGGAAACGAAAACGCGATCCGTTTGAAGTTTCGGAAAGCTAACACATAGATCTATAACATACTTTAATCCTAGATTTTAATTCATGCTGAGATGGTACAGTATTGATTATTAGTAGGAGTTACTATTCAGCATATGCATTTTGTGCACCCTTGTGTGTAATATAATGTTCTATTTGATTTTAACCCATGTTAATGTATATACATTATGTAATTAAATAGAGAATGCAAGCATGAGTAAATATTTAAATAAATGATGTATGAGGTGTAAGTATCCTATCTAATGTAAGCATATATAAGTATGGCTTGTAATGAATATGTAGGTTCCATAGTATGTAATGTATGGTGCATATAGTGGTGCAAGAGAGTAAATGAATGATGAATGAATGCAAGCATGAATGTAATGTAATAATAGATGTAATATATGTAGCCTTGTTAGCAATAAAACTGGAATTTAGTTTTGTTTCACTAAATAAGAGATACATGAGAACTCATATATGTGAATGTTAACTTCCTATTGACACTTTGCTACACAATTGTCATGCCTCACTATCACTCTACACACAATGCACACTACACTATATAACCCTCACACCCTCACTCATTGACACTCTCACTCACACATTGCCTAACACTCATTCCATGATAACACACACATGTTCTTGTGCACTTTCATGACACACACACACACCCATGAACACATACACATGCTCTTCTCTCTCTCTCTCTCTATATATATATATATATATATATATATATATATATACTATACATGGCTAAATGTGTTAATATGGTAAATAGAGTTTTCCTATAGTTATATATATATATATATGTGATATAGGGCCTAGTGTTGAATTCTCTTTTCATGTACACCTCCATGTTCACACACACACATAGCTTTACATGTTAGCTTCCTTTCTCTTATGTATAATATTGAATGTGATGGCTTGTGTTTGGCTTGTATAGCCTTGTGATTGGTGTGTGATTGCTAGACTAGGCTTGGTTAGGCCAAGTGAGACTTATTAGACTTGTTGGGCTAGGATTTGACCTAGTTGACCTAGTTTGACTAGTCTAGTTGATTGGAGTTGACCAAGTATTGACTTTAGTCTAGTTTGACCTAGACAGCATGCAGATGCATTGTAGATTATATTTATCATTTCCTGTGTACATCTTGACTTGTGTTGCTCTAACTAGGAGTCAGGTACCTCATCTCGGACAGTACATCTACTTCAGACATTCAGATACGAGGCGAGTACATTCTCTGACCGTTTCATACTTGTCTGGATTTATATTCTTGTTCTAGATTACTGTACTTGATGCTGATACGATCATTATCACGGATTGGTACTATACGGATCTTCTTCTGAGATGTAATCTCCTTGTATTCATTAAATACATATTGTGATGTGCGTTTCACTTACATATTGTATTTATTGAATACCCATATCCTTGTATACTCCTTGTGCATATTGTACTCTCAGTATCACATGAGTCCCAGGGATAGACCATTGTACAACTATTGTATAACATTGTACATCTATTGTATAATATTGTACATCCATTGTATAACATTGTACATCTATTGTATAACATTGTACATCTATTGTATAATATTGTACATCTATTGTATAACATTGTACACTATTGTGCAAGATAACGTAACCGGAGTAGATCCTTGTTTATTGATTTGGGGAGGGGGAGTAGAATTGGTTATGTAATCAAATCCTATTGTACAACATTGTATAACTATTGTATATGTCTATTGTACACCCACGTACAATGGAGTTACCATTGTATTTTTTCTAGACCGTTTACATAACCATATTGTACTCTAAATCACAGTAGGCTTATAGTTCTTATTTATCATATTTAGATATTTTTCTGTTATCAAATCTCTACTGTTTTTCATATACTTCTTACTTTCAGCGTTTCATGTACCTTACTCTATTGCATGCTTTATATTTCCTAACATGATATGAACTACGTGAGATGTTTTGTGCTCGCTCCCGTCCTGACTGGACCTGTTGAAAATTTTACAGAGGATGATGAGGCACCCTGCACCCTTACTTGGAGTTTGCCTAGTTGACACTCGCGACCTGGACCCCAGGGAAGGTTCAGGCAGCTGCTGAGGACGATACCTTGCTTAGTATAGATAGTTTAGACTGTTTTCCTTTTATGTTTAGTTGTTGTTCTTGATTCAGAGTTTGTATATTGTAGAGATGTTGAGACTTGTATTCCATTTCTATTGTACCTCGGTTGAGGATTCTCTTATCTATTTTATCGTGCCATATTCTATCTCTAGATTGTGATTGAGTTGTACCTCTGTGTTGGCCTCCTTATGGAGAGCATTCATATTATGTTAGTTATAGTTCATGACCTAGAACAGCGTTCTACCGCCGACACTGCGGCGTAGGCTGGGCGTTGTTACACTCTCGTACCCTCACAGTGGGTGCGGGTCGTGACAATGTGAGAGTGTTGCTAGGAATCATAATGTGTGTGAATGATGTAGTAAAACAATGTGCAGGAATTACAAACGGTGAAAGGGAGAGAGGACAGTGTGTGTATAGAGAGATCAAATCAGTGAGTGAGTGAGAAGTACAAGTGCCAAAACTGGACTGCAAGGGGAGAAATTATACACAGGAAAATAGCAGTATGGGAGGTCAGTCCCTATACTGATTTAACCCAAAGATTCAATCTCAGATTTTAGAATAAAGAGAACATACTCAAAATCAGTTTAAAAGAACTATTCTCAGATTTTCCATCTCAAAACCATGTGAAACTTCACATTACACTCAGGTTTTAACCTTCAGAGAAAAATCCCAGATTCCAACTCATTCTCAGTTCATAAATAAACAGTCAACACATAAATCTAACAGTGATAGTAACATGTCCCTTTGTTAACATTAAATCTGGAAAAATATCATAAACCAATGTACAGTTCAAGTTGTTCATTCAAAACCCATATTTCACCCAATCCTCAATGCAATTCACCCCAAATTCATACCATAGCTAGACTACATATAGGAGAAATGATTTAGGAGCTAAAACCAATATGTAACAGTATTAAATAGGTCAAAAATTGATGGCAAAGTTCAATATTTATAAACTGGAAATTCTCAGGTTTGAATGTATCAGGAAATTGGGCATTTCGAGAATTCACAAGTCAAAACAATGTAAAATACAAAAACAGAGGTTGGTAGTGTCACGACCCGCACCCTAGAGTTAGGGCACGAGAACGTAACGACGCCCAGCCTACGCCGCAGTGTCGGCGGTAGAACGCTGTCCTAGGTCTCATGCATCTAACAGTATAAGGCTAAACAGTTTATACTCCCCGAATGGGGGTGACATAGCAGATACAAACTCAATCACATCTAAGGTAGAGCATGATAAGAATAGATAAAACATGAAATCCAAAAGAGATACAGGAGATAGAAGTCTAAGTGTCTAAGATACATGAACCCAGAAGTACATCTCAAAACTCAATAAGATACAGTAATCCACAAAGTAAATACAACTCCAGACAAAGAAATAACTACCTAAACAAACCCTACTGTGTCTCCTCTAGGCTAGCAGGCACCTCCAGGCTATCTGTAAAATTTATCAACAGGTCCAGTCAGGACTGGAGCGAGCACAGTACATCTCAACATATCATAGCAGGTTAGAAAACATATAACATGCAGTAAAGTAAGATACAGGTACTGAAGAAAAATAGTATGTAAACAGAGAGATAACTGTAATAGAAATATCTACTATACATAGAGAACTAGCATGTGACTAGTGAGTCAGAGTACAATATGAACATGTAAATGGCCTGGGATGATTCTGATGCTACACTATGGAATGATTCTGATGCTACACTACTGGTGTATTATTCACATGTCCACATATACTCCCCCGTACCCCCAATTAATACACAAGAATCCAACCAAGTTATGTTATGTGATGCTATGTAACAGACCCCGAAGGTGGTAGACCCCGAAGGTGATATGACCCCGAAGGTGATATGACCCCGAAGGTGATAGACCCCGAAGGTGATACATAGTAGTCCCATAAATGGGATAAGGATTCTGAGAAGACTCTACGATCATAAGAGTATATGTCGTAAGTGATCAAAGAACCAACGAAGCATAGTGATACGCTATGTAAGTGAAACGCACAGAACATAGAGTATCCGATGCTTCCTAAGGATAACATCTCAAAGAGGGATTCATATAGTACCAATCCGTGTGACCAACGTGACAGTACAAGTAAAGTAATCTACTGCAGGAAATAATTCTAAGCAGGATATGAAATGATCAGAGAATGTACTCGCCTCGTATCTGAATGTCTGAAGTAAATGTACTGTCCGAGATGAGATACCTGACTCCTAGTTAAAGCAACACAAGTCAAGATGTATACAGAGGGTGATATATGAAATGTACAATGCATCTGCATGCTGTCTAGGTCAATCTAGGCTAAAGTCGACACTTGGTCAATTCTAGTCAACCACACTAGTCAACCTAGGTCAAGTCCTAGCCCAACAAGTCTAACAAGTCTCACTAGGCCTAACCAAGCCTAATCTAGCAATCACACACCAATCACAAGGCTATACAAGCCAAACACAGGCACATATCAAGGCACATCCTATTCATGCATGTTCAACATTATATGAAAAGAGGAAGGAACTAACATGTAAGCTATGTGTGTGTGTGAACATGGATGTGTGCAAGAAAAGAGAAATCAACACTAGGCCATATATAATATATATACATATATATATTGAGAGAGAGATAGAGAAGAGCAAGTGTATGGTTACAATGAACCAAGAAGCAAATGAGCCAAGGCAAGCTCTCAACTACAAATACCAAACACTCATTATCCTAAACATCATGTATATTACCTTTCTACATTCATGTGCATATGAAATGATATACATACATGCATATTTACATACTACTCATCCTATATATAACCATAGCATATACATATATATATATATATATACAAGAAATATAGAGAGAGGGTTAAGGGGTCAAGGCAGTGTGAAGATACATGTGTGTTAGGGTGTTCAGTGTACATAGCATTGACAGGAATCAGTTGTGAGGCAACATGTAACTGGTGTGTTAAACTCAGATTTAAAAACCAAAAGAAATTCTCAGATTTCCATCCTATTCTCAGGTTTCCATCTCAAAACAATTTTAGTTAAATAGGGATCAAAATCTCATCCAACAATACAACACTCAAGCAATGTGAAACTTCACATTAAACTCAGGCTAGCAAGGTCATGTTAAGACACTATTACAACATCATCATCACCACAACAACACCATAGCAAGTCTAAAACCTAAACTACAGCTCAGGAAAACAGAGGCATGTAGGTAAAACATTAAGGTTTAGATAATTGTTCAGTTGGCTTACATTTCAGGCATGTAAACTAAGTTAACATAGGCAAGATGTTTACAATATTAAATAAACCTTTAATTAACAGATATTATCATTAATTAACAGATTTAGCTCTGAAACCATACTGCATAGGTTCATGAATACAATTTTAGGAAGAAGAGTGTCAGAATATTGTTCAACCCAATTTGTAAACCAAGCCATGAAACCAATCTCAGTTTTCCTTTCAATATAAATCTCAGTTTCCTTTTTGTGATATGTATGTGTGTAAATAGAGAAGGGTGGCATGTATGTGTGATTGAAATGTGAACAAGTGAGCTGTGTATGTGTGTATCAGAATTTGATTTCAGTTTCCATGGTGATCTCAGGTTCATATCTCAGTCTTGTTTGAATTCACAGTTGTATATACATACATTATCAATACATAATTTCTCAGATTTATATGTTGTTAAGCTCAGTTTCTGATTTACCTTAATCAAATCAATCATTTCTCATACATATCATTTAATATTTGAAGACATGATCTCATTAGCAGTTAACAATATTGCATCATGAACCAAATAGAAGGGAAAACAATTAATGAAGTCTGAGACTTCATTCTCAGTTGGAAACTGAGAACAACAATGAGAACAACCTTATCTAGCCAACACCAATTTCCAGGTTTTTGAAAATGGAAATCAATCCAGTCTAACACATAGCAGTTAACAAAATGATCATGGGAAAAATATATGGAAGGGAAATCAATTAATAGTAATATAACTTACATCATCACAAATCCTATTCTCAGTTTTGACACAAAACAGTGAATAAGGAACTCAACCCATTTACCAGATTTCTCTACACACAACCCAAGTTCGATTTTCGATTGCCAAGACTATGTTAACATATAATGTGACACGTGGGTTCAATTTAAAAGAGAAAACATAACAGAAAATGGTTTTTAATTGTCCAAACAAAACTGGAAACACAATGTATCTTAATGTATCAGAGAACACACTGTTCTCACCAAAAATCGAACCAAACATCACTCAACCCCAATCAAATTAATTAGCATAGTGCACAGAGGTTTAAACATGATCCTTAGGATCTAATGAGCATTAAACAACATTTTAACAACCATAAAAATCGATTTAACAGATAAAACACACACACAGCACACGCGCACAACAGCCCTTACCCCGTGCACACCCAATAACGTGTCCGACACGACACGAGGACTCGTGAAATTTGACGAGCCTCGTGTCAGTCAACGCCCCAACACGTATGCCAAATATCTCGCGGCCACGTGGCGTGTGCTGCGCGCAATCAACCCCGAATAGCAGGGGATGAACAGTGCCGCGCGCACACGGCTGCACACACGGGTTCGCGTGTCCCCACGACACGACACGACACACAAACTAGCCTAGGACACTGGAAATACCTAGACGACACCTAGATCTAGGTTTTCAATCAAAAACATTTGGAAAACTATCTCGAACAGTCCACTTGGACATTTCGTCGAGCACCTTGTGCTATACTCAGATACGTGTCCGATACGGACACGAAACGAGCTCGAATCCTAGGGTTAGCTTCCCTATCAGTTGGGTGAGGGCTAGGGGACCTTAAAAATGAATTTTAATGGAATTTAGGGGCTGAGATGAGGATTATACCTATTGGTTTCCCAAGCTTCAAAAACACACCAAAGCAAGAGGTCCTTTCAACCACCAAAGCTCCTCAAATTGAGTGCCCCCTGCCAAAACTCGATTCCAACAGCAGGAAAATATTATTTAGAGACTATAGGAATTTGTTTGAAGGGAAAATGAGCTAATTTGGATTTTCTAGGAATTTGTGAAGTTGGAACATTACCTCTTTCCTAAACTTGATGAACCCTAAGGAAAAGAGGCTTGCCCTAATTTTGGGAGGGGTTTTATAGTGGGGGAAAGGATAGGATGGCTGTCATTAGGTTAGGGTTAGGGTTTAGGATGAGGGGCTATGGTTCCTCCAACAATTTCTAGCTAAATCAATGGTTCACAATCAAAGTAGCCTCCTTTAACTTTTAGTCTAAAATATCTATCTACAAATATCTAGATATTCACTAATGTAATTACTTTAATGAATCCTCTAACTTAGTCTCTAGGGTCATGATTAACAATCTAGATTAGGCTAACCTCTAGGTCAAGACTCAACAATTCAAGTAACACATATTTAATTAATATAATTCACAAAATCACAAAAGTGTCAAAATGACTAAAATACCCCTAGGCTTAAAAGTAGAAATTTGAAATCCTAAACACATGATTAGGTCTCATTGGTCATGATTAGTCTTCTAGGTCATGTATGACTAAGGTTATACTAGCAAAACACCAATTTCATATTTCACTCAATTAAATAGTTTTAAAAAAAACTAAAAATCACCAAGAATCATCTCATGACTAAAATCAAATATTTTAATGATTTAAAATACAAAAGTTTAAATTTACCCTTATTTTAGAAAACTGGGTGTTACAATCCTACCCACCTTATAAAAATTTCGTCCTCGAAATTAAGATGGTAGAAGTCCTTCTAGGTCAAACACCCCACAATCAAAGTCTCAAACATACTGTCAGATAGTCATATGCGTCTGTCCAAAATTATGATACTCAGAATCTTCGTCGTGCTAGTGAACAGGGCTACGATAATCACAGAGTCCTTGACTAAGGTACGTACCTCTAGGTTCATGGTATTTAAAATTTTCGTTTTGTCGCACTAAACGTGTCACGACCCGCACCCTAGAGTTAGGGCACGAGAACGTAACGACGCCCAGCCTACGCCGCAGTGTCGGCGGTAGAACGCTGTCCTAGGTCTCATGCATCTAACAGTATAAGGCTAAACAGTTTATACTCCCCGAATGGGGGTGACATAGCAGATACAAACTCAATCACATCTAAGGTAGAGCATGATAAGAATAGATAAAACATGAAATCCAAAAGAGATACAGGAGATAGAAGTCTAAGTGTCTAAGATACATGAACCCAGAAGTACATCTCAAAACTCAATAAGATACAGTAATCCACAAAGTAAATACAACTCCAGACAAAGAAATAACTACCTAAACAAACCCTACTGTGTCTCCTCTAGGCTAGCAGGCACCTCCAGGCTATCTGTAAAATTTATCAACAGGTCCAGTCAGGACTGGAGCGAGCACAGTACATCTCAACATATCATAGCAGGTTAGAAAACATATAACATGCAGTAAAGTAAGATACAGGTACTGAAGAAAAATAGTATGTAAACAGAGAGATAACTGTAATAGAAATATCTACTATACATAGAGAACTAGCATGTGACTAGTGAGTCAGAGTACAATATGAACATGTAAATGGCCTGGGATGATTCTGATGCTACACTATGGAATGATTCTGATGCTACACTACTGGTGTATTATTCACATGTCCACATATACTCCCCCGTACCCCCAATTAATACACAAGAATCCAACCAAGTTATGTTATGTGATGCTATGTAACAGACCCCGAAGGTGGTAGACCCCGAAGGTGATATGACCCCGAAGGTGATATGACCCCGAAGGTGATAGACCCCGAAGGTGATACATAGTAGTCCCATAAATGGGATAAGGATTCTGAGAAGACTCTACGATCATAAGAGTATATGTCGTAAGTGATCAAAGAACCAACGAAGCATAGTGATACGCTATGTAAGTGAAACGCACAGAACATAGAGTATCCGATGCTTCCTAAGGATAACATCTCAAAGAGGGATTCATATAGTACCAATCCGTGTGACCAACGTGACAGTACAAGTAAAGTAATCTACTGCAGGAAATAATTCTAAGCAGGATATGAAATGATCAGAGAATGTACTCGCCTCGTATCTGAATGTCTGAAGTAAATGTACTGTCCGAGATGAGATACCTGACTCCTAGTTAAAGCAACACAAGTCAAGATGTATACAGAGGGTGATATATGAAATGTACAATGCATCTGCATGCTGTCTAGGTCAATCTAGGCTAAAGTCGACACTTGGTCAATTCTAGTCAACCACACTAGTCAACCTAGGTCAAGTCCTAGCCCAACAAGTCTAACAAGTCTCACTAGGCCTAACCAAGCCTAATCTAGCAATCACACACCAATCACAAGGCTATACAAGCCAAACACAGGCACATATCAAGGCACATCCTATTCATGCATGTTCAACATTATATGAAAAAGAGGAAGGAACTAACATGTAAGCTATGTGTGTGTGTGAACATGGATGTGTGCAAGAAAAGAGAAATCAACACTAGGCCATATATAATATATATACATATATATATTGAGAGAGAGATAGAGAAGAGCAAGTGTATGGTTACAATGAACCAAGAAGCAAATGAGCCAAGGCAAGCTCTCAACTACAAATACCAAACACTCATTATCCTAAACATCATGTATATTACCTTTCTACATTCATGTGCATATGAAATGATATACATACATGCATATTTACATACTACTCATCCTATATATAACCATAGCATATACATATATATATATATATATACAAGAAATATAGAGAGAGGGTTAAGGGGTCAAGGCAGTGTGAAGATACATGTGTGTTAGGGTGTTCAGTGTACATAGCATTGACAGGAATCAGTTGTGAGGCAACATGTAACTGGTGTGTTAAACTCAGATTTAAAAACCAAAAGAAATTCTCAGATTTCCATCCTATTCTCAGGTTTCCATCTCAAAACAATTTTAGTTAAATAGGGATCAAAATCTCATCCAACAATACAACACTCAAGCAATGTGAAACTTCACATTAAACTCAGGCTAGCAAGGTCATGTTAAGACACTATTACAACATCATCATCACCACAACAACACCATAGCAAGTCTAAAACCTAAACTACAGCTCAGGAAAACAGAGGCATGTAGGTAAAACATTAAGGTTTAGATAATTGTTCAGTTGGCTTACATTTCAGGCATGTAAACTAAGTTAACATAGGCAAGATGTTTACAATATTAAATGAACCTTTAATTAACAGATATTATCATTAATTAACAGATTTAGCTCTGAAACCATACTGCATAGGTTCATGAATACAATTTTAGGAAGAAGAGTGTCAGAATATTGTTCAACCCAATTTGTAAACCAAGCCATGAAACCAATCTCAGTTTTCCTTTCAATATAAATCTCAGTTTCCTTTTTGTGATATGTATGTGTATAAATAGAGAAGGGTGGCATGTATGTGTGATTGAAATGTGAACAAGTGAGCTGTGTATGTGTGTATCAGAATTTGATTTCAGTTTCCATGGTGATCTCAGGTTCATATCTCAGTCTTGTTTGAATTCACAGTTGTATATACATACATTATCAATACACAATTTCTCAGATTTATATGTTGTTAAGCTCAGTTTCTGATTTACCTTAATCAAATCAATCATTTCTCATACATATCATTTAATATTTGAAGACATGATCTCATTAGCAGTTAACAATATTGCATCATGAACCAAATAGAAGGGAAAACAATTAATGAAGTCTGAGACTTCATTCTCAGTTGGAAACTGAGAACAACAATGAGAACAACCTTATCTAGCCAACACCAATTTCCAGGTTTTTGAAAATGGAAATCAATCCAGTCTAACACATAGCAGTTAACAAAATGATCATGGGAAAAATATATGGAAGGGAAATCAATTAATAGTAATATAACTTACATCATCACAAATCCTATTCTCAGTTTTGACACAAAACAGTGAATAAGGAACTCAACCCATTTACCAGATTTCTCTACACACAACCCAAGTTCGATTTTCGATTGCCAAGACTATGTTAACATATAATGTGACACGTGGGTTCAATTTAAAAGAGAAAACATAACAGAAAATGGTTTTTAATTGTCCAAACAAAACTGGAAACACAATGTATCTTAATGTATCAGAGAACACACTGTTCTCACCAAAAATCGAACCAAACATCACTCAACCCCAATCAAATTAATTAGCATAGTGCACAGAGGTTTAAACATGATCCTTAGGATCTAATGAGCATTAAACAACATTTTAACAACCATAAAAATCGATTTAACAGATAAAACACACACACAGCACACGCGCACAACAGCCCTTACCCCGTGCACACCCAATAACGTGTCCGACACGACACGAGGACTCGTGAAATTTGACGAGCCTCGTGTCAGTCAACGCCCCAACACGTATGCCAAATATCTCGCGGCCACGTGGCGTGTGCTGCGCGCAATCAACCCCGAATAGCAGGGGATGAACAGTGCCGCGCGCACACGGCTGCACACACGGGTTCGCGTGTCCCCACGACACGACACGACACACAAACTAGCCTAGGACACTGGAAATACCTAGACGACACCTAGATCTAGGTTTTCAATCAAAAACATTTGGAAAACTATCTCGAACAGTCCACTTGGACATTTCGTCGAGCACCTTGTGCTATACTCAGATACGTGTCCGATACGGACACGAAACGAGCTCGAATCCTAGGGTTAGCTTCCCTATCAGTTGGGTGAGGGCTAGGGGACCTTAAAAATGAATTTTAATGGAATTTAGGGGCTGAGATGAGGATTATACCTATTGGTTTCCCAAGCTTCAAAAACACACCAAAGCAAGAGGTCCTTTCAACCACCAAAGCTCCTCAAATTGAGTGCCCCCTGCCAAAACTCGATTCCAACAGCAGGAAAATATTATTTAGAGACTATAGGAATTTGTTTGAAGGGAAAATGAGCTAATTTGGATTTTCTAGGAATTTGTGAAGTTGGAACATTACCTCTTTCCTAAACTTGATGAACCCTAAGGAAAAGAGGCTTGCCCTAATTTTGGGAGGGGTTTTATAGTGGGGGAAAGGATAGGATGTCTGTCATTAGGTTAGGGTTAGGGTTTAGGATGAGGGGCTATGGTTCCTCCAACAATTTCTAGCTAAATCAATGGTTCACAATCAAAGTAGCCTCCTTTAACTTTTAGTCTAAAATATCTATCTACAAATATCTAGATATTCACTAATGTAATTACTTTAATGAATCCTCTAACTTAGTCTCTAGGGTCATGATTAACAATCTAGATTAGGCTAACCTCTAGGTCAAGACTCAACAATTCAAGTAACACATATTTAATTAATATAATTCACAAAATCACAAAAGTGTCAAAATGACTAAAATACCCCTAGGCTTAAAAGTAGAAATTTGAAATCCTAAACACATGATTAGGTCTCATTGGTCATGATTAGTCTTCTAGGTCATGTATGACTAAGGTTATACTAGCAAAACACCAATTTCATATTTCACTCAATTAAATAGTTTTAAAAAAAACTAAAAATCACCAAGAATCATCTCATGACTAAAATCAAATATTTTAATGATTTAAAATACAAAAGTTTAAATTTACCCTTATTTTAGAAAACTGGGTGTTACAATCCTACCCACCTTATAAAAATTTCGTCCTCGAAATTAAGATGGTAGAAGTCCTTCTAGGTCAAACACCCCACAATCAAAGTCTCAAACATACTGTCAGATAGTCATATGCGTCTGTCCAAAATTATGATACTCAGAATCTTCGTCGTGCTAGTGAACAGGGCTACGATAATCACAGAGTCCTTGACTAAGGTACGTACCTCTAGGTTCATGGTATTTAAAATTTTCGTTTTGTCGCACTAAACGTGTCACGACCCGCACCCTAGAGTTAGGGCACGAGAACGTAACGACGCCCAGCCTACGCCGCAGTGTCGGCGGTAGAACGCTGTCCTAGGTCTCATGCATCTAACAGTATAAGGCTAAACAGTTTATACTCCCCGAATGGGGGTGACATAGCAGATACAAACTCAATCACATCTAAGGTAGAGCATGATAAGAATAGATAAAACATGAAATCCAAAAGAGATACAGGAGATAGAAGTCTAAGTGTCTAAGATACATGAACCCAGAAGTACATCTCAAAACTCAATAAGATACAGTAATCCACAAAGTAAATACAACTCCAGACAAAGAAATAACTACCTAAACAAACCCTACTGTGTCTCCTCTAGGCTAGCAGGCACCTCCAGGCTATCTGTAAAATTTATCAACAGGTCCAGTCAGGACTGGAGCGAGCACAGTACATCTCAACATATCATAGCAGGTTAGAAAACATATAACATGCAGTAAAGTAAGATACAGGTACTGAAGAAAAATAGTATGTAAACAGAGAGATAACTGTAATAGAAATATCTACTATACATAGAGAACTAGCATGTGACTAGTGAGTCAGAGTACAATATGAACATGTAAATGGCCTGGGATGATTCTGATGCTACACTATGGAATGATTCTGATGCTACACTACTGGTGTATTATTCACATGTCCACATATACTCCCCCGTACCCCCAATTAATACACAAGAATCCAACCAAGTTATGTTATGTGATGCTATGTAACAGACCCCGAAGGTGGTAGACCCCGAAGGTGATATGACCCCGAAGGTGATATGACCCCGAAGGTGATAGACCCCGAAGGTGATACATAGTAGTCCCATAAATGGGATAAGGATTCTGAGAAGACTCTACGATCATAAGAGTATATGTCGTAAGTGATCAAAGAACCAACGAAGCATAGTGATACGCTATGTAAGTGAAACGCACAGAACATAGAGTATCCGATGCTTCCTAAGGATAACATCTCAAAGAGGGATTCATATAGTACCAATCCGTGTGACCAACGTGACAGTACAAGTAAAGTAATCTACTGCAGGAAATAATTCTAAGCAGGATATGAAATGATCAGAGAATGTACTCGCCTCGTATCTGAATGTCTGAAGTAAATGTACTGTCCGAGATGAGATACCTGACTCCTAGTTAAAGCAACACAAGTCAAGATGTATACAGAGGGTGATATATGAAATGTACAATGCATCTGCATGCTGTCTAGGTCAATCTAGGCTAAAGTCGACACTTGGTCAATTCTAGTCAACCACACTAGTCAACCTAGGTCAAGTCCTAGCCCAACAAGTCTAACAAGTCTCACTAGGCCTAACCAAGCCTAATCTAGCAATCACACACCAATCACAAGGCTATACAAGCCAAACACAGGCACATATCAAGGCACATCCTATTCATGCATGTTCAACATTATATGAAAAGAGGAAGGAACTAACATGTAAGCTATGTGTGTGTGTGAACATGGATGTGTGCAAGAAAAGAGAAATCAACACTAGGCCATATATAATATATATACATATATATATTGAGAGAGAGATAGAGAAGAGCAAGTGTATGGTTACAATGAACCAAGAAGCAAATGAGCCAAGGCAAGCTCTCAACTACAAATACCAAACACTCATTATCCTAAACATCATGTATATTACCTTTCTACATTCATGTGCATATGAAATGATATACATACATGCATATTTACATACTACTCATCCTATATATAACCATAGCATATACATATATATATATATATACAAGAAATATAGAGAGAGGGTTAAGGGGTCAAGGCAGTGTGAAGATACATGTGTGTTAGGGTGTTCAGTGTACATAGCATTGACAGGAATCAGTTGTGAGGCAACATGTAACTGGTGTGTTAAACTCAGATTTAAAAACCAAAAGAAATTCTCAGATTTCCATCCTATTCTCAGGTTTCTATCTCAAAACAATTTTAGTTAAATAGGGATCAAAATCTCATCCAACAATACAACACTCAAGCAATGTGAAACTTCACATTAAACTCAGGCTAGCAAGGTCATGTTAAGACACTATTACAACATCATCATCACCACAACAACACCATAGCAAGTCTAAAACCTAAACTACAGCTCAGGAAAACAGAGGCATGTAGGTAAAACATTAAGGTTTAGATAATTGTTCAGTTGGCTTACATTTCAGGCATGTAAACTAAGTTAACATAGGCAAGATGTTTACAATATTAAATGAACCTTTAATTAACAGATATTATCATTAATTAACAGATTTAGCTCTGAAACCATACTGCATAGGTTCATGAATACAATTTTAGGAAGAAGAGTGTCAGAATATTGTTCAACCCAATTTGTAAACCAAGCCATGAAACCAATCTCAGTTTTCCTTTCAATATAAATCTCAGTTTCCTTTTTGTGATATGTATGTGTGTAAATAGAGAAGGGTGGCATGTATGTGTGATTGAAATGTGAACAAGTGAGCTGTGTATGTGTGTATCAGAATTTGATTTCAGTTTCCATGGTGATCTCAGGTTCATATCTCAGTCTTGTTTGAATTCACAGTTGTATATACATACATTATCAATACACAATTTCTCAGATTTATATGTTGTTAAGCTCAGTTTCTGATTTACCTTAATCAAATCAATCATTTCTCATACATATCATTTAATATTTGAAGACATGATCTCATTAGCAGTTAACAATATTGCATCATGAACCAAATAGAAGGGAAAACAATTAATGAAGTCTGAGACTTCATTCTCAGTTGGAAACTGAGAACAACAATGAGAACAACCTTATCTAGCCAACACCAATTTCCAGGTTTTTGAAAATGGAAATCAATCCAGTCTAACACATAGCAGTTAACAAAATGATCATGGGAAAAATATATGGAAGGGAAATCAATTAATAGTAATATAACTTACATCATCACAAATCCTATTCTCAGTTTTGACACAAAACAGTGAATAAGGAACTCAACCCATTTACCAGATTTCTCTACACACAACCCAAGTTCGATTTTCGATTGCCAAGACTATGTTAACATATAATGTGACACGTGGGTTCAATTTAAAAGAGAAAACATAACAGAAAATGGTTTTTAATTGTCCAAACAAAACTGGAAACACAATGTATCTTAATGTATCAGAGAACACACTGTTCTCACCAAAAATCGAACCAAACATCACTCAACCCCAATCAAATTAATTAGCATAGTGCACAGAGGTTTAAACATGATCCTTAGGATCTAATGAGCATTAAACAACATTTTAACAACCATAAAAATCGATTTAACAGATAAAACACACACACAGCACACGCGCACAACAGCCCTTACCCCGTGCACACCCAATAACGTGTCCGACACGACACGAGGACTCGTGAAATTTGACGAGCCTCGTGTCAGTCAACGCCCCAACACGTATGCCAAATATCTCGCGGCCACGTGGCGTGTGCTGCGCGCAATCAACCCCGAATAGCAGGGGATGAACAGTGCCGCGCGCACACGGCTGCACACACGGGTTCGCGTGTCCCCACGACACGACACGACACACAAACTAGCCTAGGACACTGGAAATACCTAGACGACACCTAGATCTAGGTTTTCAATCAAAAACATTTGGAAAACTATCTCGAACAGTCCACTTGGACATTTCGTCGAGCACCTTGTGCTATACTCAGATACGTGTCCGATACGGACACGAAACGAGCTCGAATCCTAGGGTTAGCTTCCCTATCAGTTGGGTGAGGGCTAGGGGACCTTAAAAATGAATTTTAATGGAATTTAGGGGCTGAGATGAGGATTATACCTATTGGTTTCCCAAGCTTCAAAAACACACCAAAGCAAGAGGTCCTTTCAACCACCAAAGCTCCTCAAATTGAGTGCCCCCTGCCAAAACTCGATTCCAACAGCAGGAAAATATTATTTAGAGACTATAGGAATTTGTTTGAAGGGAAAATGAGCTAATTTGGATTTTCTAGGAATTTGTGAAGTTGGAACATTACCTCTTTCCTAAACTTGATGAACCCTAAGGAAAAGAGGCTTGCCCTAATTTTGGGAGGGGTTTTATAGTGGGGGAAAGGATAGGATGGCTGTCATTAGGTTAGGGTTAGGGTTTAGGATGAGGGGCTATGGTTCCTCCAACAATTTCTAGCTAAATCAATGGTTCACAATCAAAGTAGCCTCCTTTAACTTTTAGTCTAAAATATCTATCTACAAATATCTAGATATTCACTAATGTAATTACTTTAATGAATCCTCTAACTTAGTCTCTAGGGTCATGATTAACAATCTAGATTAGGCTAACCTCTAGGTCAAGACTCAACAATTCAAGTAACACATATTTAATTAATATAATTCACAAAATCACAAAAGTGTCAAAATGACTAAAATACCCCTAGGCTTAAAAGTAGAAATTTGAAATCCTAAACACATGATTAGGTCTCATTGGTCATGATTAGTCTTCTAGGTCATGTATGACTAAGGTTATACTAGCAAAACACCAATTTCATATTTTACTCAATTAAATAGTTTTAAAAAAAACTAAAAATCACCAAGAATCATCTCATGACTAAAATCAAATATTTTAATGATTTAAAATACAAAAGTTTAAATTTACCCTTATTTTAGAAAACTGGGTGTTACAATCCTACCCACCTTATAAAAATTTCGTCCTCGAAATTAAGATGGTAGAAGTCCTTCTAGGTCAAACACCCCACAATCAAAGTCTCAAACATACTGTCAGATAGTCATATGCGTCTGTCCAAAATTATGATACTCAGAATCTTCGTCGTGCTAGTGAACAGGGCTACGATAATCACAGAGTCCTTGACTAAGGTACGTACCTCTAGGTTCATGGTATTTAAAATTTTCGTTTTGTCGCACTAAACGTGTCACGACCCGCACCCTAGAGTTAGGGCACGAGAACGTAACGACGCCCAGCCTACGCCGCAGTGTCGGCGGTAGAACGCTGTCCTAGGTCTCATGCATCTAACAGTATAAGGCTAAACAGTTTATACTCCCCGAATGGGGGTGACATAGCAGATACAAACTCAATCACATCTAAGGTAGAGCATGATAAGAATAGATAAAACATGAAATCCAAAAGAGATACAGGAGATAGAAGTCTAAGTGTCTAAGATACATGAACCCAGAAGTACATCTCAAAACTCAATAAGATACAGTAATCCACAAAGTAAATACAACTCCAGACAAAGAAATAACTACCTAAACAAACCCTACTGTGTCTCCTCTAGGCTAGCAGGCACCTCCAGGCTATCTGTAAAATTTATCAACAGGTCCAGTCAGGACTGGAGCGAGCACAGTACATCTCAACATATCATAGCAGGTTAGAAAACATATAACATGCAGTAAAGTAAGATACAGGTACTGAAGAAAAATAGTATGTAAACAGAGAGATAACTGTAATAGAAATATCTACTATACATAGAGAACTAGCATGTGACTAGTGAGTCAGAGTACAATATGAACATGTAAATGGCCTGGGATGATTCTGATGCTACACTATGGAATGATTCTGATGCTACACTACTGGTGTATTATTCACATGTCCACATATACTCCCCCGTACCCCCAATTAATACACAAGAATCCAACCAAGTTATGTTATGTGATGCTATGTAACAGACCCCGAAGGTGGTAGACCCCGAAGGTGATATGACCCCGAAGGTGATATGACCCCGAAGGTGATAGACCCCGAAGGTGATACATAGTAGTCCCATAAATGGGATAAGGATTCTGAGAAGACTCTACGATCATAAGAGTATATGTCGTAAGTGATCAAAGAACCAACGAAGCATAGTGATACGCTATGTAAGTGAAACGCACAGAACATAGAGTATCCGATGCTTCCTAAGGATAACATCTCAAAGAGGGATTCATATAGTACCAATCCGTGTGACCAACGTGACAGTACAAGTAAAGTAATCTACTGCAGGAAATAATTCTAAGCAGGATATGAAATGATCAGAGAATGTACTCGCCTCGTATCTGAATGTCTGAAGTAAATGTACTGTCCGAGATGAGATACCTGACTCCTAGTTAAAGCAACACAAGTCAAGATGTATACAGAGGGTGATATATGAAATGTACAATGCATCTGCATGCTGTCTAGGTCAATCTAGGCTAAAGTCGACACTTGGTCAATTCTAGTCAACCACACTAGTCAACCTAGGTCAAGTCCTAGCCCAACAAGTCTAACAAGTCTCACTAGGCCTAACCAAGCCTAATCTAGCAATCACACACCAATCACAAGGCTATACAAGCCAAACACAGGCACATATCAAGGCACATCCTATTCATGCATGTTCAACATTATATGAAAAAGAGGAAGGAACTAACATGTAAGCTATGTGTGTGTGTGAACATGGATGTGTGCAAGAAAAGAGAAATCAACACTAGGCCATATATAATATATATACATATATATATTGAGAGAGAGATAGAGAAGAGCAAGTGTATGGTTACAATGAACCAAGAAGCAAATGAGCCAAGGCAAGCTCTCAACTACAAATACCAAACACTCATTATCCTAAACATCATGTATATTACCTTTCTACATTCATGTGCATATGAAATGATATACATACATGCATATTTACATACTACTCATCCTATATATAACCATAGCATATACATATATATATATATATATACAAGAAATATAGAGAGAGGGTTAAGGGGTCAAGGCAGTGTGAAGATACATGTGTGTTAGGGTGTTCAGTGTACATAGCATTGACAGGAATCAGTTGTGAGGCAACATGTAACTGGTGTGTTAAACTCAGATTTAAAAACCAAAAGAAATTCTCAGATTTCCATCCTATTCTCAGGTTTCTATCTCAAAACAATTTTAGTTAAATAGGGATCAAAATCTCATCCAACAATACAACACTCAAGCAATGTGAAACTTCACATTAAACTCAGGCTAGCAAGGTCATGTTAAGACACTATTACAACATCATCATCACCACAACAACACCATAGCAAGTCTAAAACCTAAACTACAGCTCAGGAAAACAGAGGCATGTAGGTAAAACATTAAGGTTTAGATAATTGTTCAGTTGGCTTACATTTCAGGCATGTAAACTAAGTTAACATAGGCAAGATGTTTACAATATTAAATGAACCTTTAATTAACAGATATTATCATTAATTAACAGATTTAGCTCTGAAACCATACTGCATAGGTTCATGAATACAATTTTAGGAAGAAGAGTGTCAGAATATTGTTCAACCCAATTTGTAAACCAAGCCATGAAACCAATCTCAGTTTTCCTTTCAATATAAATCTCAGTTTCCTTTTTGTGATATGTATGTGTGTAAATAGAGAAGGGTGGCATGTATGTGTGATTGAAATGTGAACAAGTGAGCTGTGTATGTGTGTATCAGAATTTGATTTCAGTTTCCATGGTGATCTCAGGTTCATATCTCAGTCTTGTTTGAATTCACAGTTGTATATACATACATTATCAATACACAATTTCTCAGATTTATATGTTGTTAAGCTCAGTTTCTGATTTACCTTAATCAAATCAATCATTTCTCATACATATCATTTAATATTTGAAGACATGATCTCATTAGCAGTTAACAATATTGCATCATGAACCAAATAGAAGGGAAAACAATTAATGAAGTCTGAGACTTCATTCTCAGTTGGAAACTGAGAACAACAATGAGAACAACCTTATCTAGCCAACACCAATTTCCAGGTTTTTGAAAATGGAAATCAATCCAGTCTAACACATAGCAGTTAACAAAATGATCATGGGAAAAATATATGGAAGGGAAATCAATTAATAGTAATATAACTTACATCATCACAAATCCTATTCTCAGTTTTGACACAAAACAGTGAATAAGGAACTCAACCCATTTACCAGATTTCTCTACACACAACCCAAGTTCGATTTTCGATTGCCAAGACTATGTTAACATATAATGTGACACGTGGGTTCAATTTAAAAGAGAAAACATAACAGAAAATGGTTTTTAATTGTCCAAACAAAACTGGAAACACAATGTATCTTAATGTATCAGAGAACACACTGTTCTCACCAAAAATCGAACCAAACATCACTCAACCCCAATCAAATTAATTAGCATAGTGCACAGAGGTTTAAACATGATCCTTAGGATCTAATGAGCATTAAACAACATTTTAACAACCATAAAAATCGATTTAACAGATAAAACACACACACAGCACACGCGCACAACAGCCCTTACCCCGTGCACACCCAATAACGTGTCCGACACGACACGAGGACTCGTGAAATTTGACGAGCCTCGTGTCAGTCAACGCCCCAACACGTATGCCAAATATCTCGCGGCCACGTGGCGTGTGCTGCGCGCAATCAACCCCGAATAGCAGGGGATGAACAGTGCCGCGCGCACACGGCTGCACACACGGGTTCGCGTGTCCCCACGACACGACACGACACACAAACTAGCCTAGGACACTGGAAATACCTAGACGACACCTAGATCTAGGTTTTCAATCAAAAACATTTGGAAAACTATCTCGAACAGTCCACTTGGACATTTCGTCGAGCACCTTGTGCTATACTCAGATACGTGTCCGATACGGACACGAAACGAGCTCGAATCCTAGGGTTAGCTTCCCTATCAGTTGGGTGAGGGCTAGGGGACCTTAAAAATGAATTTTAATGGAATTTAGGGGCTGAGATGAGGATTATACCTATTGGTTTCCCAAGCTTCAAAAACACACCAAAGCAAGAGGTCCTTTCAACCACCAAAGCTCCTCAAATTGAGTGCCCCCTGCCAAAACTCGATTCCAACAGCAGGAAAATATTATTTAGAGACTATAGGAATTTGTTTGAAGGGAAAATGAGCTAATTTGGATTTTCTAGGAATTTGTGAAGTTGGAACATTACCTCTTTCCTAAACTTGATGAACCCTAAGGAAAAGAGGCTTGCCCTAATTTTGGGAGGGGTTTTATAGTGGGGGAAAGGATAGGATGGCTGTCATTAGGTTAGGGTTAGGGTTTAGGATGAGGGGCTATGGTTCCTCCAACAATTTCTAGCTAAATCAATGGTTCACAATCAAAGTAGCCTCCTTTAACTTTTAGTCTAAAATATCTATCTACAAATATCTAGATATTCACTAATGTAATTACTTTAATGAATCCTCTAACTTAGTCTCTAGGGTCATGATTAACAATCTAGATTAGGCTAACCTCTAGGTCAAGACTCAACAATTCAAGTAACACATATTTAATTAATATAATTCACAAAATCACAAAAGTGTCAAAATGACTAAAATACCCCTAGGCTTAAAAGTAGAAATTTGAAATCCTAAACACATGATTAGGTCTCATTGGTCATGATTAGTCTTCTAGGTCATGTATGACTAAGGTTATACTAGCAAAACACCAATTTCATATTTCACTCAATTAAATAGTTTTAAAAAAAACTAAAAATCACCAAGAATCATCTCATGACTAAAATCAAATATTTTAATGATTTAAAATACAAAAGTTTAAATTTACCCTTATTTTAGAAAACTGGGTGTTACAGGTAGTGTATAAACACATCATATATGTGTCCCATAACCTGTTCGTGTCCACCAAGATGGACACAAACGTGTCCAAACATGAACAACACTAAACAGTGCACACACAGACACTGTGTAGACCACAGGCTCGTGCGTGTGTGCACGTGTGTCGTGCACACGACACAGGCCAAACTAGGCCTCGTGCTTGCACACACGTGTACCCCTATACTAGGGCTAGGTCTAGGTCAACCTGCACCCTATCCTAGTGTGTCGTGTCCGACGCTACAACGCCGTATCAGTGGCAATTAATTGACAGTGCACAGACACTGCAAAACACGTGCACAGTTGATTCCTCTCTCGACACGACACGGGGACACGTGGGACTTGACACGTGGCGTGTCAGCCAGTGCCCCATGGCTCATGTCAAGTTTCACGTGTCCTAGAGGCGTGTCGTGTCCGCTACAGGCCCCGAGTGGTAGGGGAACACTGTAGCTCGCGTACGAGCGTGTGCACGCGTGTGTCCAAACGATGAATCCGACACGAAATGACACAAACATTACCATATACAAACAGAAATTAATAAGCAAGATTAAAACTAATATTCCTATTCAAAATAAATCGAAAAATTACACCAACAGCCCCTTTGTGGCATTTTCACAAACACCAGTGTAGGGACACAGATACATGTCCAAAACGGATACAAAACCAATGATACCTGACACAAAACTTATACTGGCACTTAGGGGACCCTTAGGGCTTCCTAATCATGAAGACAAAATGAAAATCTATGGAGAAATGACAAAGTTACTTATTGATGAACTTCCAATGAAAAATCCCCTTTGTGAGCTCCTTTCTTGGTATCCCAATCAAATCAAAGCAACCTCAAACTGAGATTGGACCTTAGCAACAGTAAGAACAGTCATATTAGGACCTAATGGAATAAATTAGAAAGAAAAAGGAAGAGGAAAGGAGTTCTAGGAATTAAAATGCAATAGAAACCAACCTCCTTGAATTTAGAACTTTTCCTAAGAAAGAGGCAACCCTAAATTTTAGGAGGGGTTTTATATGGTGGTGATCCCTAGGCAATAAGTGGCCGGCAACCTTTTCTTGGGATTAGGGTTTGGTAGTTTGGGCTTTGGGCCAAGTTACATAGGCTATGGCTAAGTTGTTATATTAATTGGTTCAAACCATAAGTCATGACTTATGACTTTCTAATTTCTATTGCTAATTAAGTTCTAATGACCAAACCAAAGTTTAGGCTAGGTTAGACTAGAGTCATAAAGCCTAACCAAGCTCATACTAACTAGGGTTAGCTCCTAGGTTGGTCTACATGGGTCCAAACTAGCCAAAATCAATCTAGTCCAAACAATTCCTAAATAATTCCTAAAAATTCCCATAAATTCAAATTAATTCTAATAAATTTAAATTACCCAAAAAATGACAAAAATACCCTCACACTAGAAATTTGGTAGTGACAGAATATGACTTCCATATCGTCGACGCTTGGCACGATTTTAACAGTGGTGCTCAATTCAAAGCACCCGACGCCATCTTCTTCTTCTGTGTAACTTACAATTAAATTCTCAAGCCCTTCCATTACCTTGGCCAATTCGGAGACGTGAACTCTGTTTTGGTAGAAAATCTCGACAAAATTCCAAAAATCGGTATTCTTCAAGGAATCAATAACTGGCTCAGGTAAACGGCCAACATCTTGATTGACCTCCTCCATAAGATTTAGCATTGGCTTGAAGGTAGAACGGAAAAGACTTGAATCCTTATTCCTGACAGATTTTTTTCTACAAAACAAAAAAAACAAAAAATTAGGTCGGAGAATGGCCATTCTTATGGGTTTTAACACTGGAAATGACATTCTCCGTGTAAACTAACACGAAGAATGTCATTCTCCGTTTCAAATGACACGGAGAATGTCATTTTCTGTTTAAAATAAAATGGAGAATGAACATTCTAATGTGTTTTAACACTGGGAATGTTATTCTCCGTTTCAAGTTAGACGGAGAATTTCATTCTTCGTTCCAAATTAAACGGCGAATAGAATCCTTAATCGTTTTAACACTGGGAATGCTATTCTCCGTGTAATTGAAACGGAGAATGCTATTCTCCGTTTGTAAAAACACGAAGAATAGCATTCTCTTTCGTTTTAACTCTTGTAATGCCATACTACGTTTAATTTAACACGGAGAATAGAATTCTCCGTTTCAAATTAACACTACCAAAATAACCAACTTTAGCGACGGCCACATCCGTCGCTCATCCGTCGGTAACATAAATTACCGACGGCATAGCGACGGATATTTGATAAAAATGGCCGTCGGGAAATACGTCGTCGCTAAAATTTGTCCGTCGCTAAGCCGTCGGACAAATGATTAACCGACGAACTAGCGACTGATTACCGACGGTTGCCTTTCAACGGATTAGCGACGGATTAGCGACTTGTTTCCGTCGGTTTACATGGCATATAATATTAAAATATCCGTCGCTAAGCCGTCGTAAATAGGTCGGTAAAAGTGTATCAGAGAGGTTCCTGATACGCAAAATCGGTCGCTATTCCGTCGCCATCCCGTCGTTAACCTCGACGTTATAGCGACGGATTAGCGACGGCAAATCCGTCGACATGGTTCTGGAAAGCTTCCATAATTCCAGAACCATGTCGACGGATAATGGGTCGCTAAGCCGTCGCTAGTCCGTCGTCATCCTCGACAGATTAGCGACGGATTAGCGACCCATTATCCGTCGCTAAGTCTCTGGAAACCTACCATATTTCCAGAACCATGTCGACGGATTTGCCGTCGCTAGGTAGTCGACATTCCGTCGCTAATATTAATTGTACCCAGTTAGCGAGAGAGAGAGAGAGAGAGAGAGAGAGATACCTGGTAGAGAGAGAGAGAGAGCCGCGAGAGAGAGAGAGAGAGCCGTGCGCGAGAGAGAGAGAGCCGCGAGAGAGAGAGAGAGTTTTGGGGGGAATGAAAAATTCTCCCCCGTCGGTTCAATTTAAGTTAGGGCACAGAACCTAGCGACGGAATAGCGACGGAATAAATTAGTCGCTAAACCGTCGCCAATTAAAAGGTATTTTTCGACGGATATATCCGTCGCCAGTTAGTCGCTAAAGTTCCCGCCAATGTTTTAAAGATTTTGCCGCCAACATTTGCGACGAATAAGCGACGAAAAAAAATCCGTCGCTAACGTTCGTCGACTTAGCGACGGAAACCCGACAAATTTTTATATTTAAAATTGGAAAAAATTATGTTATGTTGTCCGTCACTAATCCGTCGCTAAGATGTCGGAAACTGGTCGCTATTAGCGACGGAATCCTTCCGTCGCTAAACTTCCGTCGGTAAAGTGGGGTATTTTAGTAGTGTAAACAGAGAATAGCATTCTCCGTTTAAATTAACAAGGAGAATAGCATTCTCATGTGTTTTAACACTGAGAATGCCATTCTCCGTTAAAGTAAACGGAGAATGATATTATTGATTTATTTTAGACGGAGAATGGCATTCCAAGTGTAATTTGATAGGGAGAATGAACATTCAAATGCGTTTTATGACGGAGAATGTCATTCTCCGTGTAATATATACAGAATTTGCGAACATAAACTCAAAGTTATACCTTCTGTTTGTACTTCTTCTTGTACTTCTTTTTGTTTAGCAACTTTTCCCTTTTTCTTCTGTGAAACTTTCTTAGAATAGGGTTTCGGTTGTTCTCCGTCTTTCCCTTTTGGATTTTTTGTAACTGGTGCATCTTCTCTAATTGGTGATGCTGTCGGTGATGATTCTGCCGCTGATGCCGACTTGGTGTGAAGATTGCGAATGGGGAGGAAGGTTTGAAGATTTTAGAGGAGAATGACCTAGGTTTGATTACAGAGTGGAGTATGGAAGAAGAGGAAGAATCGAAACGGTTTTCCTTTTTTTTGTAATAAAAGGGTTCGGAGGTGTTTTGAATTAATTAGAAGGGCAAAAATGTCATTCGATGGAAGGGTAAAAAGAATCGAAACCATTTGGACTCCTTTCTACTTAATTATATTAATTTGAAGGGCAAAAATGATTATACTTAATCAAAAAGAATCGAAGCCGTTTGGCAAAAATGTCATTACAACTCAACAAAACAAATGAACATAATACATTAGATATAAAAGAAGAAGAAAAAAAATCATCGTCTTACATATTCAATCATTTCAGATTGGACTCCTTTTAGTACTTCATTGTGCTCTGAAGTTGTAATTCATTCAGCAGCTTTGCGTCTTTCCATTCCCGCATCAAACTGCATATAACAAACATAACATCAAAAATATTGCTCTAAAAAGTGTAAGTTTTTGACAACATATTTTCAGACTTACATTGAGAGAACGGTAGTCTAGACTACATCGGTCTTTCATGAATGCAATTACAAAAATTCTACAATCAACAAAATTGCCTTGGCGGGGAACATAAGAACGACGTTTTATTGTAAAAGTAGAAAAGCTGAACCTAGCATCTCTCAACTTCAAAATCTCTTCTTCGAGAAAGAGATCCAAATTTGAAAGCTACAATTACCAGAATACAATATGTATTAGTATACCGCGTATCTTGTAACCAATTCATAAAAATTGATGAATATGAGCTTACTATTTCTTTTATGACTGTTTTGTTTTGAATCGGATCATCTTTAGATGCAAGTGAGTCCTAAATTTCAACAGTCCTTGTTTTAACCAGAACTCTTGCAAGAGTATAGTGTCCGTCCAAAAGAATGGGTATGTATATCTGAATCAGGATTAATTAGGTAAAATAAATTAGTAAATTTTCAGAAAATTAGGATTAATATTTAAACAGAAATACATTATTACCTTGTTACAAGTGCTTAAAGATCCCATGTAATCCTGAAAATATTTGTACTTCTTCCATATTTCATGAAGCTTTTTGTCGGATATAGGTAACGTTTCTTTCTACATACACATCAATTAATACATTACGAAGGACAAACAAACGAGAAAATTGTTAATGTATATGCATTGAAAAATAAAATGCTCACTCACCGATATTCTTATTGGTAAAAACCATACATTAGCTTTATTGGAGGTTCTTTTCCGTTCCTCCGCGGTGAGAAGAGCATAGACAATGCCTACAATCTGAATAAATTATTAAAAATATCAGCGATGGAATCGAAGTAAACATAGATGACATCTAAGAAGAAATATACTATCTATACATATCCCAATTTTAATTCTCGTTAAAGGAGATAAGGTCTTCATCTCAAACCGAGACACATAGATTTTGTTGCAAGATGATATTATTTCTCTAAGAAAATAAACAAATAAATTAGGAGAAAAAACTATTGGAATTAAATCAAAACTCATATTACTTACTCGTCAGGTCTATCATCGGCAAAAATATAGTCGTAATAACTCGAAGAACCACTAATACAATTTCTAGGCTTCGAGGTTGAACCCCTTGTTAAACTTTTCGATGGTGTGACCGGATCTAAATTTTCACGCATTCTTTTCGAAGAACTGCTAAAGTCAGTTTCTTCTGTAGGACACAATGCGAGAATTCAGTCCAATGCTTTACTACGATTCGGTAGCACCACGTCCTCCTCATCGGAAGATTCAACGGAAACCACCTTCACATTATTAAATACTCCAGATGAAGATGCCTCATTCAAAGCTGGAGATTCTTCAATCTTCTCCAAACGCCGAGAGAAATTCATTTGTTTAATTTATATTGAACAAAGCTTAGAATTGATCGATGCAACATCAGCTAAAATCGTCGACAGTTGTTGTTCAATCTTGCGCAACATACGCAGAATGAAGGTTTCATTTGGAGCTGACAACCAATCTTCTACGTCTTCTACATTTCCCACCACACGAGTAGACATCTTGAGAACAAGAAAACTATTGTATTTCAGACAACTATTCTATGTATTTCAGAATGAATAATAATACTATGAAACAAGAAAACTATTGTATATATAGCAAGAGAGAAGTACAAAAAGTGAGGAAGATGGAAAGATAAATAAATTTCGAGACTAGCAAACAATCTACTAGCCATTTGATTGAGGAGGGCTCGAGGAAGATTCTACTAGCCGTTTGAAAAGTACAAAAGGTTATCATGATTAACTTCAATTAAGGAACTCTATAAGAGGTTTAATTTCGTTTGATTGAGGAACTCGACGAAGTCCGCCGCGAACCGAAACTTCTTCTTCTTTCCTTCTTCATCTCTGTTTCTCCTTCCACCACCACCACCACCACCATGGCATGTAGCTTTATAACAAAAATATTAAATTGTTAGATGAAACAAAAAAACTAATTACAGAAAGATTACTAAATCAAAATCAAACAGAACACATATTCATAGAAAACATGAGATTAAAGATGAAAGTGTCACAGAAGCAACAACACAATTTTACAACAACTAAGCAAAATCTGCTAAACAATAACTAAAATTAGGGATTGTGTCCTCCTTGGATTTAATTTACACAAAAAGAGATTTGAGAGAACGAGCTTTTACCGGCTTCCTAAATGTACCATTCTCCGTCCTAAATGTACCATTCTCCGTCCTAAATGTACCATTCGTTGTCGGTGTCATCATCTAGATCGTCAGCGGCGGTGGTGTCGTCTACATCGCCTACAGACCTGGACACACTGTGTCCTTAGGGATTGTGTCCTCCTTGGATTTAATTTACACAAAGAAGAGATTTGAGAGAACGTGCTTTTATCGGCTTTCTAAATTTACCATTCTCCGTCCTAAATGTACCATTCGTTGTCGGTGTCATCATCTAGATCGCCAACGATGGTGGTGTCTTCTACATCGCCTACAGACCTGGACACACTGTGTCCTTAGGAATTGTGTCCTTCTTGGATTTAATTTGCACAAAGAAGAGATTTGAGAGAACGAACTTTTATCGGCTTCCTAAATGTACCATTCTCCGTCCTAAATGTATCATTCGTCGTCGGTTTCACCATCTAGATCGCCAGCGAGGGTGGTGTCGTCGTCTACATAGCCTACAGACCTGGACACACTGTGTTAAGAGATGCATGCGGCCCGAGTGGTTAAGAGAGATGCATGCGGCCCGAGTGGTTAAGAGAGATACATAGTCTACATAGTCTACATAGTCTACATAGCCTAGTGGTTAAGAGAGATGCATGCGGCCGGAGTGGTTAGAAGAACGATTCCCGGTGGGAGCGTTCGCCACAATTACCTTCTTCTAATATATATATATATATATATATATATATATATATATATATATATATATATATATATATATATATATATATATATGCCAAACGTCTTTGTGAGTTGTTGCGGGCTGAGCCTATGGGCCATACATGCACTCCTCATGCGTCACCATGATCCGTTCGACATGTGTTATGGGTGCGAGCACCGAATATCGATCCAAATTCCATTGTCAGGTTCGAGTTGAGACCCAAAATATTTGTCAAGACTTGATAGCTGAAGTGGCTAGAGTTGAGACATAAGAATCAATATTTGCCAAGGCTTGATATCCAAATGGCTAGAGTGGAGACATAAGACTCCAGTGTGCAGTGTTTAAATCCCGGTAGGAGAGAACATGAACAAATAATTTGGTTTGTTCAGTATGGTTGTTTTTTTATTTATTAGATCGGACCAATAGTTTGAATTGTGACTAAATTATATTAAAAATATATAATGTTTATATTTATCTTTGTTATATTCAAAATTGGATTAGTTATTAAATTATCAAAACTAAACTTTAAAACAAATTCATAAAATTATTATTTTTAAAATATACACAAAATATATACATATTTTAATTATAAAATATGCATAAGATTGAGGATAATTATAAATTTACGTAAGTCTTAATAGGTTTTTGTTTTTAACTGAAACTAAAACAAAAGACGGAAACCCAAAATAGAATAAAAATATATAGTATTTTCAGAACCGAAATCCAACCAAAATTCAGTCCAAAACTCCAAACCAAATAATGCTCACCCCTAAATGCAGTTTTCTCAACAAAAGAAATCCAGAATCACCGGCTTCACTTTAGAGACGAGCTGCTCATCTCATTTTCCACCTGGAGAAAGTCCTAATGTTCATAAACCTGAAAGGAAAATCAACAATATTGTTCACGTAAATGATGTGATCTATTTGCAAAGTAGTTGAGAATCTAGCGTTCGGCTATATCAGGAGTTCAATAAGATGCCTTCAATAAGATGCCACAACCGTTACCAAATAATTGCTGTTCCAAAATCAGCAAAGTTGAACATGAAAAGAAGCAAGAAGAACCATCTCTGTAAACAAACTTAACCATCAAGAAGCATTCAACATAGTCATGATATCCCACTCAGGTTCTTGGCTGCGTTGATAATACAACATAAGCAAAGAAAAAGTTTGAACATTATATATATATATATATATATATATATATATATATATATATATATATTTGCAAGAGGTTATCACAGAAATAATCTGACTTAACCATCTAATACATATCAAACGAAGTCAAATACATTATAAAATACAAACATGGCAAACATGTCCAAATAGCCCGAAGGTCAATATATACAATCTTGGCCCGAAAGCACCATCCTAGTTCGAAGGCTATATTTCTGCCCAAATGCACCATACCAACTCGAAGGCGACATCTCAGCCCGAAAGCACCATCCACGTCTGAAGGCCCCATCTGGCCCGAAGGCCTCACGCAGTCTTAGATGCACCACACCGGTTCCGCACCAGCATCGCATTCGCGCACCACACGAATCGTACCGCAGTGCTTCCGCTTCCTACGGGTCGCACTTACACTGCACCCACCACCTTCCCACTTAATTTCCGCTAAAGGGAATTAAAGGGCACCTCCGTTGCTCAAACTAGCAACCTCGAGGGGCGGATGTCTTCGTCTTAACCCTTAGGCTATGACCTCATTAGCGCAATATATATATATATATATATATATATATATATATATATATATATATATATATATATATATATATGTTCGCGGGGTCGTGGCCTGTTGGTAGCGACGAGGGTCCCCGGACGGGAGGCCCGGGTTCGAACCCCTCCTTAGGCGCACGCGCCTAAGCCCTAGTAAAAAGGACACCCAAAAAAAAAAAAAAAAAAAAAAAAAAAAAAAAAAATATATATATATATATATATATATATATATATATATATATATATATATATATATATATATATATATATATATGTGTGTGTGTGTGTGTGTGTGTGTGTGTGTGTGTGTGTGTTGGGTCACTTAGCACTATTTTATCAATCTGGCAATTTATGGAGCCGTATAACTCTAGAGAACACACCTTTTAGAGCATCATTAGTAAGGCTCATCCCATTTTCTAGATTCTAGATTTAGAATGTAGGAGCTCATTTTGTAGAATAATAAGTCTCATTCCTAGTCCCAATTTCTACAATTTCGGTCCCAACCCATCCATGGGTGCTAAGGGTTGGGCCTCCCAATTTCTAGATTCTAGATTGTAGAAACTCGTTTTGTAGAATAGTAAGTTCCAATTTTGAGCCCAACTTTCTAGATTCTAAACTTTATATTATTTTTTTCCTACATTAATTTTTGACCACACAATTTTTGAGACCGGAGCTCACTTTATCATTTTCTACTATTCTCGTACAAATCCAACCCATTCTACATTTACCTTTTTTTTGAAATTTTGGGCTCCAAATTGTATTGGAGAGTCCCAACTACTAATGATGCTCTTACAGCTTTGGAGCCTTTCAGTTGATTATATCCGGTCATAGAGCTTTTGAAACCACTATACAGGCTGATGAATATTCCAACTAATCTACATCCGGAGGAACTTAATTCCATCACTAATTCTCAAGATAATTCATGCTAAAAGCTGCATCAATTCTTTGAACAAGGATGGCCGTAGCTTGTGCCATCACCAATTTGGTATCAACACCAATCAAAATAGCATCATTCTCCTCTCAACCTCAGAAGCAGTTCCCTTCCTCTGCTAAACAAGTTAATCCAAGCAATAGAATATAAGCAGTTCAGCAGGGTCGGCCCACAGGGTCGGCCCTGGCCTAGACAGTCAAGGCAACCGTCCAGGGTCCACGGACTAGGAGAGCCCAAAAAAATCAGTTTAAATATAAATATATTTATTATCTTCTATCTAAAATAGAACTAATATGTATCATGGGTTTCTATTAACACAAAACAATTGTAGTGTGGTGGTTATTATGTTAGACTTACCACATTAAAGATCCTTAGTTCAATTTTTGGTAGTAACATTATTTTCCAATTTTTTTTTTTTTTATTATTATTATTATTATTTTTTTTTTTACATTATGTATGGGCCCTTCCTCCTCTAAACAAGTTAATCCAAGCAATAGAATATAACCAGTTCAGCAGGGCCGGCCCTGGCCTAGGACAGTCAGTCAGGACAACCGCCCCGGGCCCACAACTAGGAGGGCCCAGTTTAAACATAAATATATTTATTATCTTCTATCTAAAATAGAACTAATATGTATCATGGGTTCTATTAACACAAAAAATAGTAGTGTGGTGATTATTATGTTAGACTTGCCACATTAAAAGTCCTTAGTTCAATTCTTGGTAGTAATATTTTTTTTTTTCAATTTTTTATTTTAGTTTTTTTTTTTTTACATTACGTATGGAGGACCCATTTTGAAAGTTTGCCTCGAATCCGATGAGCCCAGGGCCAGCCCTGCAGTTCAGCAACTACTTTACATAACTTCAACACGCTGAACAATGCTTATATTCTTCTAATGCACCAATATCTAAATCTTGAACAAGACAATAGCTCCGTATAACTAATACAATAAAATAAAAGCGACGGAATTTGCTATTGCTTGCACTGTCCACCATGCCACCATTAACACCTCACAGTTGTGCCCCTAGGTACAAGAGTTTTGCTATGCCTACAACCAATGTTACAACTCCTTTACAACTTTGCCACGTGTCGGACTTCGATTGGAGGAGGGAAAGAAGTGGTGGGACCGGGTGGAGCCCATGTAGCAGGGGGGTGAGAGTGGTGATGGGACCCGGTGGGACCCATGTGTAAGCGGGTACAATGCCGCTGTCTCCATTTCCACTGTCAATGCCAATTGCCAACTGCTTCAAGAAACAAATAGTACTAACCTCAGAAGCACAGACACTCTAAAATCAATGTCATGTCCATGTCATGTCAGACACGTATCGGACAGAACAAAGGCACTCTAAAGTACACTAGACATGCCAAATTGATACCATATCCGGACCGTATCTGTAGCACACCGTTCTGTATTCATGTCTGCACGACATAGGTACAACAAAAAACTCTGGATATTTTATGTATGGAAGTAGGCTTCAATTTACCAATTTTATGACTACATTGCCAATCCTTAGAGCATCTCCAACCCTATTGTGACTTTGGAAAAAAGTTAATACCACATAGGAAGGACAAAATTTTATTCAAAAGTTATTCTCCAATGTAATTGTCAAGTCAATTGTGAAGCTTATGTGGCAAAAATTAAAGAAGACATTGTGAAGTTGATTGTCTTGTTCTAGACAATGTACTTGAAAATGTCTTCTCTTCCATGTCATCAATTATGAATAAAAAATATTAGAAAAAAGAAAGAAGATGAGTAGTTGTCTTAAAATTTGTCTTGGAAGTTGGAAAAAATAATTTTTATTGTGTCCTCAATACTTTTGCATTGTAGAGAGTTTTTCAATCTCATTGTCTTTTGAGATATAATTTTGCCACATAAACAAGACATTGTCTTGTGGCTCATGCCACATAGGAGCCACCTAAGACTCACAACACTTAACAAGACAATAGGGTTGGAGATGCTCTAAGGCCTCGTTTGGTTACCGGAATTTGAGCATGGAAAATGAAAGTGATTCCTTTCCTATGTTTGGGAGCCAAAGAAAAGTTGTTGCAAAGAAAAAATGATTCCCAAGAGGTAGAAAAATAGGGGAGAAAGTGGTTCCTCCCATTTATCTAAGGAATCACTTTCAGCTTCTCTTTAACCAGATCCTCTGCCTTGACATGCCATCGCCAGCAGAATCAATCCTTAATGTGCATTCCTGTCAACATTATCAGATCCATCCATGGCGATCCAAACCCTAATTAGGTTTTTTAGGTGAGATCAGAAGAAAATAGCCCTAGAAACTAGAGGGGATGAGGAACCCTGATTTTGGAGATTTCCTATTTGTAGATATCCGGGATAATGAATATAAACGAAGATTTTTGTCCCCATTTATTTCTTTATAAATAAAATGTGTGTTGGTTCCGTAGGTTTACTGGTTCAGTGAGTTGATTGGACATTCTTACCACTAAGCTATTTACAAAATTACGTCATTTAGAAGATAGATGATGGTGTCTTAAGTATAGAATGTGCACTTGTTGACAAGAGGAAAGAGGAAAGCGGCTTTATTCAGAATCAAGGTTACATGCAGCTGTGCTGCTAATATATAAGCTGACTTGGCAATAAACAACAAAATTTATCCTGCAAACACAACTTATTATCATATTTAATATTTCACAAATTTATCAGGATATTATCTCTCTTGTTGATACTTAGGTTCATAATAAATTCAAAAAAACAATGTATATTTGGTAAGTTTTCATAGTTTTTTTTTAACTATCTTTTGATAGCATTAAAATTGGTCATTTTTAGGACTCTCTATCTATAATCTATATAACAACGTTTGTATGTATCCTCTAACCGGTGGTTCCACCAACGATGATGGAGTTGCTAGGCCAATGGCATGCAGAGATGTATTAGGCCAAGTAGTGAAAATTAAAAACTGCGAGTATCATCAAGAATCATGATATGGTGGAAAGCGGTCGACCATGAAACCATGCTACGAGAGGAGGGGAGAAGGAGAGGAAGAGATATTAAAAGGAACTGGATTCACACAACGATATACGTTTTTCGTAAAAACCGCTTAACTTGTGCAACAAAAAGAAACGATCACAACAAAAAGATTTGAATATGGGTTGCTCTGGTACATGTTAAAGTCCCTACCTTTACACCAAAACTCCTCGTTTGGTTGGCGGAATCTCCCGGTTGGGAAAGGAAAGTGATTACTTTCCTTTGTTTGGACGTCCAAGGAATTGAGGAGGAAAGGAAAGTGATTCCCAATGGAAGGGAAATTAGGGGAGAAAGTGATTCCATCCATCCAAGGAAGGAATCACTTTTCCACATTGAAGTATTCACTTTCCTTTCCAAATTCCTTGGCATTGCCAAACATTGGAAAGGAAAATCAATAGGAATTAAAATTTTCCAAAGGAAAGAAAATAGCAAGGAATTGATTTCCTTTCCCTTCCATTCCGCGAACCAAACGAGGCCTGGTGATATTTGAAGTACTATTCCAACATGACACAGCCTACATAATTTAGCTAGGTTTACATAATGACGAAACAACTTCAAAGGCTACTTGTTTATCACTATGATCGAAAAAGAGTTGCATCGCATAGGGATAGGAAGAATCAAATTGCCAACCATCAGGCTGGCTGCCACAAATACCAAATATCTACATGCATCACAACAGATCCCAACTAAATATACACAACACTAGAATCGGAGGGAAGATTGACGATGACACTTCGCCTTATCATCATGCTGTTATTGCCGGGACACAATTTTTCGATGAAAAACGGAAATATCGTAACAATTGTACAAACAATCGTTATTACGAAACACTTCACAGAAGGTACGTAAGAGAAATTTCAACTAGTATTACACTTCACAGAAGGTGCACAGAACGTAACACTTCACAGAAGGTACGTAAGAGAAATTTCACAAGTGCTACACTTCACAGAAGGTGCACAGAACGTAACACTTCACAGAAGGTACGTAAGAGAAATTCCACAAGTGCTACACTTCACAGAAGGTGCACAAATAGAATTCTGATAATATCAACGCAAACACTTCACCGAAGGTGCGCTAATAGAATCCTGATAATACCAACAAAGAAGGTGACAGGCGAAAGATGAAAAAACTCCTGCTGGGGTGAATGATCACCGTTGCTCAAAGCTTTATTCGTCCCACACGAATAGCTTCCAGGAACCAGCAAGTTCGTTGGAGAACTTGGAACACTGTTGCTCTTCTGACTCCTCGGATGAACACGAACTCCCGTGCAAAAACTCAACGCTGGTACAAAACCTCTTCTCTCTGACAGCCTCTAAACACTTGTAAACTTTCTGTCTACTACTTGTGTATCTGTTCTAACCTGTGAGAGCGAAGGAGGAGGCCTTATATAAGCCCCAGCAACAACTGTCCGGTTAGCACAATGTTAGGAACGTGGTAGTAACCACCCCGAACATGGAGCAACCGCTCAGAACATGTAAAGACACATTCTGCTGCAAGTTGTGCCACTCACGTAACCAGCATAATTTGTACTTTACGCACACAGCCCCTTTACGCACCCTACGCACAATACGCACACTGCGTACGCTGCGTACGCGGCGCACACTGCGCACTCTACGCACGCTGCGCACACTGCGCGCACTGGGCTACTTACTGGGCTGCGTAAATGGGCCAGCGTAACTGGGCTCGCGTAACGGGCCGCGCAACGTGGTCGCGCAAGTGGCTCGCACAACGAGCGCAACTTAAGCGCACTATGCGCCTAGCGACGATGCTGACGTGCTAAGTGCAAAGTGCGCCAACAAAATGCCACATTACGCCTCATGAGCCCTTGAGCCCGAGTCGGAGCCCGAGTCCGAGCTCGAGCCCGAGTCCGAGTCCGAGTCCGAGTCGCTAAGCCCCTACGGGGCTTAGCTCCTATGGAAATAAATTTCCCAAGAGCAAAAAGCATAAATGTTTTAATTGTTGATTTTAGCCTTTTTTCCATTAGAAAAATAATCCAACATGGCAAATCCATGTGCACCTCCACACCACATGTGCATCCTAAATAATAGCAAAGCTAATATATAGAGATACAAACTCTTTGGCCTATCCGATGTGGGACTAAAGTTTCTAAAGGAAAGGCTAAAACTCTAACAATCCCGCACATATCTCTATATATGGGTATAAGTGTTCTCCACAGTAACTGTCCATCATGCATTAGGAGAGATGTCGCTGACGACTTGAATCTTTCCGCATGGGTCAAAAATCAGACTATAATACAAGAATGGACTAAGCCTTGAATTCTGCATCATAGCTGAAATTCTTTCCACTCACATAATGTAGTTACATGTACTTCTGGCTACACATTAAAGGTCCTGTGCCAGCCTGGTTTCAGTGTATAATTTTAGGCATCTACAAGTTTACCCTCAAGAGACGGCCTGATATCTCTTTGTCCATACACTATAGGTGAGTTTATTATAAAGAGACATGGCATGAAGCGCTTTGCGCTTCCCTTGCGGTGCTACGCCGCTATGACATGGCTTAAAGCCGAGGCCTTACCCCGTACCGGGAACCTCATTGTAGTGTCATACTACAGTAGCATGAGGCAACCGCCTCTTTGTAGTGCCAAACTACCCAGCATGAAGCCTTAGGCTCCCTTGCGGTGTTACGCCGCAACGACATGGCTTGCAAGGCCGAGGCTTTATCCCTAACCGGGTACCTCATCGTGGTGTCGTGCCACTGTAACACGAGGAACTCCTTCTCTTTGTAGTGCTGACTACACCCCTCTTTATTTTAACATACAGCATTAGGCTAACTGCCTATTTGCGATGCTATGCCGCTGTGACTTGGCCTGCTAAACCGAGGCTTTATCCTATTCCTGGGTAGCACCCCACATATAGGAACCTCATTGTGGAGTCATTCCATTATAGCATGGAGTTTCACTCCTTGTAGTGCTGCTCTACCGTACTTCCTGTAAAGCACACCAGGCATTTACTCTACCTGAGAACTTATTAAGGCAATTAAGCCATCCTTCCCACAGGAACCATTTTTCGCAGAAAACAACAGTAGACAATAGTGGTTGTAGGTCCGTAACCTCTACATGCCCAATAGAACATGTGCCCACCGTTCCTGATATTCTTCCAGTTAATGGTCCTCCCTTGAACCAAAAGCTAGATGTCTAGTAGATAAATTTTTGAACTAATAGCATAAAACTTTATGGTAGGAATACAATAACTAATATCAGAATACCTTCAAGCCCATTTTACAAGCTGTGTCATCGACCAGCTGGCGCTTGAGGCCCTTGGTGAACGGATCCGCCAGGTTCTCCTGACTCCGAACATCAATAACTGCAATAACACCTCTCTTGATAAGATCGTGTACTGCCCTGTGCTTCAACCGCACAGTCCTCTTCTTTCCGTTGAAGAGGTCATTTGATGCCACCGCCGCAGTCGCCTGGTTGTCGCAGTATATCGGTATCACCGGTATTTGTGCCCCAACCATTGGAAGATCATACATGAGCTCCTGAAGCCATTCTGCTTCCTCGGTTGCGGTATCAAGTGCAAAGAACTCAGATTCCATGGATGACCGCGAGAGCATAGTCTGTTTTTTCGATTTCCACGATATAGCAGCTCCATCCATGTGAAAATATATCCACCTGTGGACCTCTCGCTCTCCAAATCTGAGCACCAGCTGGCATCACTGAAGCCTTCCACTACCGACGGATCTCCGCTGTAGTACAGTGTATATGTCTGAGTCTTCTTGAGATATCTCATAACCCGTTTCACAGCTTTCCAGTGTTCAGCACCTGGGTTGCTCATGAAACGACTCAGCATTTCCACGGCGAAAGCTATGTCAGGTCTTGTAGCAGTAGTAGCATACATCAAACTTTCGATTACGCTTGCATACTCCAGCTGCTTGACACTTTTTCCTGAATTAGGCTTCAGCTTCAGATCACACCTGTACGGCGTATCGATCCCTGGAAGATCCCGATACCCATAACGAGTGATCATTTTCTCAATATAATGAGACTGTGATAGCGCTAGTCCAGTGTCTGTCCGGATGATCTTGATCCCTAAGATCACATCAGCTTCCCCAAGTCCTTCATACTGAACTTGCTTGAGATGAATTTCTTTGTCTCCGTGACACAGCTAATATCCGTACCTAGGATAAGCATGTCGTCCACGTACAGACAAACGATCACACCTCTTCCATCAGCGAACTTCGTGTAAACACACATGTCCGTATCGCTGACCATGTAGCCATTTGACCTTATAACTTTGTCAAATTTCTCATGCCACATCTTGGGAGCCTGTTTAAGACCTTACAAGGATTTCACCAACTTGTAGACTGTCTTTAAGACCCCTGATGACAAATCCCTCTAGCTGTTGTATGTAAATCTCTTCGGTCAGCTCGCCATTTAGGAAAGTCGTATTCACATCCATCTGATGTATCACCATCTTATCTATTGCTGCGAGAGCAATCAACATTCTGATGGTGGTCATCCGGGCTACTGGAGCATACGTGTCAAAATAGTCAATCCCCTGCTTCTGAGAAAACCCCTTGGCTACCAACCTAGCCTTGAACTTGTCAATAGTTCCATCTGCTTTCATCTTCTTCTTGACGATCCATTTGCATCCGATGGATTTTGCTCCTTCAGGAAGATCAACCAACACCCAAGTGTTATTTGAGGTGATGGAATCAATTTTATTGTCAATCGCCTCCTTCCAGAAAACCGCGTCTCTGGTCTTCATCGCCTCATCATAGGTAAGCGATCTGCTTCCACATGATAGGTGACAAAGTCACTTCCGAAGTCCTTCGGCCTCCTCACACGCTTAGCTGACGGTTCAGCTTGTTCTGGTTCAATTGTTGTTTCAACAACATCTTCTTGGACCACATCTTCATTGAAGACTTCAGTTTGCTGCGCACCCTTATTGTTCTCTGGTACATCCTCAAGAACAATATTCTTGTGCCTTACAAATTTATCTTTAAAATATTCTGCGTCACAATATTCAATGATATGATTTGACTCAATATCAAGAAATCTTCGAGCATCACTCTTCTCGGCATACCCCAAGAAGATCGTCTTAGTAGTCCTTGTCCCAAGCTTCTGAATCTTCAGATCTGGAAGCTTGACATATGCCAGACACCCCCACACTCGAATGACATTCAAGTTAGGTCTGACCTTGAACTAGAGTTCATGAGGAGTAACGTCTGAAGTTGCATGAGGCACTCTATTTAGAATAAAAGTGGCCGTCAATGCAGCTTCGCCCCAGTAGCACTTAGGAAGGCCAGCAGTCAACAACATTGAGTTAATCATTTCTGTTAACGTTTTGTTCTTCCTCTCTGCTACTCTGTTTGATTGAGGAGAGTACGGAGCCGTAGTCTCATTGACAATTCCATGTTCTTTGCAGAACGATACGAATTCATGAGACCTGTACTCCCCACCTCGATCACTTCTTATTCTTTTGAGTTGTTGTCCAGTCTGCCGCTCAGCTTCGGCTCTGAACTCCTTGAACTTCTCGAATGCTTCGTCTTTAGCCTTCAGCAAGTAGACGAACGCATACTTTGATAAGTCATCGATGAAGGTTATAAAATACTTCATCCCGGCCTTTGTAGAGAACTGTTTGAAGTTACAGATATCTGAGTGTACTAACTCCAGAAGATCTGTACTTCGATTAACGCGAGGAAAGGGTTTCCTTGTGATCTTAGTTTGAGCACAAACTTCACATTTCTCTACCTTACCCCCACACTTGGAGATAAGCCCTATACTAGATATTCTGTTAATTCGTTTAGAATGAACATGTCCTAGCCTATTATGCCACAACTCATAAGTATAAGCAGAATGAGTGATTGTATTAACAACATTGAACTGATTTACAAGATGAATCTTGAACATTCCTTCGGTATAAAAAGCTTTCCCAAAATATGTTCCCTTGATAGACATCACCATCTGGCCAGCATTGATGTCCATCCTGAGGTCTGCATTGCAGAGTAGGCCTCCTGAGATCAGGTTCTTGGCGATAGCAGGTACGTGCTTCACGCCTTGAAGCGTCAGAGACTTTTTCGAAGTCAGCTTCAACATCACCGTCCCGATCCCGAGCACTTCCGCTTGTGCCTGGTTCGCCACCATAACCACATCAGAAGTAGAGGTGTAGGTGGTGAACCACTCCTTGCTGGAGCAAACATGGCAGGTGGCTCCAGTGTCTACACACCAGTCAGCATCAGTTCCTACCGCATCAACCTGCGCAATCATAGCAACAACATCAGTGATCATAGATACCATACTAGGTTCTCCTTGCTCCGATTGCTTGGTTTTTGCTTTGCACTCATTCTTAAAGTGGCCCTTCTTGCCACACTTGAAGCAAGGCATTTGAGATTTTGGCTTCTTTTTCTTGATAGAAGTTTCCTTGACTTTTAGATTGTCAGGGTCCTTCTTCTTACTGTGGGAAGCCGCCTGCTTTCCCCTTGGTTCCTTGGTATGAACCATATTGGCGTTAGCCAATTGCTTGGACAGTGAGTCCACCTTCAGTTGAGCCCGCATCTGGTCCTCAACATAGATTTTCTGCAGGAGATCTTCAAGGGTGATCTCCAGCTTCTTCCTATGCATGTTTGCATAGAACTTGCTCCACCTAGCGGGGAGCTTTGAGACAATCCCTCCAACAACAAACTTGTCGGGGAGGGGCATTGCCTCGTCTTCCAACTTCTGTCGCAGTTTCAGGAACTCCTTCACCTGCGGCAGCATAGACTTTTCGTCCTCAAAGAACCACTTGTGATATTTTTCAACCACAAAGATTTTACTGCGGTTCTTGTCTTCTTCGTAGAGTTTTTCTAGAGACTCCCATATATCTCTAGCGATATTTTTCTTAGAATAGGATTCTGCAAGGGAATCTTCCATAGCATTCAGGATAAGTAGCCTGCAAATTCTATTTTTCCTTCTCCATTTTGCTTGAAGTTTAGTAGCCGCGGTAGTTGCGGCAGCAGACCCAACATCTGGAACAGTATGTTCTTCCTCCAGAAGCATGTGATATACGTCTTTGAGTTGAAGGGTTAGATATACCTTCCTCTTCCAGACTTGGTAATTGTCTCCATCAAACTTTTCTAACTTGCAAAAGTCAGAATTGAAGAGTGAAACATTAACGTTTTCCATCGTAGCAATAAAGCTTTGAGATTGTTATTGCCGGGGCACAATTTTTCGATGAAAAACTGAAATATCGTAACAATTGTACAAACAATCGTTATTACGAAACACTTCACAGAAGGTACGTAAGAGAAATTTCAACTAGTGTTACACTTCACAGAAGGTGCACAGAACGTAACACTTCACAGAAGGTACGTAAGAGAAATTCCACAAGTGCTACACTTCACAGAAGGTGCACAGAACGTAACACTTCACAGAATATACGTAAGAGAAATTCCACAAGTGCTACACTTCACAGAAGGTGCACAAATAGAATTCTGATAATATCAACGCAAACACTTCACCGAAGGTGCGCTAATAGAATCCTGATAATACCAACAAAGAAGGTGACAGGCAAAAGATGGAAAAACTCCTGCTGGGGTGAATGATCACCGTTGTTCAAAGCTTTATTCGCCCCACACGAATAGCTTCCAGGAACCAGCAAGTTCGTCGGAGAACTTGGAACACTGTTGCTCTTCTGACTCCTCGGATGAACACAAACTCCCGTGCAAAAAGTCAACGCTGGTACAAAACCTCTCTTCTCTCTGACAGCCTCTAAACACTTGTAAACTTTCTGTCTACTACTTGTGCATCTGTTCTAACCTGTGAGAGAGAAGGAGCTGATGTGCAAAGTGCAAAGTGCGCCAACAAAATGCCACATTACGCCTCATGAGCCCTTGAGTCCGAGCCCGAGCCCGAGTCGCTCCTATGGAAATAAATTTTCCAAGAGCAAAAAGCATGAATGCTTTAATTGTTGATTTTAGCCTTTTTTCCATTAGAAAAATAATCCCACATGGCAAACCCATGTGCACCTCCACACCACATGTGCATCCCAAATAATAGCAAAGCTAATATATAGAGATACAAACTCTTTGGCCTATCCGATGTGGGACTAAAGTTTCTAAAGGAAAGGCCAAAACTCCAACACATGCAACCAAACCTTATTCATAGTGATCGAGAGCACATATATATTTATCGTGACAAAGTAACGAGGGAGAAGGTCCTTTTTAGATAAATGGGAGCTTTCTTCGCACGGTTATGAATCTATGTATATTGAAGTGAAACCACAAAAGCAGACTGATGGATATTCCAATAATCTACATCCACATGCAGAAATATGCATCAGCTCTTTGAAGCAAACTTGCCATAGAAAGTGTCAATCTACAATTTCCATAAACCAGTTTGGTATTGAAACAGTATCATTTTCCTCTTCTTAACTTCAGTTTCAGTCCCTTCCTCCGTAAAGAAATTTAATCAAAACTCGATAGAATATCATCGGTACGGTAACTACTTCACAAAACTTTATCACCCACTGAAACAATGGTTATATTCTTCTAATGTGCCGGTATCTAAACCTTGTTCATCATTTTAGAGCATGCCCATAGTCGTTGCAGTCTACAATCAACTAATACGAAAAAAAAGGATTTTTATGTTGTCGTGTCCCTAGATACAATGCCCCCATCTACATTCCACTGGCTATGCGAAAATTACATAAACTACAATTCTAAATACTAAGAGTACATGTATAAGTGACCACACTACAAGAAAATAGGATATTTCCAACGTTTTTTCTTCCGACGTTTATGGAAATGTTGTCTTAGGCATGATATGACGACATTATATAATAAACGTTGGAAAATACCAACGTTTGCTCTTAAAAGTCGAGGATTATCGGCATTTTTTTCTCGACGTCTATGTTTAAGTCGTCTTAGATAGGAAAATACCGACCTTCTATATTAAATGTTAAAAAATATTGTCTTTTCTATGTTTGTCTTAAACATCAAGATATTTACCAACGTTTTGTTAAGAAACGTAGAATATTACAAAAGGAAAATATTGTAGCATTATTTTCCTTTCCCTCTAATATTTTGCCCTTTTCCTCCTAAAATCCTCAAATTCCTACACTCAAATGCTGCTCCACTCTTCCGATGGAAAAACCTAACCCTACATTCACAAAAACCCATATCTTCGCTCGTAGCTGATCAACAAAACCGCTACATAAACTCTAAGAAGATGAAGAGGAGGCGGAAGAGTTCATTCCTCTGCACCGGACTCGTCAACCGCACTCAAGCCACGACGTCTACCCTTGGCATCGGTTACGGACATGGTGGTACGGATTCCTCCTCCTTCGCTCCCGATGATCCCTCATTCACCTCGTCCTGTCTTTTTCTGTCGATGAATCCATGCCAACCCCACAATTGTCGTCGATCGAGGAAACCATGGGCCGAGTGGTCCACAGAGAGGACGATCACGAACTGGAGCCAACTATAGTTTGCGACCGAACAGTTGAGTTTCAACTTGGAAGGGGGAATTTGAAGTCGTGTCCATGCCAGGTACATAACATAGTGCTTGTCTGTTAGTTCTGCTTTGGAAGCAATGACATTGTTGACATCAAAATATGCATAGGATTTGCCTCCAATAACTTTCTACATAAATGGTATCCATTGCATTATAAATTTTAATTATGATATAATATGAAACTTGTACCTTGTGATGCAATACTTGAATGGAGGAGACTGATATTTTTACTGAGGAATTTAGGTTGGTTGGACGAAGAGATTGCTCGTAAGTTAACTGCTACTCAGTAAAAGAACCTTTTTAATCTTTTGCTTAGTACAACTGTGTATATTTAAAGTTTATATTATACAGGTTCTTGCTTTAGACTACATACATTCCTTGCGTGTTACGCATCAAGATTTGAGGCCAAACAATTTTCTTATTGCACGTGATGGTCATATAAAGGTATAATTGTTGGATTCTGCCATGGGTGGATGTATATACCCTATTGTCTAAAATATCGATTACCCGCAAACTCAATATACATGCTATGAAGTTGTTATAGAGGGAATTGATTTTCTATTTGTGTGCATCTTTCTTATTTTTCTTAATATGAGCTTGGATGGTGTAGAAGAGAGTCTGTTGATACTATGTTAAGATTGAGAATTATTGAACACATTGGATTGATTCTATTAATGGAATAAGGGGTTATATACAAGAGGTGCATAGCTCTTCTTGGTGGCTATCAAATATGCAAACACAAAACTAGAGTTTAATAAGATGAAACTAAAAGAGAAAGACTACTTTATCATGTAAAGTTGACTTGAGAGGGTCCAAGATTATTTGGTCCTTATGTTGTGCTTGACGAAATGGACCTTTCAAAGGGGGGTCCAGGTTTTTTTTCTTGTAGCTTAGAAACTATAGCATATATTCTTTCTAAATCCTAATGCGTTACAATATGTCATTAGAGTTGACTTGAGAAGTTTTTTTCTTGGATGGCTTTTTGAAGAATTATTTTAACTGCTCTAATACTGCCCAAGCTAGAATTTGTAATTGCCAGGGAGAAAGCCACAACGAAGTGTCTTTTGTAGGGGTCGTAGTATCCTGCATGCATGGGAAAGCATAGGCATATGTTCAGATTATGTGGTTTGAAATAAAACTCCAGAAATTTATGTCAATGCACAAGAATGTGTGTAAAAGGTAAGAAATCTATACAGTTTAGGGGCTACATATTACAGCAACTTGGTGTTAGCAGGGAGCAGAGTTGGTTACCAGTGTAGGGGTAACAAACTACAGCAGGCTATAGTGTCACGGGTGCAGGATTTAATGAACTGCTTCCTGCAGCAGTGAACTGCAGGCATATGGGCATAAGTGTAGGTAATTGCAGGATTCTTGTGTGTGTGTCAACATTTAAGTTGTGTGTCCTGATGGCTACTGTGCAAGAAACTGTATGCAAGTAGTAACTTGCAATAGCTGTCACGACCCGGTCCCAATTTCTTGGGTCGAATCGGATCATGCCCAGCCTGCACCGTTGTTGAGACGGCGGCAATAAGTTGTATCAAGCAGTAAAACACATGCAGATAAAATTCTAACGAAATATAAAAATATTTTATTCAATTTGAAAAGTCTGAAATACAACAAACATTAATACAACATTCAATTATTACACTTGTTTCCAAAAGAAAAATAAATACTAATCCAGCTCTTAAGATTCTGGGGTTCCAAGTTCTGCGGGACCAGAGTTAGACATCAGATCCTCGATGACGGAATCACTTAAAAATATTGGTCTCCAGTCAGGAGGAAGCAAAGTACAATTCATGATAATCCAACAATTGAAATAATAATAGAGTTATGCACTTTTAAACAATTTAAAATAAATAGTTCTCCAACAATTAAAACATTGTGATGTGAATAGGCAATAAATATGACCGGATTGGATTGTACAGTTGTATCCTATTGATACGATATGGCTTATCTCCGTGTGTATGAGGGGTAAGCTAACACAGTCAGTACACTACTTTGGATATGGTCATACTGTAATGACCATTGTTCGTATTACGTATTTTGTATACGTGTACGAATTTAGACCCGTATTGCATGTCTCTCTACTTGATTTATTTTGGCATTTTCTTGATTGGTTTATCTTGACTTGGTTCGGCTTAGTTTTGCATGGTTCGGTTTTTATGTGGACCAAACCACCCCAACTACCACCACCTTCATTAAATATCCCACCTACCACCACCCTCTTCATTAAATATCCCACTAACATTTCTCTCTCTTCATTACTTCTTCTTCTCCACCATTACTTCTTCAACCACCAGGAAAGAAAGAGAGAGAGAGAGAGCATAGGCAAGTGCACCTTGCTTCATGGAGGAAGTCCATTTTTATTGTTCCATTATCTTTCTTATGTGTTTCTAACCCACTTTAGTACTTAGCATTTTTCATTTTTATGGTTAAATTCTTGTAAATCTAGCTTTTTGGTATTCTCGGTTTCCAGGAGCTTTGATCTATCAAACTTGTATATTTTGCTAGTTGATGATCCTATGTTGCAGAGAATTTCGTTTAGTCCAAATTTGACCTACAGGATTTTGCTAGCCGCATGGCCATTAAATACTTGTGCAAGCAACGATGCTTAGTCGCATATGGGCTTGGGCAGTTGCATGAGCATTAATTAATAGTACTCAGCAATTTAGCAGCATGTAATTAATTGCATGGCAAATGCTGGCCGTATGGCCCTTCACTAAATGAGCCGCATATGCATCATTTGAAATTACATTAGAAATAAATGCATTCTCACAAATGCATTCACACATGCATCAACAAGCATTTAAAATAAATGCTTCCATCATTTGCTTGGAATACCAAGCATTAATAATAATGTTTTCCAAGCATTCAAGTGTGCTTGGAAATTAATGCCTTAAAGGCACTAACCTGAACTCATGCATGCATTATAGCATGCTTGGCAAGCATTCACGTGTGCTTGGCAAATAAAGAATAGCCGCATAAAGCATGAAATCATGCATGCATTATAGCATGCTTGGCAAGCATTCACGTGTTCTTGGCAATTAAAGCATAGCCGCATATGGCACTCGAATGAGCCGCATAAGCAGTTGAGAATGCATTTAATGCATTCTTCAATGCATTTTTAATTATATTTTTAATATATTTTCTTAATGTAACTCCTAAAGCCAGCCGCATATGGCTTTGCTTGCATTATATTGTAACCCACGTGGCTTTGCATGCAAGCTTATTTATATGCTTTGCTATTACGCTTTTACATGCAAGGCATACGTGAGCCGCATATACTTGCCATGCAAGCATATTTTATATGCTTTGCTATTATCATATTTTAATATGCAAGCATATATAAGCCGCATATGGAACATGGGGACAATCAGCTGCATGTATATTGATACATTATGCTAATGCATACCAAGCATACAATTATTATATATTAATATATTGTATAGAGTATGTTAATATAATTAATATATTTTGCTCAGCCGTATAGGGCTTAAGAATCATTGCTGGCCGCATGCTAAATAGTGAGCCGCATATGGGGAACGAAATCAGCCGCATGCATGCTAGTATACATTTAATATATATTAATATATGATATAATATATATTAATATATTGTATTTAATGTATTTAATATATTTAATTGCCTGCAAGCATGCATGCTTATATTTATTATGTTTATATATTTTGCTCAACCGCATATGGCCAAGTGACTGCTGGCCGCATGGAAACTTTTTCGAGCCGCATGAGTCCCCCACAGTCCTTACCCCTTCTAATATTTAATTATTAAATGTGCACTTGTGCCAGATTAATTGTTCCCTGACACGATGGTGACCCGTTGTGGTGCACTTTTGACATGACATGATAGTGGCCCGACGCGGCGCACTCCTGACAGTGAACATGACATGACGAGATTGGATGGCCTGGACACCGTAGATGATTGTGTTTATACAAATGGACCGGTAGTGTTTGCATCATGTCTAGGACAGGGATCCCTGAGTACCACGGTCAGGGGTACCTACTGTAAATGGCTAAAGCTAATAACTAGAATAATTCAGTAGTCATGAGAGATTTCCCCAGCTACAGGCGATCCCGTTATCCCGGCCACCATTGTGGGACTTGCAGCCTGCCGACGAGTAGGGCACAAGTCTAAATTCACTGATATATGGAAAAAACGATGCACTGCTTAAATGAACCCAAGTCGCCTGGATAACCTGGATTAGCTGCAGGGCTTGTGGCTGGATGAACATCTCACTGCATGAATGTGAAAACCCTAGTTAGCTAATGTAGAAAGCCGTAGTCACTGATTGGCCGGGAACGATTGTATGGTATGGTTTTCAGCGTTCGATTATTGCAGGCTTGACCGCATGATTGTCACTTTTAATAATAAAGATCAGAGGCTCAGTTCTGTTCAGGTGAAGGATTACAACCCCGGTCCTTGTTTGGTTTAAGGGTTGTAACCTGGCTTCCGGAGCAGTTCTAAGTCATCTCTTCGTCTATTGTCTTATTGCACCCCACGTCATGCTAGTAAAGTTTTACCTTACCAACAGGAATTGGAGACGGAGTTCTATTCAGGTGAAGGGTTACAACCCCGGTCCTTGTTTGGTTTAAGGGTTGTGACCTGGCTACTTGAATGGTTCCCTCGTACTCCATTATGATTGTTGTTATTCTTTTACTTCAAGTTCTTTTAACTGCTTAATATATTTTCTGATGTGCTGGTTTTAGTTCTTAAGTGAAGCCTCCTTTGTGGCACTTGCTCTTCTGGGATCTGACCCAGCTGGTTTTGTGTGGCCAGATTTCGGAGCAGCTTCAGTGGATCTACCGAACTTGCAGCCCAATGGTGACCATCAGGCGTGACCAGGGCAACGAGTGGGTTTACTTTTGCTCTCCCACTCTATTGTAAAAATTTTATTTTGAGGCGTTTAGCCGGCAAGCACCTGTTAGCTCGTATTGCATACCTTATTATTGTCTGCCTACAGGCTGTAACATGATTGACAGATCCTAGGGTTGATTATGTATGACTAAACTATTGCTAGTCCTCCCATTTTGTAACGACTAGCTTCATGATCAGCTGGATATGTAATATTTGGGACGCCTTACTATTGTATATTTGGTGATCTTACATCTTGTAACTTTACTCGCTTGCTTGAGATTAAGATAATTAGGCTTGTAATTGACCATAGGAGACTGATGGATTGTAGTTAAACCCTCATATATCCAGACAGCCGTGACCGTATAGTGGGATGGATTCCATTTCATTATACGTAGCTGGCTATGTATGCCCCCGCTCTCCAGTATTCTGGTTCTGGGGCATTACATGGTTTAAGTGGTGGTCCATGCAGGTCTTGTAAATCAAGATATGTGAGGGTTTACTGAATAGATGTCTCAATCAGCACTCGTCCTTGATCTCTGCCCGACTCTTCTAATCCCTAAGATTCTCGACCTGATCACATGCATGTATCGTTGATCTGTATTAGTCCTTCCTTATTATTCCCTATGTCGTCTTCTTCAGCGGTATTGTTCCTGGACCTGCCGATCAGCAAGGCGAAGCGCTTCCCGTGGACCAGCAGCGACAAGAAGACCAGGCCTAGCACTCAGGAGCAGCCTCCCGGGCCATGCCTTTCGGAGATCCAGAACCCCCGGTACAGTCAGCCCAGCTCGCGAGACAGGACGATGGAGCCTTGGTTGGACTTATCAGGGAGTTGCTTGCATCGCAGGATCGTCGAGGAGATGCCTTGCATCAGGCAGTGGCAGATGCTCTGGGAAGAGGTGGACATCATGGGAGCAGTACAGCGAACAGTTTCAAGCGCTTGAACCCTCCATTCTTCGATGGAAGCGAAGATGCTATCGCTGCTGATGCATGACTTCAGGACACAGAGGTGATATTGGAGGCAGCGAAGACCCCGGAAGATGAGAAGGTGGCCGTGGTGCGCCTGCAGTTATTGGATCTAGCCCGCAGCTGGTGGACGGCTCAAGCCGATGGACTAGCGGCGCCTATTGCCTGGGCAGTATTCCGTGAGAGGTTCCGGACCAAGTACTTCGATGTGGTGGCTCGGTACGATCTTCAGACCAAGTTCACCAATTTGAAGCAGATGGGCAGGACGGTCGATGGGTATACGGCCGAGTTTTTCAGACTTAGCCGGTTTGCTCCCACCTTGGTGGCGACCGAGTTCGATAGAGCCCAACGATTTTAGCAGGGACTCCACCTAGAGATTTTGCTGGCGGTGGAGCAGTTCGAGCATCAGACTTTTGATACGGTATTGAGGGCAGCTAGGAGGCATAAGTATACCTCACAGAAGATTATGGATAGGACCGGAGGTCGAAAGCGATCTCACGAGTAGATGAATCAGTCATCAGCCCCAGCCCCAGCAGCCAGGGCTTTGACCATTGGAGCTCCGAGAAGGGCAGCTTCAGTTACGTCGGTTCAACATTCAACCCCGACGTATCCTCAGCAGCAGAAGCAGTCTTCGCCCATGGGCTGCTCTTATTGTGGGAAGCCTGGACATGTTGTTTCAGAGTGTCGTAAGGCTCGAAGATTATGTTTGCTTTGTGGAGCGCCAGACCACAAGGTAGGGTCCTGCCCGTTCAGGACTGACTCATCACCAGCCATGACCAGTTCATCAGTAAGGAGACCAGCCCCAGTACCAGTCCAGCCGCAGTTTCCATCCCCGAGGCCATTGCCGACGCAGACCCAGGCTTTTTCATCGGCAAAGGCCTCAGCAGTTTGCCCAGGCGCAAGTCCAGAATAAGCAAAGAGGATTCCAGCAGAGAGGGTCGACACATAGTGGGCATGGTCAAGTGTTGGCTTTGACCATGGAAGAAGAAGGAGTGGCACCAGGTGAGGTAGTGGCAGGTACTATTCTCGTCAACACTTTTCCGGCTTCAGTGTTATTTAATTCTGGTGCATCGTATTCTTTTATGTCTGCACGATTCGGGACACGGATAGGACTGGAGCCCGATTCACTATCAGTAAGGCTCAATATACTTACTGGTAATGGTCTTGTGGGAGTAGATAGAGTGTTTTTCTCGTGTCGGATCGTGGTTAGCGGTAGGGAGTTTTCCGCTAGGCTGATAGAATTCCCGATGGCCGATTATGATGTGGTCTTAGGGATGGATTGGTTGAGAGACCAGTATGCTAGGATAGACTGCCATATTGGCAGAGTTATTTTTAGCATTCCAGGCGAGCCAGAGTTTTTCTTTTCTCGAGGCGAAGTTGAACCTTCTCCTCCAGTATTGCGGATGGCCGTAGCAGCAGTGCAGTTACCCCGGATAGTCGAGGAATTTTCAGATGTTTTCTCGGAAGAGCTTCCAGGGATGCCGCCAGAACGGGAGATCGAGTTTACTATCGACTTGATTCCCGGGACAGCACCAGTGTCTGAGAGGGTCTACAGGATGGCGCGGTCAGAATTGGAGATATTGTACAAGATGATTGAAGAACTCCGGACCAAGGGATTCATTCATGCCAGTGGATCACCTTGGGGAGCCCCAATGCTTCTTGTGAAAAAGAAGGATGGTACGTCCAGATTATGCGTTGACTATCGTACCTTAAACTCAGTGACAATCAAGAACAGATATCCTCTCCCCAGGATAGATGACTTGTTTGATCAACTCAGAGGAGCGATAGTATTCTCGAAGATTGATTTGCGGTCAGGGTACCACCAGATCAGAGTCAGAGAGCAGGACATCCCGAAGACAGCTTTCAGATCTAGATATGGGCATTGGAAGTTCCTTGTTATGCCCTTTGGAGCAACCAATGCGTCGACAGTATTCATGGACCTCATGAATCGTATCTTTATGCCTTATTTTGATCAGTTCGTGATCGTGTTCATAGATGATATCCTGGTCTACAGTAAGAGTGAAGCGGAGCATGAGCAGCATCTCAGAGTTGTCCTCCAGATTCTTCGAGAGCACCAGTTGTATGCCAAGTTCAATAAATGCGAGTTCTGGCTCGATCGCATTTCATACTTGGGTCATATCATCACCAGAGGGGGAGTTGAAGTAGATCCCCAGAAGATAGTGGCTATCGAAACCTGGCCAGTGCCCCGCACAGTTGCAGAAGTTCGCAGTTTTCTTGGATTAGCCGGCTACTACCGGCGATTTGTTTCGGACTTTGCTCGGATCTCAGCACCACTGACGCAGTTAACCCGCAAGGATGTGCAGTTTACTTGGACAGCAGAGTGTCAAGAATCTTTTGAGAAGCTGAAGCGAGGTTTGATGACGGCACCCGTTCTCACACTTTCAGATGGGACCGGAGGATTTTCAGTGTACTGTGACGCTTCAGGCAAGGGTCTAGGGTGTGTTTTGATACAACATGGGAAGGTAATAGCCTATGCGTCACGTCAACTTCATGATCATGAGAGAAATTATCCAACCCATGACTTAGAGCTGGCAGCTGTAGTGTTTGCACTTAAGTTGTGGAGACACTACCTGTATGGAGATAGGGTAGAGATTTTCACCGACCACAAGAGTCTGAAGTATGTTTTCACCCAGAAGGACCTTAACATGCTTCAGAGAAGATGGCTAGAGCTACTTGTGGATTATGATGTCAACCTGCAGTATCACCCTGGGAAGGCCAACATTGTTGCAGATGCATTGAGCAGGAGGGCCGGAGTTTATTTTCTGACAGCACAACCAGAGTTGTTGGCAGATCTTCAGAAGATGGGTATAGAAGTTGTCCTTCCTACCAACGTGGCATTGATGGCCAGTATGCAAGTACAGTCCAGTATAGTTGAGAGGATCAAGATAGCTCAGTTCTCCGATTCTAAGCTTCAGCGGCTTAGAACAGAATGTGAAGCAGGTCGACGACCAGAATTATGCATTCATGAAGACGGTACACTTTGACATGATAAGCGTCTTTGTGTACCCAGTGGAGAGATTAGACAAGAGGTGATGGCGAAAGCTCACAATTCTCAGTATTCGATTCATCCCGGTGGCACGAAGATGTACCGTGATATCCGTCAGCACTTTTGGTGGAATGGCATAAAGAGGGAGATAGCTCAGTTTGTCTCTCAGTGTTTGGTCTGCCAACAAGTCAAGGCTGAACACCAGAGACCAGCTGGACTTCTTCAGCCCTTGCCGATTCTAGAATAGAAGTTGGAACATATAACCATGGATTTTGTGAATGGATTACCTAGATCCCCAGCCGGTAGAGATGCTATTTGGGTTATAGTTGACAGGCTCACGAAGGTGGCTCACTTTCTTCCGTTCAGAGTGGGCCAATCGACAGCTCAGCTAGCAGAGATGTATCTTCGGTAGATTGTCAGATTCCATGGTGTACCAGTCAGTATCACCTCGGACCGGGATTCAAGATTTACGTCACACTTTTGGCGTAGCTTACAAGAGAGTTTGGGAACTCACCTTCAGTTTAGCTCAGCTTATCACCCCCAGACAGATGGTCAGTCGGAACGCACGATCCAGACTCTTGAGGATATGTTGAGATCTTGTACACTTGACTTCGGTGGTTCGTGGGAAGATCACCTGCACCTGGTGGAGTATCATTGATCGGGATATGCATCTATGTAACATATAGTTATAGTATGAGTATCATTGATATAAAAATGGTGTAAGGGTAACCCCATAGGTATGGCCTATAGCAATGCATGCATTTATGGTAAATAGATAATTATAGGACTACATAGGTATAACATCATGGATAGACAACCATGGGTACCATATCCTGTATGCATATAGAGTATGGATTAAGAGGGTATGTCCATTGATGTTGGGTTATACCTTAGGTAAGTGCCTCTAATAGAGTATCCTAGTATCCTTGGTATAGGGTATTAAGGGTGTTAAGGTTTTAGGCATAGGCTAAATATAAATATGGGTAAAGGGCATAGTGTGGTATCATGATATGGTACCATAAAGGTATACTTAATATGGGTAATCTAGAGACTAATGCATGTGTGTAGCATATGGTATGGCATGGTATAGGACATTAGAGAGTAAGTAAAGGGTAAATGGCTAAGGTAATTCTAAATAGTAGATATCTATAAATATAAATCAGATAGATATGTTTAACACACCGAATATCCTAGTATCCTAGTATCCTTGTATCCTAGTATCCTTGTAATAGAGTATCCTAGTATCCTTGTATCCTTGTTTGTATCCTAGTATCCTCTAATAGAGTATCCTAGTATCCTTGTTGTTTGTATACTTGTCTGACAGGTTTCTCGTTATCACACATCTGTGTGTTTTTACTTTACTTGTTCTCCCTATCACATATATTGTTCCTTATTCATCTGTTCTTCTATTTTGTACCTTGCCCCTTATAAATTGCTCATCAAGTGTCACATTACAATTTACTGTTTTATAGCACTTGTCAACTAAGTTGGTGCTTGAGCTTACTCATGTATATATTAAATAAGTTCTTATTAAAGTTGTCATCCAAATCATTATTGGACTTCAAATTGAGACTTGAGAGCTACTTGTGATACATTATCGAAGGGCTACACCCTAAGGTCCAAACCCGAGCTTGCTAAACTTTATACATAAGCCTATGTCCATGTTTGATATGGACACGAATCTACCAAATTTATTAATTAAACACTATGCTAAAGATACTAGGATTAATATTGGCGAAAATACTGACATATATCACGTCTTCATATTTAAACCTTTAACTTGACAATGTAGGACTTTATTTTTTGACATGCTATAAATAGCCTCTAACTCATCTCTTGGATAAAGAGGATAGATACATTCATATGCATGTGTTTCAACGATGTGTACAGAATTATCCTCAAATGGATATGGAGCTGAATTACTATCTGCGGAATCGTTCGTGGATGTACAACCGTCATCCTGATGACATGTGCGGTGTGCGGAATGAATTCATAGAGGCTGTACAATAGTTCCTGCAGTTTGCCAAGGCGTTCCCTCAGTACATGGACGGTACCAAAATTAAGTGTCCGTGTGTGAGATATCATAACTTAAAATATCATCCAGAAGTGGAAGTCACGTATCATTTATACTCGAAAGGTTTCATGCCGAATTACTATCAGTAGAGCGCACACGGAGAACTTGTGTCCTTAGGATCGGAGTATGAGCCTTATGTGGATGTCCACAACCACGCTGCTTACGACGATGGGTTGGTGAACATGGTTTTTGACGCGGCGGGACCTACTTTCGATCCGGACAATCATGATGCACCTGAGGAGGTACCAAACGTCGATGCTACAAAGTTTATGGAGTTGCTGGAGAATACAAGGACTCCATTATATCCTGGTTGTGAGGATCATTCACCGTTGGAGGTAGTTACAAGATTGTTGAGCATCAAGTCCGATTTTAATATGTCGCAAGATTACAACAACCGACTTATGGAGTTGATTATAGAAATATTGCCTGAGGGAGCTAAGTTGCCTAAAGACTTTTACCGGTCTAAGAGGATCATCCGTACCGGAGAAACAAGAATGCTTTTCGTGCTGGCATTATGAAGAAGGCTAATCCCCCGCCAAGGTGGCCCGGATACACGATATGGGAAGAGATAAAAGATTTACCAAGGGCTATTGAAGAGCCTGCTATGGGCTACAAGTGTGACGGATTTGGTCGCACTCATAACTGGACTAAGAGGAGTATATTCTGGGATCTTCCATATTGGAGCACCAATCTGATTAGACATAACCTTGATGTCATGCGTATCGAGAAGAATGTGTTTGACAACATAATTAATACTGTAATGGACGTAAAGAGGAAGACGGAAGACAATCCAAAGGCTAGATTGGACTTGAAAGAAATATGTAGACGTCCTGTATTGCATTTGATGGAGAAGTGGAATGGAAAGTTGAAGTAGCCTCAAAATTAAGATTTTACAACTTGGAAATTACGAATTCGGACGACCAACTTTGGCGTCGAATTCGACCAACCAAACGTGCTCACATGAAACAAAACTTAAGGGGCAAGAAGAGGATTATACCAGCTGTGCACAGGAACTGGTAGCACGCCAAACGGAGCTACGATGGAGGAGATACGAGCCGACGAAGTTGGCTTCACAAAACTGTCCAAAAATAGTACAATTTAAACGGTCAACTTGGTGGCCGGTTTTGATGCATCAAACGATAAATTTAACGGACAAAATTTGAGAGGAGTGAAGTGGGATATACCGGAGTTCGCCGATCCAACGGTCGAATTTCCTAAAAAATGCGCATGAAGTCGCTGCCTCGAAGTACGAATTCTGAAATTCGAAATCGCGCGTCACGACGGAATTTCGTACAAAATGCACGAATCGACTATGTATCGCGCCGGAGAGGAGGGTGGTGGCCTGGGGGAGTTCGCCGGGGGGTGCGCCCGGAGTTGCCCGGCCATGGGTGGCCGGCCACGGCGGCGCGCGGCGGCGGCGGTGGCACGGGGTTGCCGGGGCGCGCACGCGGCATGCTGCTCACGCTGCTGCTCGCGTTGCTACTGTTGTTGCTGGCTGCACAGTAGCACGGGGGCTAGGCAGGGCACGACGACGGTGGTGGCCTGTCGGAAGAGAGGTGGTGGTGGTGACTGTGGTGGTGCTCGGGGTGGTGGTGATGGTGGTGTCGTTAATGGTAGAGGAAGTGAAGAAGAAGAAAAGAATGAGGGAGAGCTTGCTAATAGAGGAGGAAGAAGCTGCTGCTCTTGAAGGAGGAAGGAAGTGATGTTGATGATGGTGATGGTGATGGTGTTGAAGAAATGAAGGAGGGTGTTCGGCCATGGAGGAGTAGGGGGAGGAGCTGCTGTTGTGATGGGTGAGGAGGTGGTGGTGGTGACTAAGGAGAGAGAGAGATTAATATGTGTGTGTGTGTGTGTATATATTATATATAGAAAGAGATAGAGAGAATGAGAGATATTAATGAGGGAGGGGTGGTGGTCGGCTGAGAATAGGAGAGGGTGTGTGATGATGGTGATGTGTGAGAGGGTGGAGTGTAGGTAGAGAGAGAAATAGATATTTTTGAGTAGGGAAGAGAGAGAAAACTATGTAGGGTGTATGGGTAGACATGAGAGGGCATACATCAAATTGGATTGGGTGTTGGGCCAAGTTTGGTTGAGTTGGGGCCAAAATTTAATTAAAATAACAATTTAAACAAATTAAAATCATGGATGAAATGGGAGAACAAGGGAGATCAATTTGGTAGCATGCAAGTGGCACGTGTATATTAGACTCAAAATAGGCCAGGACCATATATTGGGTCGACTGGATTGGAACGATGTCGGGCCTGAAAATTAAGTTGGAAGTTAAGTCACGAATTACGACAGACGATAAATTGGTCTAAATTGACCCGAAAGTTATACGAAGCAAAAAGAGCACAAGGGAACAAGTTTGATTAGGACACGATATATCAACATGAAGATATCTTGTCTACTACAAACCTAGAGAAGAAAGTTTCCAGAGACTGGCATCCCTGATGCTCTAGAAATCAAAGTTACGGTAAAGAGCATTTAATGATCAAAATTAATTCAATAAAAATGGATTATCAAAAATAATTCATTTAGAAAATTCAAAAATAAATCCTAAAAATTTAGGGGGCTTACAAGTTCTCTCTTCATCATCTTCTTCTTCAAGCTTTCTCCATCACCGGCAATAGCACTAAGGAGATCTACCACCGAGAAAGGCAAGGGCATCGCCGGACCTCTATCGCGAGCGTCACCACTGAGGGTACCAAGGCACGCGCCATCGTCTGCAAGAGCCTAGGAGGCAAACCCCACTCTTGAAGGTGAATGATCGATCAGGGAAGACGAATCACAGTCAGCGCTATTCGCTCATAGGACGAACCGTAGCCAACGTCGACCGCCTTTATTAGAGTGTTGGTTGGTGCTGCGCTAATCTTCAAAATGTGTCACCTCTTTCAGAGTGTCAACCAAAGATTATGAACCACATAGCACACTCTTTGTTCATTCAAAGTGTACGGCACGCTATGTGTCATGATTTGAAAATAGTGCGCACATTATCATGCTGCACGAAACAGAACTGCTTGATGCATGTGCAAAACATTGACTGACACGCTGCATGCGCAAACTAAGAACTTTCATACTGCGTGCGTAATTAGAAAATTGTCATACTGCATCATCTATGATTTTGCGTAGAGCTAAAATCACTTAGATTATTTTCCTGATTTTAACTCTTGTTTCTTTTTTGACTTTTTGCTGCGTCTATGGTGATACCAAGCTGAGGACGTCGTCAAAGATGAAGTGTCATCTCCATTTATCAAAGAATAATTGGTGAACATTAAGGAGGAAATAATTCCAAAAATTGAAGCCGTTGTTAAGGAGGAACCGACATCGGAAGGTAGTAGCACCGGGAGCTCCAATCATCCGGCACCTGTAGAGGACCTCGATCAGTTGAGACCTTCGTATACACAATGGTTGAGGGAGTGGTACATGCCCTAGCGTAACCATTCTCGGGAAAATGAATAAACATAATTTTTTTTCTTGTCTCAATGTTTCCTGCTTGATGTTCTGAGATGTAGTTTGTTTTCTCTTTCTACAAATGTAGTCCTTTACTCCTTTTTATGGAGAGAGAATAAAGAACCTTTTGTTTGTTCGTTTTTCATGAACTTATGATTTTGTTGATTTATCATCTTTGGCGTACCTAGGTTTTTAGGTACAAATAATAAGTTAAGAGAGAGGACCAACATATTGTGACGTATTTCTTGAAAATAATACTACTTATTATATATATTCAGAGATCTTGGACGTGACAGAATATAACTTGATGTGATATTACTTTGGGACAACGTTATCAGGACGTGATAAGTCATTGATACAGACAGTAGAATTCAGAGGTAATATGGACATGAATTCGTATATCTGCCGATTATCCTTTAAACCAACTGGGGATCAAGATATATTTTAAAACAACTGGGTTTCAAAAAATGATATCTTAATGATATGTAGGGATAATATTATGGGTTAATCTTTTGAGGATGTACCATAAAATCCGGATTAGAGTCCACTGGGGATTTTTTTGAGGACTTATTATATGTGGGTTTATTCACAAAAGAGTGAATAAAATATAATAATTCAAAGATTTGTGTATTATTAGAAAATTTAATACTTAGCTATTCAAACATAATATTTCTTCAGGAATTTGCCGTTGATATGCATCATAGCTATTCGGTCGTCCATCCCGGTCAGCTGGTAAGCTCCGTTAGAGAAGACTTTGCTTATCTCGAACGGACCTTCCCACTTTGGCTCGAACTTGCCTTTGCTCATGTGTGTCATAGTCATAGGACGTCTGACAGTAAGGACTAGCTCGTCTTTTTGAAATGTTCGTACTTTGACTTTGCGGTTGAAAGCTTTTGAGATCCGGGCTTGATATAGCTCAATGTGTTGTTGAGCTAGCAGTCGCTTCTCATTGAGTGTGCTTCAAGATCTTGAAGTCGAATACAATCATTATTTTCTACTGTTAACTCGTTGGCGATAGCTATCCTCAAGGATAGAATTTGAATCTCCAACGGTAAGACAGCTTCACATCTATACACCAGAAAGAAGGGTGTACAGCCAGTTGGGGTGCGAACCGTAATACGGTATGTCCATAGACATTCTCCAAGCTTTTTTGCTCCTGTTGCATTTATTGGCAGAAATGAACTTCTTGAGAAGCTTGATAATTGTCTTGTTGAATGCTTCTACTAAATCGTCAGTCGCGGAATTATAAGTCGTAGAAGCAATATTGTTTATTCGAGTGTCATTACAGAATCGGGTGAATGCTTAACTCATGAACTGAGGTCTGTTGTCATGAATGATTCTTCGAGGAACGCCGAATCGATAAATCACATGATGTTTGATGAAGTTGATGACACTGCTTGTCTTGACTTCAGCTAGAGGAATAGCTTCTGCCAATTTTGAGAAGTAATCGGTGATAGCTAGGATGAACCAATGTCCCCGAAATGACGGTGGGTTGATAGGACCATGACATCCATATCCCAGGCTTCGAAGGGCCAAGATGCTGTAGTGGGATGTAAGAATTCGGACGGTTGGTGTATGAAATCTATATGGATTTAACATGCTCAAAATTTCCTTGCATATTCAATTGCATCCGCCACCATAGTGGGCCAATAGTATCCCATGCGTCTGATACGATCATGTATCTTGGGACCAGGCTGATGTGCTTCATAGACACCATCGTGAGCTTCACATAATATCTGTTTTGTCTCATCACCCGCTAGACAACGCAGGATCATACCGTCAAAAGACCTACGATAGAGTGTCTTGGATCAGTGATTATAATATAATCGGAGTGACCGACGATGAATTGTCGTAGCTTCTTTAGGATCTTCTGGTAAGACGTCATGTACTGCAAAGTCGATGAAGGGAGTCCTCCAGTCCTCGTCAGTAGTACAAATCTCGACCGCGTTGCTGAATTGAATGTTCAAATTATTCTCGACACAGAATAATTCTCGATTAGCGATGACGATCAATTGTTGCCTTTTTACAGGGACAACTAACACTGTTGCTAGGTTGTTGAGTGTATCGGCTTTCGTATTACATGCTCGGCATACATGCTCAATAAAGAAGCCTTTGAATGATATAGCAAGTTTAACTGCTGCTTTTTGGTAGGGGATGAGATCTTGGTGTTGGACCTCATACGTACCTCTAACCTGGTTGACAATCAGTTTAGAGTCTCCATATACTTCAAGATAATCGATATCCATATGTTTAGCTAACTGGAGACCAATGAGTAAAGCATTGTACTCAGTAACATTGTTAGAGCATAGCTCGTCCAGAGTATAGGCTCTTTGAATGGTTAACCCTTTTAGAGATATGAGGATAATTCCTACTCCAGGGATGATGGTACCATTGGGTCCGATTCTAGATACCCCATCAAAGAATAGACGCCGAGCGAGTATTCTTTCTAAAGTCATGTTAGACTCTGGAGTTTTATCAGGAATTTCGTCGTAAAGTTTTGAAGTTTCAGGAATTGGATGAGCAACCAAGAAGTCAGCTAGGGCTTGACCCTTGACAGACTTTTGCGAGACATAGACCATATCATATTGTGCTAGCAGTATTGCCCATGTAGCATGTCTAGAGTTGAGTGTACTAGGATTTTTTATCAGCACTCGCAGAGGATTAACTCTGGAGATGACATGGATGGTTTGGCTCGTAATATAATGACGCATCTTCTGGACGACAAACATCAAGGCTAAGCATTCTTTTTCCACCGGACTATATCGATGTTCAGCACCGATCATTGTGCGACTGAGATAGTAGATTGTATGCTCATGACCTTCATTGTTCTTCTGGGCCAGGAGGGCACCGAGAGAGTGATCCATTGCTCGAACATACATCAGGAAGGATATTCTTGTGATCGAAGGAACTAGGACTGGAGGGTTCATTAAGTACCGTTTAATGTCCTCAAATGCTTGCTGACATTCATCAGTCCAAACAAAAGACACACATTTCTTCATGAGTTGAGCGAATGGTCTGCAACGTCCAGAGAGATTTGAGATAAACCTCCTGATATAGGCAAATTGTCCCAGGAACCCTTGTAGCTCTCTTAGATTGCATGGATAATGCATCTCTTAGATGGCTTTGACTTTCTCGGGGTCAATGTGTCTACCCTGAGAGGTAATAATGAATCCGAGAAATTTGCCACTAGAGACACCCAGAAATGACTTGCTGGAATTCATTTTGAGATGTTGACGCATTAAATCGAAAATGGTCCTTAAGTCTTGGATGTGATCTTCCTTTGAATAACTTTTGACAGCAATATCGTCGACATAGCATTTGACTATTTTTCGTAGATGTTCACGAAAAATAGTACTCATAGCCCGCTGATAGGTGGCACCAGCATTCTTGAGACCAAACGACATAACCGTGTAGCAATAGACTCCCAGAGGAGTACGGAAGGACGTATATATGCTTATCGTCTTCGGGATTTATCTTCATCTGATTATAACCCGAGAATCCGTCCATAAAAGATATTTGTTCGAACCTATAGGTGTTGTCGATCATGACATCAGTAATTGGAAGAGGAAACTCATCCTTGGGACAAGCTATGTTGAGGTCTCTAAAGTCGATACAAAATCAAACTTTTCCTATTTTATTCATAATAGGGACAACATTAGCTACCAAGTTAGGATGTTGTTCCTCCCTAACAAAGTCGCAGGCAATGAGCTTCTTGACTTCAGCTTCTATAGCGTCCATCATATTAAGTCAGAACCGTCGTTGTTGCTGTTTAACAGGTTTGGCGTTCGGCAGAATGTTGAGTTTATGAATAGCGATCTGAGGATCTAGTCCCGGTATATCTTCATAGCTCCAAGCGAACACGTCAATGTATTCCCTAATGAGCTGGATCAAATCTTGTTTGTTTGCCTCAGGGAGGCTTTTGCTGATGAAAATTGGCCTTAAAGATGTTTCATCTCCGACGTCGATCTGGATTAATTCGTCCTCAGTGAGTGGCACTCGCTATTCAAAGCGAAGTTTCCATTGAGTATCCATCCTTTGTGCCTGTGAGACTCGTCTCACAGTATCGATATTTACATACGGATACGTATTTTGTAGTATATTTCGTATTTTCTTGGTTTTCGAAACAATTTAAATTTTTCTCAACTTATAGATTTTCTCCTTGCCCGTCATACCGCCAGTATACCGGTGTATACCGACGGCATACCGCCCGGGCAGATATTCTATATTTTAAATATTTTTGACTTTAAATATTTTCATGAATAGTATTTTCGATATTTTCGTGAATAGTATTTTAGATATTTTGATGAATAGTGTTTAGATATTTTTGTGAATAATGCAGATGCACCCTTTTACCCAATGGATATTTGGTTTTGTTTGAATGGCCATAATTGACTTAGATTTTGACATGGATCACCATCCAATGGTCAAAATTAATTTCCCCTTCTTTATATACCCTTTAACTTTCTCTCTCCTCTCTCTTTTCATTTCTCTTCTTTTCTCTCCCCTTTGGAGCTTGGCCTTGAGGCTTGGGTGTGGTTTCTACCCCTCTAGGAGGAGGAGTAGAAGATTTGGCTTGGAGCTTAACCTAGGCAAGTACATATTGCCAAATTCATGAACAATATTATTTTGTTATCATTTTTCTTTTCTTTGGTATTAAATGCTTAGAATTATTCTAAACTCATTTTGTTATGAATGTTTTCCTTGTGATTCTCGTCTATATGCATGTTTCTAAATTTGTTTAGAACTAGGATTTGATTTTTTTGTTAAAATCCAATATTGACTTAGTAGAAAACTAGGTATCAAGAGTGATACTGGTGTTACCATCATGAATCCTGGTCACATATCCATATATGAGGTCCTCACCAAGCTTGTATATATAGATTTTGAGTTTGGTGGAAATCGGAACCCGTTTCGATTTCCCGAAAACCTATTTTTGGAGTATTTTGAGGTATTGATCTATCAAATATTTGAATTTGTGAAAAATAATACTCCTATGTTGTAGGAAATTAAAATTTTATGCAATTTTGACTTTTGAAAATCCGAATTTTGATTTAAAACGAAGTTTTTATGGACGAAACAAGTTTTGAGTTTTCAAGAATCAACTTTCTGTGACGGTTCGAAAAATCCGTCGAAAATTCGTGGAAATCCATCGAAAAATTCGAACTTGCACCACTAAACTTGCTGTAAGACTTCGAAAAATCTGCTGGTAATCCGCAGTAATCCGCCGGATGATCCGGTTAGGCTGTTTTTGTCTGTTTTTGCCAGTTTCTGCCCGTTTTGTCCGTTTTTGATATTTTCTTCGATTGTAATGAATTCGTAATATGATTAGATGACCTTGTATACTTAGAGAATGATTGTACACCCTATATACACTTGACACTAGCTTATGTTCATATGTTCTCTATACTCACTATGTATTGCTATGCCCTTACAAATTTATTGTACTTTACAGTCTATGATTTACTTGATAGTGACCTGTCGTGGTGCACGCTTGTACATATCTTTTTCAAGCAATCTTGATAGTGGCCTATCATGGCATACTCTTGATTTCAGTACATGTCTAGCTCCTTGATAGTGGCTCGTCGTAGCGCACTCTTGTCTTGATATTGTCATGTCTTGTTGTGGCTTGTTGTAGTGCACAATCTTGCTTATCTTGTCCAGTCTCGCATATCTCATACCTAGGATGGATTCTATGGAATGCCATACCCGGAATCCTAATGAATATGTTAGGAACTATACAACCAGCTTGATTATTTAGATCATTGGGAGGTGAGATTTTCCCGGTTACCTGCACCCCTTGTTTCCCGGTCCTCTCTCTCTCTATATATATATATATATATATATATATATATATATATATATATATATATATATATATATACTAGGGATTTGGAGCTATCTGTCATGATGAGCACTCTTCCAGCACACCGTCGAGTGGGGCACTTCTTTAGGACACGTGTGTCTTACTGCAGTGTGTTTGCTATACTTGTTTTTCTTTTGGCTTGGATCAATCGGGTAGTCTGCAGGACAGGTAACTGGAATTAGATTTCTAAAAATTGTATATGTTAGTAATTAGGATTATGATAACCCCAGTTAGCTAAGTAGCAAGCCGTACTCATTGTTTGGCCGTGATTGATAGATGGAGTCCATTTCCTGTCTAATCTAGGCTTGTCCAGTTTATCTTATTTCAGTACTTAGCTTCCTGTCATTTCCTTAACATGTTATTTCCTACTACATGCTCGACTTCACCACATGCTCACATGTCCAGTTTATTCTACATATTTACTTGTTATTTCCTTACATGTTCTCAGTTTCCTTTCGTATACACTGTGGTACCAATTTATTATTCCAGTCTCATTTACTGCTTTATCTTAGAGATATTATAAATTGCATGCTAGTTTTATTTCATAGTTTGGCTTCCTTTATGGTACTTGCTATTGGGGTTCCGACCCCACTGGTTTTGTATTGACTAGATTTAGTTGAGGAGCCCGAGGATCTTCCAGACCTTCCACTCGATGGTGACCACCCGGAGCACCAGAGTGCTTGAGTGGGTGTTCTTTCTCTTATCCACTCTTTTATGTACATATTCTTTTGAGGCGTTTAGCCACCGAGCACGTATTTAACTCGTGTTTTGGACTTGACATTTAGCCTACGGGCTTAGACATGATGTTATATTTCTAGACTGCAGCTAGAGATGATCATATATTACTTAGTCTTGCTAGTTCTTTATTTTGTATTACTAGCTTCATGATCATTTATATATTATAGTTCGGGACTGTCACGACCCGCACCCTATTTAGGGGCATGAGCACATGGGTACGTCCAGCCTACGCCGCAGTGTCGACGGTAGAACGCTCTAAAGGTTATCTAGAATATATAGAATCTAAGACACAATAATATATCATGTCATCTCCGTACGGAGGAATATAATCACCACTCAATCACATAATCTAAGGAAGATAAGCACGATGATAAAGATAAAGATAAAGATGAAGTAAATTGTCTGAAATATTGCCGAGCTACAATCACAAGTTCAAAATCCAAGACATAAAACAATATCCCAAATAAATACTACAAGTCTCAAAGTATCAAACTGGAATGTAATCCAGACAAAATCTAGGTAAACTAGGTCACTACTAGCGGTGCGTCCTCTACGAGCACCGGGTCCACAGGCTGGCCCTGGTCGTAGGCTCCATCTATGCCAAACCCGTAGTAGGTTGGGCAATCTGTATCAAAATCCTCTAAAAAATAATAGGGGTTATCTTGTCAGGATATGAGCAAGTACAAACGCTAACAGCAGTTCCATATGAATTGACAAATACTATAAGAGACAATTATAATAAAATACAAAATAAAATATCAAGACTGGAAGTAAAATAGTATAAGAGAACTGGATATCATGTCATGTGTAAGATATAAGCTAAAACTGGAATATAAACAGTAGAAAGTAATCTGAGGTATGATGTAAACATAAAAAGAAAGTGCCATGAGATATTAGAGTATTATGTGATCGACTTGGGTCAGGATCAGGCTGTTCCATTTGACCAGCTATGCACAGGTAGTAACATAGTATAGGGATCGGGCCGGCCAAAATGGAAAGCTATGCACAAGTAGTATAAGGTCAGGCTACACCCTACGTATTGTGAGGGTGGAGCTATGCACAAGTAAGAAACAAGTAGGGGTAATGATCACATAACCTATAATAACTCCACATCCCCGAGTAGTATAATGATTCCAGACATGGCAGGACATGACACGGGATTTGAAGAGCAGGGGGCTAGTCCACTCCCAAATCAGTGTCTATACAAGTACAGGAAACAATATCGAACAATGTACTCATATACTAGGTAAACTAGGAATGACATCTCATAACGAGATTCACGTATACTAGTCCGTGTATCCTTGTGTTGAGAATCAAGTATAATACTATAACTAAATCGGATATAGTAGATATCAAAGTAATAAAAACTATCAGAGAATGTACTTGCCTGCTGTCCTGAGCTGAGAAAATCGAAACTACAAACCACTCGATGAACCACGAACGGTCAACTCGCACAACAGTCTCCTAATACTGAAACAAATATTACCAACATTCTTAGAATGGTCAAATTAGCTAGAAACGCCTACCCATAAGTCCAATTCTGGATACAGAGGTAAAACGGTAATTTTGGATCAAAATGGTGTCCGTCGTTGGACCTACTTTGCACCGAAAAATGTGCCAGAACCTACGATCTCTAAAGTCATCAAACTACATGTCTACAGGTTCGGTTTGAATAGACGAACCCAACTGTATATCCAAAGTTGGATTCTTGTGGGCCGTGCACAAATTTGTCCGTTGGATCGGGTCGCAGGCCCGCCAAAATAGCGTTCCGGTTGACCTTCTCAGAATCTGACCAAACTTGGCATACAGGACCAGAAAAATGATACGGTCCTGTTGGCACAAGTTTTGTCTCGATATGACGAGCGTGCATAAAGTAATTGACAAATTTATAAAAAGGCCGATACGTTTAATTAAGACGGATACGCATCAAATTCGTCGCGCACACGCGACCAATTTGAATTCCGTCAAAGCCCACACATCCACAAAGTCGATACGCATCTTTCTATACTTTCAGTTTGCGACCACGTCGCCCGGATTGACGGGACGGACGGTGTATCGGGACAATTTTCCTAAAAATTCAGTTTTAAAAACCAGTTTTTTCTCAATCTTCACAAACCAATAACTTTCTGTATAACGCACGAAAATTAAATCTACAAGAAGGATTTTGATCTACTATATGTTGTCTATAAGTCTCCTCAGAAGGTTTTCCAAAGTTTACGATATTTTAGTGGTAAATCGACCGCAAACATAGAGTTTCGGGACAGTTTCTAAACCCAAAAAATTAAGTTTTTTCTCGATTTTGGAACTCATTTTTCGTCGCACATGATACGAATCGGCACAAACTATTTGAAGTAAATTAAAGGTGTATAGGTAGGAACATACCGGAAGAAACGGATCGAAAATCGATCGAGCGTGCACGGAGTTATTTCGCTGTGAAGTCGGCTTCTTGCTGACCGTTCTGCGCGCGGGTGGGCTGTTCATCGCGCATTTTCCAGCGATGGACGGCCGCGGATTGGTCGACCTCGATGTCGGGGCGTACGCTGGGTTGGGGTGACGGGTTACAGTTTTCCAAAAATCTCTCTCTCTCTAACGAATATGTATAGAAGTAGAGCTCGGTTCGGTTGTTCAGGAATATGCCTGAGCCCAAAGGCTCGGGTTGATATTGATGTTGCTTGGCTTGGCTTGGTAAGGGGTTGCTATATGCGTGTGTGTGTGTGGGGGGGGGGCTTTATTTGTGCTTTGTTAGACTTTTTTTCTCTTTTATTCCTTCTTTCTTTATTTTTTTCTTTCTTTAATACTTTAATACATTATATATATATATATATATATATATATATATATATACATACACATAATATTCATTTATTATAAAAATACTATTTACTAACCCCTTTTATAAATATTTCTATTTAAAATATTCTTTTCCCCTTTCTTTATATATATATATATATATATATATATATATATATATATATATATATATATATATATATATATTCCATAATTGAAAATAATTTCAAACAATTAGATACAAATAATATCTAAATTATTTAAAATCAACTAAATAATTTGTATACTATATTTATAAAATATATGAAAAAGTTAATAACTTAAACCGCAACAGTACCTACATATTTATTTAAAAAAATACTTATTTAACCCTTAACGTAAATACACCAGCTCTATCTCCACAATAATAATTTAAATAAATATTTAAATAATAAAAATATTGTAAATGACTAAAATAGCCCTATCTAGGATAGTGGGGGTGACAGGGACGCTTTACTGTCTTATATGCCTGATGATCATATCCTTGTACATTATCTGCATGAATGTGATTGAGATATCTAGGATTTTTGACCTAGGACTGACTGTTGGCTTGTAGTAGTAACCCTCATCTATACAGCTTATACGCTATTTCGGAGTACTAGAGTACTTTGGTATACGTAGCTGGTCTTGTTCGTCCCTACTTGCTAGTATTCTGGTTCTGGAGCGTGACATAGGTTTTAGTGGTGGTCTATGCGGGTCTGATTTATCATATATATGGGGGTTGTTGGTAATTATCTCAGCCACAAATTCTTCTCTATTGATATCCTTTGTATTACTCTCTACCTTTGATATTTGACCTGATATCTGCTTTGATCGTTGATCTTCCATGTTCCCTCGACCTGATCCTTGTGTCCTTAAACTTTTAGGGACACCTTTCCTGGTCCTTCTGATCAACTTGTTAGGATTCCAGCTATGGTGGGTCATCTTTCGCCTGTTCCTCCGGTTCGGGAGGCTCAGCCTCAGCATTCAGGGGTAGAGTCTAGGGTAGACCGAAGGGCAGAGTCACCAGTTCTGCCTGTTCAGCCAGCAGTACCAGTTCAGCCAGAGCAGCCAGAGGGTGTTGTTCGAGCACTAGTGGATGTGTTGAGGGGTTTCATGGCGTCGCAGTAGCACCAGAGCGATGTTCTTACCCATTCTGTCCAAACGGCTTTGGAGAGGGGTGGTGCTCAGGTCTACAATTATGCGAGCAGCTTCAGGCGTCTCCATCCCCCGTACTTCTATGATATAGAGGATGTTATTGCGTCTGATGCGTAGCTTCAGGATACTGAGGCCATTCTGGAGGCAACAGGAATTTCGGCTAGGGAGCGTGTGGCAGTTGTCATGTTGCAGCTCTTGGATATAGCGTGACTGGTGGCGGCTCATGAAGTATCACTTGTGGCACTGATAGCTTGGGTAGATTTTAGCAAGAGGTTCACTACCAAAATATGTCAAATTGGCGACGAAATTAGCAACGCCAGATAAAAACGTTGCTATGTTTTGTGTATTTAGCGACGTATATAAATGACGTCGCTGAACGTCACTATCAATGACATTTAGCGACTATTAGCGACTATAATTATAGTTTGGAAAGAACAAGTCGCTATGTAGTCGCAAAATGTCGCTGATATATTTTATTCAGCGATGTTTTGGCGGCATTTAATCATGTCCGTCGCTATCCTATTACTGAACAGCGATGTCTAGCGACGTCTCACTTAGACGTCGCTAAAAACTTTCATTTAGGGTTCTGGGAACCCGATCGATTTCATTGTATTTTCCAAATTTCAAACTCCCGTCGAGCGCTCTCGTTTCTCTTCCCCTCCCCCTCTCGTCTCCGACGACCGCTCATCCCGACGATCTCCTCCCCTCCGGCGACCCCTACCCGACCCCAACGAGCTCTCCGACGACCGCTACCCGACGAGCTCTCATTTCCCTCCGGCCCTTTCCCCCTCGTCCCCTGCCCCAGTGACCCCCCTCGTCCCCTGGTGACCTCGTCGTCGCTCCTCCACCGTCGACCCTCTCGTCCCCTGCTCTGCTCCGGCGACCCCTACCCGACCATGTCCAGGTATACCTAACCCTAACCCTATCTCCCACTAACACGACACAGACACATTGACACACTCACTGACACGACACTGACACCCTCACTGACACGACATTGACACACTGACACACGACACACAGACACTATGTATACTCATTGAAGAAAACTCTTATACATATGTATACATGTATACATGAAACTCTTATACATATGTATACAATATAT